>JANRMT010062840.1:2379837-2396623 GCA_026402145.1 Polypterus bichir lapradei | reverse complement strand
ATAGATAGATAGATAGATAGATAGATAGATAGATAGATAGATAGATAATTTAGCATAGTTGGCAGGATTAGATAGATAGATAGATAGATAGATAGATAGATAGATAGATAGATAGATAGATAGATAGATAGATAGAAATATTTTTCCCCAAGTGGACAAATTTGTCTTTTTACAGAAGTGGATGTAATTTAAAGCAAAATGTCAGTACCAGAGAATCATTCCTATTTTTAAAACAGTATGAACTGCTAACCAAAAAAATCAAAGTCACACAGCACTAACCAGGAGTTGAAGCCAAATATATTCTTTCAAATATTCACACACCACTGGAGAGGATTTTTGTTGGTATTGTCTATAATCTCAGATTCTGTCACTGTCTTTTTGAAGTGTTGCACCTCTGACATCACACCCTGCACACTTCTGTCTAAATGAATGTGCAGTAGTAACTTTGCAGCAATGATAACAAAGTGACAATGTCCATTATTAAAACCTCTTGTCGCCTTGTAAAACTTGATGATATTTTAGTTAGTAAACTATTTCCCATGGAGCAAATTAATTAATGATAGCTAATTCTCCATATCAACAAACTCATAAATAGACCTGAATGTGACAAAATGAATGTGGAAGATAAGCAAAAAAAAAATACAAAACATAATCACGATCACATTTGCAAGAGCACACACAGCACTGTTGTGCATACACTGTAACCTCTGAATTGAGGCGCAGCAGACAGAGTGTTTGAATAGCCAGATCTAAATGGTTGTATGAGATGTTTTTTTATGTCATTGCCAGGGATGTGTTAGTATTCAATTTCTGATGTTTACATTTGATTTTGATGTGTTATTATTTTTTATTTCTTGTTGTTTTGATTTAGTAAAAGGAAAGACCTTCATGGGACATTTAATTCTCAAACAACAGACAGAAACAAAAATGAACAATTAGGAAAAGAATTCCTGGCCTGTCCTGTGAAAGGTCGATGAGATTGATATCACCTCAGCAGTGCTTGTACCTGTGCTGGGCCAACAAAGATGCAGTCAGCATTGACATCACAGCCACCTTTGTCTGGAAGAAAGCAATTGTTGATCTCCACGCACATCTGTCCATCTCCTGTCCAGCCTTCATTGCAGGTGCATGAAGCATTACCTGGTCCTAGGTATGTGCATATGGCCTAAAAAGTACAAGACAAATTAAAATTAATGACAAAAGCAAGCAAAATGCCAAATTTCCCGCTGGGGACTAGTTAGTTAGTTAGTTAGTTAGAACAAACAATTTGTTCGTTGTACAAGGATGGCCACCATGACTATACATCTTAATTGCATCTGCTTTTTATTTTTTTTAATCAAAAGCAAATGTTCGCTTTTGATTGAACCTTTTTTTGTTTGTTTTCATGTTTCTTCTTAATTTTCAATTGGTCTTCATAATGATATGCTGGAGAGACGTAGTACTATTGAGGATTTTCATTCTCTTTTGCACATTTGCTCTCTGTTTTGCTTTTACGTGTCATTTTCTAACAGGCTTTTTTAACATTGGCAGAGTGTGACGCCATGTTCAGTTATGACGGGTGATAATTGGGTGCTCTTCTTCAGGACTCATACTTAATTGTCCATTGTGGTAAGTAGCCCGGACACAGACAGTTAGACATCGTTAAATACACCACAACACGTTTATTTAGAAATATATACAATGATGAACACGGACAAACCCAGTGCTGCAGCACCAAACACCCCAGCATCCAGGCCTCTTTTCACAATGCCTTTCCTCTTCTGATCACCTCCACTCTTCTTCTCCGAGCTTTGTCCTCTTCCACCCGACTCCAGCCATTGAATGGAGGGAGGCGGTCCCTTTTATCCCCACCTGGACATGCTCCAGGTACCTCCCGATTAGCTTCCGCCGGCACTCCCCAGTGTGGCAAAAGTACTGGCTGCACACCTGGAAGCACTCCGGGTGTCCCTGGTCTTCTCCCCCCCAAGCACTTCCGGGTGTGGCGGAAGTACCGAGGGCCAGGGCGCCAAAGGCATTGTGACCACGGGCCCCTATAGGGTTGAGCTTCCAAGCTCAGTTCCCGTGGTCCCAAAAGCCACCAGGGCGGTCGCTCCCACATGGTCTGGGGGAGACGTAAGCCCTCCGCCAGTCCTCCGAGGCATCCCAGCAGGGTACCACCCCCAGCCACCTGTAACACCATGTACCTCTCATCAGAATCGTCTATTAGATACCAGCACATCATCGAACTCCTTCAGAACTTTGAAATTCATCAGCAGTATTGCTGTAGAACATTTTTCTTTCATACATGGGAAAATCCAGTGTAGAAAACATTTTCTATTTTTAACTGCTAACAAAAGCACGTTATGTTTGTCCTTCTTAAAATCAAAATAGAGAAAGATGAGAAAAAGGGTCAGGGGAAGAGACCTAGTCAGAGGGCATGTAAAGATTGTAACTGGGTGTTCAGTACAGTATTTTGAGCACCAAAGCCATAAGACATGATGTAAAAATCAAAGTTAAAAATGAGAGAAAAAAAGTTGTTACCAAAGTACAAACAGATTTTTTAACCACAAAGGACAAGAGTGACATCCACAACCTTGGATAGCCATGCAACCTAACTGACATAACTTTTATCCCATCATCCCTGTGACATTACTGGCCGCACACATCTGGGTTGCTACTCATATAACCCATAAACAAATGGAGGTGTCCATAATAAAAAAATAAAACAAAATGTGGTATATTTTGTTATTATTATATTTCTGCATTAACAAAACGCCTTTTTTTCTTATTTATGGGCGCTGCCATTTTGGTGGTCACATTTTTCAGACACAATTCCTGTTTGTTGGGTGGTGTGACACTTTATAAATTAGTTTGACAGATTAAGCAGCGTCCAACATTGTGGATGAATAAAAGAACTTTGTGCATCTGAGTATAAAGAATTCAAGTCACGAACACTTTAGCAAACTCTTTTGACTATGATTTGTTGTGAGTATAAATTTGGCAACTCTTATGCTGATTTCTTTAAAACTTTTCTAGCTTTGGACTTTAATCAAATTTTCAGTGAAAGGGTCAAAGAGAATGAGAACCCAAATAGATGGCAATTCAGCTGGAAGAAAAATCAGAATCGAGTAATGAGACTCACATTGAGAGAGCAGCCTCCTCTGTCAGGTTCTTGGCAAAGATCAATAGGCCGACAGGAAAATCCATCTCCTTTGTATCCATTCTTGCAAACGCATCTTTAAACCGCAAGGAAAATAAGGTTAACATTTTTGAAGTTTCTTTTTGATGGAAAAAAAAATACAAAAAGAAGACGACACATGAACACCTTGTGCTGCTGCCACCATAATCACAGACAGCATCCACATGGCAGTACTGGGACAAGCTGGATGGACCACATGGCATTACACTCCGGTCACAAAAGTCTCCCGTATAGCCATCCGCACAGCTGCCTGTTCGGCAGACTCCCCTGCTTCCTGGCCTGTTGTCACAGACACCATGCAGGCAATGACAATCTAAGCAGAGAGGGAAAGTAAGAGAATGTCAGGAAATGCCCACCTACATCACATAAATTACACCAAGTGACTACATCGTAAGTCACAGGACTCTGTAAGTGTGCTCATGTGTGTTACATTCGGAAAACACAGTCCCCAACCTGAAAGCAGCATGCTGGTCCTAGATAAGGTAGCTTATTTCCATTTTGTATTTAGCTTAAGACTTACAGAGACAAACACTGTAAAGGTTCTGTTTAGGAAAGCTAGATAGGGCAAAAGAGACAGCAAAAGCCTGGAGAAGCAGAGTGAAAAAAGGGAAGTGTGGGTTGCTAACCAGGGAGTGCAACAGCCTATCTGTTGATCTAGGAGAACACCTCTAGACAGCCACAAAAATTTTATTTCAACAACACTTGGTGAGAAAAAACCTAGACAGAATGCCATCCCACTAATGCACACAAACCCATTGAATGGGTTACTAAAGGTGGGATGATAAGAATCATCAATTAACTCTAATCAGAACTTGTTTGATACTGCTATGAGCACATTTGAGAATTATTGTGAGAGCTAAGGAACCAGGAGATGATAAGAAAACCAGATGACACACTAAATCAGAGACAATGAATATGTGGGCAAAAGGGTGATGGGAGTAGAAGTACAGGGGAAGAGAAAGCGAGAATGGATACAGTTGAAGAAGATTTGAAGGAACAGGGTATGACTGGGGTGGAGGTGCAGGACTGAGCTGTATGGGAACACACCAACCTTACACATAAGTGAGAAAAGATTAAGAGGTACAAGAAGAAGAACAATCACAAATGGTATATGGGAGAATACTGAAGTAATGCCAGAGACACAATCCACACAGATACAAGGAAAGAAAGCAAACTCTACATAGGCAATGACCAGGCCAAGAACTCCTCGTTTCCAGAGCTGAGAAACAAGCATACAACCATGCAACGCCATGTACTTACTCCATCCACCCATCCATTATCCAACCCGCTATATCCTAACACAGGGTCACGGGGGTCTGCTGGAGCCAATCCCAGCCAACATAGGGCGCAACTCAGGAACAAACCCCATGCAGGGCATACACACCCACACACCAAGCACACACCAGGGACAATTGAGGATCGCCAGTGCACCTAACCTGCATGTCTATGCACTGTGGGAGGAAACCCACGCAGACACGGGGAGAACATGCAAACTCCATGCAGGGAGGACCCGGGAAGCAAACCCAGGTCTCCTAACTGTAAAGCAGCAGCGCTACCACTGCGTCACCGTGCCGCCCTGTATGGCAACAAAAACTTTTATGTTAATAATTTCTTTCGGGACCATGAAGGTCTGCTCTGGATGATTGCTCACATACCTTCATCACAGTTTTCCCCATGTTTGTTTGGATTGATACAGATGTGACAAGCTATCCCTTTGAAGCCTGGAGCACAGTGGCAAGTTCCATCACCTTCGATTCCATCACTGCACTGACCAACAAAGATGAATATTTTTAGATCTGGATAATTCACTATGGAAACAGGTTAAGTTATTTGATTTACAAACTTTTTTCTGCCCTTACTGTAAAAATATACAGTTTGCATTTCAGTTTAAACATAACCTTTTTGTCAATTACTTATTATTATCAATTAGATAACATGTGACCACCATTACCATGTAGCAGTAATACTTAAAATGGACAACAATTCCCAATGAGGATGGGAGTGCTACGCCATTGGGCATCTTCGGCTATTGCTATGGGGGCTGCTGGGAGAAAAAAGATGAGGTACTGAATTTAAAAGGAAGCTGTAAGAAGCAGCTCTTTAATAATTATTTAGATTACAGTCACCCAGACTCCGGTGAATACAGTTATCACTGTTCTTGTTCGGTGCTCGCTTGTTCGTGTGGTTTTGTCAGAGTTGGAAAATGTCTTCATCTTCAGAACGCACTCTGAACTTCTGCAGATCTTCACTGAACAACTACATCAAGGTAGGACCAAACCTGACAACATATTCAGGAGGTTGCATATGGGGGATTTCACTTCACCCACCATCTTCATTGGCAGTTGTGCAACTGGACTGTGTTTGGATCGTGTCACGAATGCTGTTCCATTTATCGGTTAGTTTCATTGTTTTGTCAGTATCTTCTGAATTTTGCTAAGTAAGTATTGCCATTGGGGATGTTTGGGTAGGTTTCTGCATGAACGTTATTTGGTTAGTTGTTTCTGTATTCGTTATTTATTTTATGTTTTTCATTGATTTGCTTAACGACTGCATTAGATGTCTCTGTGTGTGTATGTGTGCATGCTGAGTCAAAGCTTGGCGCATTCCTGGCGTCCCTGAAATAAAATAAATCACCATTTTAAGACAGACATTCAACCCAGAACAATTAAGTCCTAACTAGTAAGTTTAAACCACTTGTGATGATTCTTTGGAGGTAATCAGTAATCTATAAAAGTATTCATCACATCCATTAATTTAGTAAAGGCCAGGGACATTCAATCCTTGGATGTGAACCATACCGAAAGTCATGAACATCTTCATTTTCAATAAAAATGTATACAGTATCTTCATCCTAACTGATGCATTTGTCACCTTAATACTAGAAACTGAATCTTCCTTTGTGGTAAAATTGCACAGAAACCTTATTTCTCTGATTGTCATGTGTTCATTCTCTCCGATTACCTTATCAAATTTCTTCTATGTCGACCTTGACAGAGGCACTCAACTGAAGACCACCACAAGGCTGATTGATAACATTGGAGTTCTGTCATTAAAATGCTTTTCTTTTTTTGGACATTGTTAGCATGCATGCAAGCAACTGCATACGTTACGGGTGACCGTCAGGTGGAGGAATTTGCTCGTTCCCAGGAAACGTAATCACTACACATTGTCTAAATTTAAGAATTTGCTGTGTGGTATTGTGACTACCCACCAGTTGTACACTTGGGACATTCAGATTACAAAGATCCTGTCCCATCTCAGCTTTGCAGATGGGGTAACCTCTAACTTGCAATGCCATGCCTCTGCATGTACGGCAGTGGTTCTCAACCTGTGGGGCAGGCCCCCCTAGGGGGGCGCAAAGTAACAAAAAGTAACAATAAGACATGGCATTATCTGAAACCACAGTAATGGGAATAATAACATGGCAGCACTCATATGCAAAATAAAATAATGTTGTAGTGAAAAATAAATGATTACTGCAATAGAGAAACATTATATTGCAAAGGTAACTGCACACAAATGTACCCAATATAAAGAAACTCATATCCCCATGTATATTTTTGCTTAGAAAAATGATTTTTAAGAGAAATTAAGCAAAATGACACCTTTTATTGGCTAACTAGAGAAATACATTCTCAAAGTGAACAACATATGCAATTTTTGTAATCACATCAAGTTCCAAAATACTGGAAACTCAAATCCACTCAATGAGTCAACAGTCTATAGGAGTTAAGAACTTCACAGTTAAAATCGATGGATCCACCTATACATTTTTGCCTTATACCCCAGTATTTATTGTGTTTTCATGAAAATTTCTTTCATTTCCATTCTAGTCTTACACCTGAACACCAGCAAAACCAAGGAGCTGGCGGTGGATTTTAGGAGGCCAGGCCCCTCCTGGACCCCGTGATCATCAGAGGCGACTGTGTGCAGAGGGTACAGACCTATAAATACCTGGGAGTGCAGCTGGATGATAAATTAGACTGGACTGCCAATACTGATGCTCTGTGCAAGAGAGGACAGAGACGACTATACTTCCTTAGAAGACTGGCGTCCTTCAACATCTGCAATAAGATGCTACAGATGTTCTATCAGACCGTTATGGCGAGTGCACTCTTCTACACGGTGGTGTGCTGGGGAGGCAGCATAAAAAAGAGGGACGCCTCATGCCTGGACAAACTGGTGAGGAAGGCAGGCTCTATTGTAGGCATGGAGCTGGACAGTCTGACATCTGTGGCAGAGCGACGGGCGCTGAGCAGGCTCCTGTCAATCATGGAGAATCCACTGCATTCTCTGAACAGTATCATCTCCAGACAGAGGAGCAGCTTCAGCAACAGACTGCTGTCACCGTCCTGCTCCACTGACAGACTGAGGAGATCGTTCCTCCCCCACACTATGTGACTATTCAAATCCACCCGGGGGGGAGTAAACATTAACATTATACAAAGTTATTGTCTTTTTTTACCTGCATTGTTATCACTTTTTAATTTAATATTGTTTTTTATCAGTATGCTGCTGCTGAAGTATGTGAAATTCCCCTTGGGATTAATAAAGTATCTATCATCTATGTATCTAGTTACATCATTCAGAATCACCTGCAACCTTCTACGTCCTCATGCCCAGAACTTAAATAGGTTACTTACATTTCCACGACCGTAGCAGGGGTTCTGGAAGCCACCCAAGCAGGCTTTACAGTTAGGACCATAGAAGCCTTTACAGCATTCTGATCTCTGGAGATAAAAGAAGATAGCAAAAATGGTTAAGAGTGATGCCAGAAACCATTCAAACACATTCTCCTGAAGTGCTTCCCAGGCCTAAAGCCAAAGTCCTACATCACTGTGTGGCAATTAGCTATTTTCTGTTGTACTGGTAAAATTGGTGAAACCATAATGACAAACTGACAAATTATACAGAACAGACATTTACACATCTCAACGGACATAGCTCAGAATTTTGCCTCATTTAATTGAAGCGGGTCAATACAATAGTGCTTAGGGGAAAAGAAATGTTTAAGAAGGACAATAATGGTCATTTTCACAGCCTTAACTTGGGATTAAACAATACGTTTTTTTTTTTGCTTTCAGGCTCATAACTGATCATGTTACTGTTTAATTATTTTTTTCTGAGAATCTTTATTTTAAAAGTATTCATAAGTAATATGGAAGTATTTTGTAAAACAGAAGAGCACAATTTTCTAGCTTAATCCTGTGGGAACTAACATATGTCTTTAGGTGTTGAACTGCTTGCACTGTCACCTTGAGTAAAACCAAACCATTTCCAAACACTTCGGTTCCTCCTCTAAATTCTTCCTCTTGTGAGCCCAGTCCAAGTGGAAGTTAACAAAATTACCCCCCAGGATGCTAGAAGAGCAGCATTTATGTGGTTGGCGACTCTTCTTGCACCATTGACAGTTACAGCAAAGTCCTAGAGCTTAACCAAGAGGCCAAGCGGACCACTTCAGACCGGCAGATGACAACCAGAGGGTACTTGTTAGGGAACATGGGACCCTGCCATTAAACAAGATGGAAGGCACCCCTGAAACCGTCTCTGAGAGCTTACCAGAGTACGGGGATGCAATCATGTCAGGGCCCATCCACAGGATCCTACTTTGTGCCTGATGTTGCTTTTCATTGTGTCCTACTCCATATAATCAGGAGTCAGATTAGACGGGTTTGACAAAAAATTTATTAGATTTACAGATGGTTATTTCCTGCTTTTGTCCAGTTTTGAGAACATTAAAACCACAATGGTACAAACCACCTCCCATATATGTATTTATTTATTTTGTTTATTTAAAGTATACAGTAATATCTTTTATATATTACTGCTGATTGATGTTCCATTCAGGACTGATGCCTGCTTGCTTGTTCTGTTTACTTGCTCATGTGGGATTTTCTCTACTCCCCAGAAGTGTGCCTGTTAGATTACATCTCTTTCAGCATTGAAATACTTTATTATTTAGCCCTATTAAGAAAGTTTTAGTAACTAGTTATTACACAATGAATCCTCACCGTTACAGTTTTGTTACAGTACTTGGCGCATTTTCCAGTCATGGTGTTTGGGTGTACGACAGAGGGAGCGTACTCACAGCCTGTGTGGATTTTTTCCTACAAAGAAAAATCAAAAAATACTTTGATAATACTGAATTAAAACCAACACATATTATTAATAAATACAATATTCAATTCCCTTAAATAGAATGACACCCAGGGCTGTGGAGTTAGAGTCAGAAGCAATTATTGGGTTACTGGAGTCAAAAGAAAAAAAAAAGTATTGACTTCAGTTCTGACCCTAACTAAATGTAAATTGTAATATAATGTGTTAATATGTCCAATTTCATTTAAACTAATTCTAGGTTTTTCTTCTTTTTTTTTCCCTTCTAGTTTTTCCTCTTTTTTAAATTTTGTAAGCATTAATTTAATAAGGAATGTAAAATAGCCACATCAGCATCCCGGCACCCATTAAACCCATGCTAAAAAAGTAGCCTGATGATTCGCACTGGCAGTAATGAAATGCCTTCTGTATTGTGAGCTTTCAGTCAACATAGGAAAAATATTAGTTGTGAATCACTAGGGGGAGTTGCAGCACCTCATATCCCAGACACAATTTTGGATTCCAATATATAGAGTTATAGTAACAAATATATTAATATATCCCACAGCTCCAGCAATATAACCCTCCCCTTCTCCACTCCACCCCGGTAAGCTTTGTCCAACTGCTCTGTCGACTCTGACTCTCCTGGGTGAAACAGAGCAGCTTCCTTTATGCTGGACCCAGGAGTACTTCAGGTGCTTTCACATTGCATCCATTAAGCACTTCCAGGTCAGGCAAAACTTCCCTGTGATAGGAGAGGCTGCCTCCAGCAGCACCCAAGGAACCCTACGGGGCTGCCCACAAAAACTACAACTCCCATGCAGTCCTGTCGGTGTCCAAACTGGGGACACACCAGAGGGATGTTGCCACCCAGTGTACTGGGGAAGCACATGGCTCTGGAATGCAATCTTCCCCTTTCCATCCATTATCACAGCATCCCGACTAGCAAAGCTACCACTAACCAACCCATGTTGTCTATTAGAGAGTCCAATTATAAAGAGAGGAGTTAGAGTCTGTGGTACCATAAAACTTGAGGAGTCAGAGTTGGAATCAAAGGTTTTGTGAAACGACTCCACAGTCCTGATGAGACCCAATATATAAGAGAAATATAACAAGTTAAAGGGGTAGAATAGACTACAGTTTACATTCAAATTGAGGTACTCTATTTCTGATATTTTCTTCTCCCAAATTTATATATAGTATGATCCATTTGTTATGAGTGAGTGGCATTGAAATGTTAGGGATATCAACATGGCACAGTTTTTAGCACTGCTGCCTCACATCTCCTAGTTGTGCAATACATTTTGAGATATCACAAATTGGCTTTGCATGCATTTTAAGATATCTAAAATTCATTCTGAGATATTTTGAAATCAATTCCTGTGAAATTTTCTTATCCTTTCAATAGAACATTTATGTCTATTTTAAGATATCTTGAAATGCATTTGGTAGATCATAAAATGAGCAAGAACTTATTTTCAGATGTTTTGAAATGCATTGTAGATACCTAGAAAAGTATATGAAATTTCTTTGAACTGTTTTGTAGATATCTGACAATGAAATTCAGATTATCTTGAAATAATCTAAATAAGTTCATATCTCTCTATTATATTAAAAAAATCTTTCAACGCGACAAGACTTTTTGGGAGACAAGACTTTTTGGAAAAGATCATTTCAAGTCATGCGAGACAAGAATATTGCCATGAGATTTTTTCAAGTCACACCCTCCTCTCAACCATTTTCAAACAAGACTACGGTCCTCTCACCTCTCATTCTTGTGAATGCTTTTGTCAGACACACTTCCTGCGCGCTCAGCTCTTATAAATTTTAACATTTTACTCACTTTAAGTTCCCAATTAAAGAAGACAAATTATGTCCAAATCTTGTTGAAGAATTTCATCACAAAAGGTTATCAACAGAAAAAATGAGTACACGGCAATCCTAGCACCAAGAAACGAGGAAGTAAAACAAATTTATGCCAAAAATGTTGATCGGTAACACTGCAAAATGGTTAAATGTGTATCAATAGACTCTACTGAAACAGTTGGTGGTGATCGCACAGAAGATGAAAACATCAACTTACAATATCACGAAGAATATCTACAACCGTTAACACTGTCCGGTCTTCCACCTCATGAATTACTGTAGAAAGAAGGATGTATCCAAGCAAGGTAATGTAGTACATCTTCCACAGATAACATTACACAACAAAAGAGATCTTGATATGCCATTCGTATTAAAACGTAAACAGTTTCCTGTTAGAATAGATTTTGCAAAGACAGTTAACAAATCTCAGAGACAAATATTTGAGAAAGTCGTTTTATTTAATAGAGAGAAAGAAATGAAATTCAGTCACGGGCAGTTACAGTATATGTCTCGTGGATGCAAATGTAACACTTCACATGAAAATTAAAAAATGTTTAAATTGTACAACGGCAGAACTGCAAAGAGGCTAGCATATAGCACTGGCCTAGGGATTGGCGAGCGAAGCAAGCAGGGGGCAAAGCCCCCTAGTCTTTTTTAAAGATATCTTAAATATATTTGAGATATCTTAAAATACCTTTTAAGAATTCTGAAATGGAGCAGAGACCTATTTTAAAGTGAATCTGAGATGCCTAAAAATGTATTTTAGCGTGACTCAATACGAGAATACCTAAGGTACATTTTAAGTTACAGTATTTCGAATACAGGTCAGGTTATCTTAAATTAGCTTCCTCTTCATTTTTCGATATCCACAATGCATTTCAAGATATTTCAGATATCTCAAATTCAACTATCCATCCATCCATCTTCTTAACAGTTTATCCAGAGCAGGATCACAGGCTATCTGAAGCCTCTCCCAGCAGTATTTGTCCACAATGTGTTTGGGCCCAGTCAGTATTTAGATGGGGGACCATCTAGGAAAAGTTTGGGTTGCTGCTGAAAGAGGTGCTGGTGAGGCCAGTAGGGGGCGCTTACCCTGTGGTCTGTGTGTGGACCCTAATGACCCAGCACAGTGACAGGAAACTGTGCTGTAAAAATGGTGCCATCCTTTAGATTAGATGTAAAATCAAGGTCCTGACTCTGTGGTCATTAAAGATCTCAAAAAGAGTAGGACGTATCCCAATATCCTGGCTAAATTGCCCATCACAGCCTCGTCCATTCTAGCCCCCAATCCCCCCTGTCTCCAATTGGCTCTCTCACTCACCCCTAAAGTGTAGTGAGCTTACTGCTGAAAAAATGGCTGCCATCACATCATCCAGGTGGGTGGTAAACATTGGTAGTGGCTGAAATGGTTCTCCTTTGTCTATGTAAAGCACTGTGAGTACCACATAGCTATATAAATGTAATTAACTATTATTATTATTACTATTGCTTTTTAAAAAATAAGTAAATCAAAACAAAGAAAACAAAAGCAGATTACTTTACCAGTTCTGTGCTTCCAGGAGGACAACTTGTGGTAGAAACCAACTGGCACTCAACACAAGGACCCTGTTGGAAAAAAAATATTTGACATTATTCAAGTAAAATATTTATGAATTGTAGAAGACAGATTGTTGATGCTGAATTTAAGTTTTGAATTTAAGTTTTGGCTACAAACAAATCATTCTTGTATAAACATTAAATGAGTATTGATCACATGACAGTAATACATTTACACTTGAACTTGAAAGTGTGAGCCATTCTGGTTGGTGCCCACCTTATGCTCATTACTATATCAACAAGTCACTAATGGTGTATTTCTGAATTATTTAACGATTGTTTGTGAAACAACAACATTGAATTGACCTTATGCTTTATGAAGCACCTTGGGTATGAGGCATATTTTCCACCTGATGATATTTTCTTTGGCTTTTTTTCCTCAGATCATGCTCTGTAGTTTGTTATGACTGTAGCAAGAAGTTTATTTGTGCCAAATATAATTTGTGAAAATTTATTTTGCAAATCTATGCAATTTAGCTGAGAGAGAGAGAGACTGCCAGGGAGATTGACAAATGACAACTTTAAGTCAGGTTAGGGAGATGGGCAGAAAACAGGTTATTTGGTCTGCTTGACCAACATGGCTAAAAAAACCCAGAGTCTGTGAATGCATTAATTACCTTCAGTCGCCCATATCTGACGTGAATTCTATGAATATGCAATTATGTGAGTGATTATAATGATGAGGATCCAGGACAATGTCAGAAGCATCGACATTCAATGCTGCTGGATGGGACATCTGTGTGTCAGCATTCTCCCACTTGGCTCTGATGTTCCTTTGCTTTTCTCAAGCCTGAATATGTATGTATACAGGATTATGCATTATATTCTGGGAATGAATGTTATCTTTTAAAACAGGTTAAATACATATTTCTCTCTGTTGTAATTATTTTCCGCCATGGGTACAAAAGGGATGGTATTGGTTCTAGTCAATTCTGCAATCACGAAACACATCCCAGGGGAGAAAAAGCGCCCCCTGCTGGATACAATGAGATGATAGCACCACAGTAGCCAATGAATGAAGGGGAAGGTGGGTCTTCAAATCAAGAGGTCATTCTTGTTTGGACACAATTTCTATTTGTTCATAAGCAGATGTTCCAGAAATGGTTTATTTAACAATATTTTAGTCAAAATACCTGTGTTTGGGATGTAATGAGCATGCAACTGGATATCTGACATGTGGATTATGTGACACAAGTAAACAGATTTTTTTATTGTTTGCTGTTTGTTCAGCACTGGTCTTAAATATTTTTCCATTTTCCATAAAAGGAAAAGATTATATGATTTTCTCAGCCATTACTACAAACAACAAGTGGTAAGTAACAGATTAAAATGTATTTTGGGGTGCAGTATTCCTTTAACCTCCCTGGAGTTATCACCAAGTGTGACTCAGTGTTGAAATTATATGCAATTATGGTTAAACCCAAGTCAGGCTCGGGGTGACGTGTAATTATATGTTTCATAATATTAAGCAGAATAATTCTGGAGGACAGAATTCTGCTTCCATCTACTGGATAAAGTAACATCATTCTGCAAAAATAAAAAATTTCTATGCTTTCTGCCAACTCATCAATATTCACTGGAGTGGAGCCTCCAACAAAAGCATAATGGCAAATGAAAAATCATAAAGACAGTTTTTGACAGAATTTGAATTGGTCATCAGACGTTGACACAGAAATTGAAACTGAAGCATAATGCACCATTGTACAACCAAACCACTGTGATATGCCCAAAAAGTTTGGTCACGTGAAGCTTCACCATGGTGCAACAGTAGCTAAGTGACAAAAAGATTGCATTCAAGTGCAAGGACAAGCAAGATGTTAGTCCTTTAAGAACTGCTCACAATGCAGGAACTCTCAGTGTTCATGTCAGGAGAAATGCGGAAGTGACTAAACCTTGCTCTGTGGTCACCTGCAGTAACACAAGGGGCAAGTCAATTTTGCAGGTCAAGTACTGACATTCTACCCTCTCGCGTGAAAACAACAGGAAGAAATATAAGAAATGTGCATAAAGAAACAGGCTTCTAGTGTCCAGATTGCAATGCTGGACTGCACGTTGATGACTGAAAACTTATCACACAAAGGACATGTGCTGAATCTGCATCAGTACAGCAGTGGACACTCGACATACCTTTTATTTGTTATTTACATGTTTCTGGCTTGTTTTTCCTGGGGTAAACATAACGGTAAGGAGGTTAAGATAAAAATTTTTAAAACACCACTGGTTGGATGATCCTTGACCAAAATGAACATGCAGCAGTATTTTTTTCCACTGTTTTCTTCAATGGACTGGGAGACAAAGGCGATCAGTGCATAAGAAAACCTCTCTTACCATCACAATCTTGCTTTCTGCTACATCACATTTGTGAGGGAGGATTGGGACAATGGAAGAAGGGATCAAAACTGCATCTACCACATGGATGACTCCATTAGAGGCAATAATATCCAGCTGATTAGAAATAGTTGATTTGCCGTCTAATGTAATTCTTCCCTGTTGAAGACAGAATTGCCAAGACAAGTTATAAGATGCTGTACAATGTTCCAAAAATCACACATGAATTGCAAATCACCTTAAAAAAGAAAAAATAGATGTCATCCAGATGTTAAAGTTTTGATTTCACACAGATTGGCCTACAGAGGTATAGTAACAAGTTATTCGAAGTCCACAGCAAACAACTGATTTTTTTTGGCATGGAACACAGCTACACATTCAATCAATGGCAACAGGTTGAACTACATAACTGGCTATGTATCGTACAAAATGGCATCCTGCAGCACAACTAACCCAGCCCTGAGTGTCTGCTACTCCAGGGAAGCAATAATCTGCAGGTGGTGTGTCTACCGAGGCTGTAAGAAACAGTATCGTTCCTGGATGATTATAACTGTGTCAATCTAAGCATTATATCATATTTCAAAATAGGTCTGCCATGAAACATCATCCAATGAGTGACAAGATATAAGAAATCAGAAGAGGCAACCTGCTACAATAGACAGCGATGCTCCACACCATGAAGCCTGCTTTGGCAGTCATCTTGAACAAAGTCTTCTAGATTGTCTACTGTAAGTACAATACTATACAATACAATTTATTTCTGTATAGCCCAAAATCACACAGAGATGTGCCGCAATGGTCTTTAACAGGCCCTGCCTCTTGACAGCCCCCCAGCCTTGACTCTCTGAGAAGACAAGGAAAAACTCCCAAAAAAACCCTTGTAAGGAAAAAATGGAAAAAACCTTGGGAAAGGCAATTCTAAGAGAGACCCCTTTCCAGGTAGGTTGCGCGTGCAGTGGGTGTAAAAAAGAAGCGGGTCAATACAATACAATACAATACTTAAAACGGAACAAATCCTCAATACAGTACAAAAATAAAAATTTTAGAAGTACGGAGTAGAATTTAACAGTAGATGATATCACATAATATGACTCAAGTCATCTTCAGTTACGTTCATAAGTCACATTGGAGAGGACCACTTGATTGTTAAAGACAA
Source organism: Polypterus bichir lapradei (assembly GCA_026402145.1). Taxonomy (NCBI): domain Eukaryota; kingdom Metazoa; phylum Chordata; class Cladistia; order Polypteriformes; family Polypteridae; genus Polypterus; species Polypterus bichir. The sequence continues at coordinate 2,380,406 of JANRMT010062840.1, read as the reverse complement.
CCTTTTAGTGCTGCCACATAAAAAATGTTATGTATTTTCTGCTGTCTGTCTGGTTTGCTTGTGTGGGTATTAGGATAGCCCATACAGCCTGTGATTGACAGTGGCGCCCCAGAATGCAGGACATCCGGTTTCTTTATTTCTGGTGGAATTTGCATAAATTGCTCTGTTTTTCAAAAGGAGGGGGGAAACAGCCATTGAGGAACAAAAGATGGATAAGACCTATCTAAACTGATCAGCATCTGCCCCGGCCTTGGGACATGGTTTAGCAGCTCCCAAAGACCTGTCTATATAGGTGGAGGTCAGCGATTCGCTCTAGAAATGTCCATTTTTGCATTCTGTTATATCTAGCGGACTCAGGTGAGCTCATGAAGTCTCCTTTTTTTTTTTTTTTTTTTACAGTGACACACAGACTGAGACAGAGAAACATTTTACAGTTAAGATTTTGACTTTTTTGGGTCGGCTGGCACTCTACAATTTCTTCACCTGCAGCAATTTCTTCACCTCCTTCGCTGGAACATTGGACTTGTGTGTGAACTTTGGAAGAAGGCTGTGGGTTTGTATATATATAT
>JANRMT010062840.1:2303160-2328986 GCA_026402145.1 Polypterus bichir lapradei | reverse complement strand
CTAATTAGGAGCAATTAAAAACCAAGAATACAGCTGTTTTAGACTAAAATAAGCAATAAGGGTTCAAAATCTTAAGGAGCGAGGCAACTAAAGTGAAGCAGAAGTGTTACTTGAGCAATAAGTACTTCTTATTAAACAACTGGGTTGGAGCAAAAACCTGAAGCCACTGCGGCCCTTCAGGACCGTGATTGAGGACCCCTGGGTTAGACAAACACTCAGACAGAAGAAACAGAATAAACATCTGGTACCTTTGTAGTGAAATTATCAAAGCAATTTTTAAGATGGACATAAATAAAACTTACTTAAATTTACTGAATTAAATACAAACCATAACATAATTACTCAGACATGTTTGTGAAATAAGAAAAAAATGTCCTCTTTCTGATTATTTTTTTTGGTTTCTGCAGGGCTCTTGTGTTTGTAAGCCGGGCTTCAAAGGTGACGGATACACCTGCGCCGGAGTATGTGAAATAGTAAGGTCATTTAATTCCATTTATTCACGTATTTAATTTGTGTCTTTTTATTGCTGATGTAACTTTTATTACTTGTATTTTTATGATGCTGTGCTAAACATGTGCTAAAAGATGACAGGTCAGTGGATAAACTGTTTTGTGTGGTGCTCACCATGATAGACACCGTATAAAATACACATTTTTAACACTCGATAACAAAGTAAACTGTATCCAGTTTTAGATGTGTGACTGCATTTGTAAAGCACTGGACTCACCTATCATCATACAATATATTGGACTGCTTTTAGTGCTCCTGTGGAAGATTTGATTTTTTTGATTTTGATTTAATTTACTTAATCCCAGAGGGAGATTGTCTTTTCGCATTACCTTTGGAGGTCAGATGCTGACTTTACTATAATCTTAATTAAAATATATTCAGTTTAGAAGATACATTTTAAAGAGTAGTCACACTAACACATATCAAACATGTTTCATCCATTTTAGAATCTCAGCCGCAGTGGGCCTAATGCAGGAAACATCTCTAGACAGGGCATCAGCATCAGTTCATTGTGTGGCCCACTCATGCATAGATTTAATACTCTGATGGGCTCAATTTGACATCTCTAATTCACTTAACACTCCCTTCTTTGGGGTTCTTGGTGGGAAACTTGAGCACTTAGAGAAACAAAAACAATGAAGACACCAGGGGAACATACACACTCCATACAGACAACAGTCTGAATGGGATTCGGACTGTCCGGTCTATGAAGCAGTAGTACCAACCACCTGCCTCAAATGGTCAAAATGTTATTAAAAATAATAGTTAATTATACAACTAAACATAGTGGGAAAGCTTAAAGTATGAATACATATGCAGAAAACAAAAACCTTAGTTCATAGGTTTAATCTCTCTGTTTACCCACTATTGTGGTGGGCGAGCGAGCCAGCTTTCTATCCACAATGCTGACCCACAAATACCAAACCATGCGCCTCACAGGACCAATATCCCCAGGGGTTTCAGGCATTTTACCTGTTCTATCAGGGACCTTCCTGCATAATATGGGTGTTCTGTTCTGCCACCTACATACTTTAGGGCCTCCATTGGCCTCCTGCCCACCTCTATTATCTTTTTTTTTGTTAGTTCATAGCCTGTTTTTGCAGTTTTTTCCAGAAAGTCCATTTGGCACACAGTCTACTGGATGTTACTCACCCACACTAGCACATAAAGAGGCTCCCTTGTTAGCAGTGTGGGTTCTGACTTTCCAGTGTGTTTTTGCTGGGCTGATCTTCTTCCTTGCCTGGTCTTTTAATCCTTTCATTCAAGGCATCTTTTTCTCACAGTATATCTGAAATGACTAAGGCATAACTATACTAGACATTACTCCTGATTAAGACATGGAAAGAATCTCATAACACAGTTTTTTTCCTTAAAGTTAAGAAAAGTCAAATCCACCTTTGCTTAAACAGCTTTAATATAAAAGCTCTTTGGGCTTTTCTGAATTGATGCAATAAACCTAGAAACTGGAAAATTACAGGTTTTTTTTAAGTGAGATTAGGACCCCCTGAACCCCAGAAATTGACTGGAATGAAGGCACCTACCATACCCAATGGTCCTCAAAGCTTAGGAATCACTCTGCCACACTATTTACCGGTTACTGTACTGAGTACCCCCTGTTTTATAACCCGTGTCACCCTTGTGTTAATAAAAAGATTGTTTTCTATGAAAGAATAAAATGAACAAAGCAGTATAAATACTTTCCTCTTGGTTCCTTACAGAACAATGGAGGCTGTCATCCCCTGGCGTCTTGTTATTCCTTATATAATGGCATTCCAAGGTGCTTTTGCAGATTTCCTTTTATTGGGGATGGGCACCAGTGCAACGGGAGTGTTAAAGCTGTAAGTATTTTGATGGTTGAACGCTTACTGCTTCCTTTTATCATATTGTATAGGTGGGTGTTGAGCTTGATCTAAACCTTTACGTACAAAGTTGGTATTTAAGTTAGTGCGACTATAAACTGGAACTCCGTCCATTGATGATCCCTGGCTTTCACCTGCAACTAGTCTGCCAAAGATAAGACCAACAGCAGATATTGTCAGAATGCATGTGGTGCTATACACTGGCTGGTCTCCATAGTGTTTATTAATGACTCAAATACCTTCCATATCTTTTGCTAATTCTGTATGTCAAATGACCGGTTGCATCCTCTGTCACAGATAAACAACTGACTTGAGATCTATCTACTGGTAAATTTAGCTGAATTCCTCCCTTTGTGTGACAACTATTCAACACTGTCCCCAGCCTTGTGGTCTGGTCTGGACTGGATGGCTTTATCTAGTCTTTATGGTGCCTTAAGTGGTCTACCTGTTGTAGGAATGAAGTGCAGAAATACATTTTTTAATGTGTCGGTTGGGGTCTCCTCTGGTCATGGTGCTCTAAAAATTTGAATAACTCACTAGATGTGGAGCATCATCTTGCTGAAAAACAGGCCGAGAAGGGATACACCTGATTAACAATGAAGTTTAAATATCCTGTGGCATTCATACCTTGTTACACTTTAAAGATTCAATCTGTATCATGAACATGTACTGGACACCATTGCATTGCTGCCACCAGTCTGCACTATTGACACCTGACAGGCTAGATCTTTGGGCTTTCATCATATTCTAGTAGTATCTGTGTTAATTAGAAGTAACTGGGATTCATCAGACCAGGCCATGCTTGTCCAGTCTTCCAATGTGTAACATTTTAGTTCTTTAGTCCACTGCCACTGCCATTTCTTGTTTCTATTTAACATAGTCAGCTTGTTGGCTGCTAAATGGCTTCCATCCATGGCAAGTTACAATGCATCAGTGTTGGCCATAAGTGGACTGTCTATAATCGCTTTCTTCCATCAGCCTTGACAGAAAACCACATGGCCAGATTTCACTTTTTTTTTTTTTTTTGGATGGTCCCATTTTTGGTACATCAGTTAAATTTGAAAACTCTAGCAAAATTGCACTTCCAAACATATTCAATGTAGTATGTCTAGCGCTCACCATTATGTTACAATTCAGGCTACTTAAATGTTAATGTTAACTGTTGCCTAATCTCCACTGGAAAGACACCCCCTGCCCGGCACACAAACAAAAGAGGTGTCCACCTGCTCTACATGACATCATTCGCACCTCCTAAGCAGTCAGCTACAGTGCATGGGAAGGCCAGGTGGACCTCATAAAGTATGTAAGTAAGATGATGGGGTCTGTGGTCCAAAAACTGTTGTAATAAAGGTAAAATATTTTAAATATTCTTCATTACTCTCTACATAATGCTGAAGAAGTTCAACTGTATGCATTTATTATACAGTATTTTTTTGTCTTTGTAGAGTATTATATTGCTCTACTTTCCCCTTTTATATTATTAATATACAGTATAGCCTTTGTCAGAATGTCTCAAATCTCACAGGCTTACCACTGTTTATAAGTTACTGTGCCATATAACGTCTCCCCACCTTCCCTTCTACATTTATAACCTCAGTCAATTAGGTGTTGTAATAGACAAGCTGGAGTTAAACTACACTTTAAATAATTTATTATCGATAATATTCATAAATAATAACAATATGCAAAGTACATTTGAATACTGGCAACCATACAACCTGATAAATTCTTATGTGTAGTTTCAGGCGGCACACAGACTTGTTAGTTACTTAAAAATGTCTCTAGTTAATGCATTATTTGTGGTCAGCTTTCTTCAGAACAGGCCGCATGCCTGTCTCAGTATGGCTGCCGAGCCGTGCTCTTCATTGTGTTGTCCTTTTCAGTCTATGGTGTGAGATGGTCTTTCATTAGTTTGGTAAGAGAGAGAGAGCGAGGTAAAGCAAGCAAATTTATAGGTTTTCTGTCCAACCCCTAGAGCCAATAGGGCATTGTGGTACTTAAAGGCTTCTGATACAAGCCAGTTCCAAACAGCCATACTTCAGACCAATGGGGGAACAGAATACCTTCACACCTGCCCTCCAAATCCATGTGTTCAGTTGAAGTTTGCCAACTAGGCAGTCTGGCTTACCTGTGGGGGTTGACTGACACAGCCCTGCAAGAATCACTTGCCAAAATTGTTTCAGAAACATTTCCCAACCCTGTCGTAAAATTCAAAGAGACTGGTTCTCAAAAGGTTAACCATTGCTGTTCTTATCAATTATAGACATTAGTGTTACAAGTTACCAATAAAGACATATAAAATATTTATCAACTTATATGCAAACTTTCACACCACAACAAGTATAAGTAACACTAACCTTAATTATTACTGAATACTTTTCAAACTTATTTTTTTTTATTTTTTCCCCTAGTACATCTCTTCAATGAATGAAGCAAGTATATTTTACTGGAAATTAATGGTAAGTAAAAACAAATGTAACTGTATTAAGTTTATATCAAACCCCTAGCCCAGTCATGGTCTCTTTAGAGTTGACGTGTTCTCCTCAAGTCCACTTGGGTTTTTCTTTTGAGGTTCTGTTTTTCTTCCTGTACCCCAAAGACCTGCATGCAAAACCCTGCGTGACTGAATACGAATGTGAGCGATGAGGAGGGTGCCTTACATTGTGTTAGACAGGCACCCTGTCCAGGGTTGGTCCCCAATTGAGTTCCCAGCACCCTGCTCTAAATAAGTAGGTTACAAAGTGGATGGATGGGCAAAGCTGTGCTAAAAACATATTTTGAAACGGCAAATGAAGACCTTTGGTAAATCTAAACAAAATTTGCCGTTGCTGGTAGAGTAGATGTAGTGCATGAGACATTACTTGAAAAGGACTATAAGTAAAGATGGAGTCCCTACTTCAATTTAGGGCAGTGCAGTTGTTAAATGCTACCTCACAGAATGAAACTGTGAATTTTACCCACTCTACCTTTGTCTCTGTGTGCTCCCTTATAATTCCTTGTGTGTTAGAATAATTGCATCCATTCATTACCTAAACTTTTTAATCGGGATCAGTGATGTGGGGAGCTGGTGCTTATTACCTCCGCATCAGGCACAAGGCAGAAACCCGCTGTAGATAACACATCCTGGCACCATCAGGGCTAATCTTCACGCTCACAAGCACACTCGTTGAAACAGAATGACTTTGCTCTAAACTCTAAAAGAGTGTGGCATGTTGGCATGTGTGCCTGGAGTGGTTTTTCTGGCGTCTGGTACTCTGTGCTGTTTGCTCTTATTGTAACTGCGTCTTTTCCAGATTCCCAAAATCGACCAGCTACTGATTTGGCAAGGTAGGGTTCAGCTTGAGTCAAACTCGTAATAGAAGAAATTTCTCATTCCAATAACATTCGTTTTAAAAAAGGTTAAACGAAAATATAAAAATATATATACATGTGACAAGAAAAACTAAACTTTATGACTCTATGCGTCAGAAACATAGAACATAACAATGGTGAAGTGGCACAGCACAGAGAGCTACGAAGAATTATTGGTTATCAGCCTGAAAGACAGAGTAACCAATGAATGAATGTATTTGCACGATGAAAGGAGCAACAAAGCTGGAGGACAAGATACGGCAAAGATGGCTGAGATTGCTTGGACACTTGTTCCGAATGGATGAACAACGAATAGCCAAACAAGAGATGTGCTGGGAGTCAGTCAGAAATATGACGCAAAAGAGGGGAAGACTAAGAAAAAAATTGGAAACAAACAATAAACAATGATTTAAAGTTGTTGGGAACATCATGGGAGAAAACACTTAAATGATAGCTGCAGATCGAGAAGAATGGCGTAGCTGGGTCCCCCTATGCTCTAGAAGGAACGAGATAGACTAGAGAGAGAGAGAAAATTTAAAAGGAACAAATCACAAAAATTCAGAAAAAAGTTATTACACACAGAGAATAAAAGGCAAAAAGAGGAAAAGGTCTCTTCTCTGTTTCATTACAAGTGTAGCTTTCTCATGTTAAACTTCAGTTACCTCCTACAGTTAAAGGTTGTGTTACTTCACTACAGCGGGCTTACATAGGCTGCACTTTAGTATGTTCTGTTCGTTCTGTAAGTACAATTTGAATGCTTTGAAAGTATTTGCCCTCCCCACCTTACCAACTGCATGGCAGATCATAAGCTGAACTAGGCTGTAGTCAGAATGTCAAAAGGATTTGAAATTTCCATTTACCCTTTAGCTTGTAGGGGTTAACATAGACCCCCACTCCCACCCCATACTATCCAAAACATCACAAAGGAAGTAACACTACAAAATCAAAATGTACAGTTTATCACTGTTGATAATCTGTCCCTAAAGGCAGTACAGTTCAAATTATTCTCAAACAATAAGACCACCAGCAAACCGCTTCATGCACTGTATCACCCTGTATTACTTTAATGTAAAAATGGGAACACTTTTTTGCAATTGGCTGCCATTGATTCTAGAGATTTTTCAGTATATAGTCAGACAATGCTGTGGTGGGCTGGCACCCTGCCCAGGGTTTGTTTCCTGTCTTGCGCCCTGTGTTGGCTGGGATTGGCTCCAGCAGACCCCTGTGACCCTGTAGTTAGGATATAGCGGGTTGGATAATGGGTGGCTGGATAGTCAGACAATGGCGGCTCATTGGTGCAGTGGTAGCACTGCTGCCTCACAGTAAGAAGATGAGGGTTCACATTCTACACAATATTATCAGCATGGATTCTGCATGTCCTCTCTGTGTCTGCATGGGCTTCCTCCGGGTGCTCCGGTTTCCTCCCACAGTCTTGCAGGTTAGGTGGATTGATGAAGTTAAACTGGCCCAAATGTGAGTGTGTTCACCCTGCGATGGACTGGTATTCTGTCCAGGGATTGTTTCTACCTTACACAGCTAGACAGGCTCCAGCTTGCCAGTGCAGGATAAAGCAGGTTTTGAAAATGGATGGATGGATGGATGGATAGTCAGACATGCACGTCACATGAAAAGTAGCAGAAGTAAAAGAAAATTCATTTTTAAATTTACTTAAGCCATTCATTTTTAAATCTACTTGTCCAATTGTTATGCTGGCCAGCAAACCAGTCCAACAACACTTGGGCACAAAGCAGGAATGGTCCCAGATGGAATGTCATTCTGCAGCATACCACACCCGCAATCATACAGTTTATTTATACAGTCAATAAAACCAGAAGTTTATCTAAACATTGACAGATTTAAAGGCATCAGAATTTCAGGTCTTGAAAACAAAAACTCACAGATATGTGACATTTTTATGTAGAACCTTTGAATGTTAAATCTACAGTAAAGACACTGAATGAGATTACACGTTTATTAGAACATTCCTTTAATTCTTCATTTGGTTTCCAAAATAGCTTTTGTAAATGTCTGAGATGCTCATGGAAAAACTTTGTTTATTTGCAAAATCCATATGCTTCTTTCATTTCAGGATTACAAAATCAAACTTGAGAATGGACCTTTCACTGTCTTTGTTCCCCACAAACATTACATTGGCAACCATTCGGTAAGTTGACATTGCTGACACTATCTTGTGTTTTTTGTTTTCAGAATTCTTAATATTTTCCACTGTCTGTACATCTGCAAGGTCAGTTTGTGCTTATTTTCCTGACTTGTTTACCAGACAATCCACTTTTTCTTTATTTTTTTAACTTGTATCAAAGTTATGAATAGACATCTGATTAGGTATACAGCCTTGCACCCTTGTCTCTATGTTTGCTACTATTATAGAGATAGAGGGCTTAGGGTGAATTGCTTTCAAGGGAGTACACATTTAACTTTTGGTGCTCTGCACACATGATTTATATGTGTTGTGCTTGGATAGTTAGCAGAGTATCAACCTGCTGAGCCTCCCATGTGTATTCCATGTCACAGGCTTTAAGGATGTTGCCTATTTTGGAATCACCACCCCTTTCACTTCTCTTCATTGTATGGATTGGGGCTCTAAACAGACTTTTAGCTTGTATTATTATTATGCAACATTGAATTACAGTAGATGGGGGGGGGGGGGGGGCACGGTTGATATGCTTGATCAACCTTTTCCTTACAGTTCAGTCCTGTACCTCCTCACCAGTCAAGCCCTTTTCCTTCAGATCTTCTTTTACTGTATCCTTCTATCTCTGCCTAAGCCTCCTTAACTTTCTCTTCCCCTGTACTTCCATTCCCATCACTCTTTTTCCCACATAATCAATGTCTCTCCTCATCATGTACTGTATGTCCATACCTCTTCAACTGACTTTCCTGTACTTTCTTAGATATCTATCCCACTTTTGCTGTCCCTCTGATTGTCTCATTTCATCTTTGGTCCTTTATTGTAACTCCACACATCCATCTCAACATTCTCATTTCTGTCACATGTAACTTCTTCTCCTGTGCTCAGTTTACTGCCCATGTCTGGGCTCCATACATCATCGCTGGTCTTACCACTGTCTTAAAAACCTGACCTTTAACCTTTGCCTTAATTCTTCAATCACACAATATTCCTGATTCCTTCTTCCAATTGCTCCCTCCACGTTGCCCTTTATGGGTTATCTCTGCATCTAATTTTCCATCTTGGACTACTTCTGATCCTGGGTGTTTAAATGTATCCACTTTTGTCTATAACTCTCCCTGCAGACTAACTTCTGAATCCTGATCATTAAACCTCAAATATTCTGCCTTCTTCGTATTTATTTTCAACCCTCAATCTTCCAAAGCCCTTTCTTCTTCCAACGTCCTCTCTACTTCCTCTTTTCTGGTGCTACACAACACAATGACATTAGCAAAAAAAAATGTACCGGGGGACTGGTCTTTTATTCCATGACTCAATACATCCATAACCAGATCAAACAGGTAAGGACTTAAAGAAGATCCATATGAATTAATAATACAAAACACAAAATAATGCATCATTATTCACCTTTGTTAGTATATCACCCTTAAATCCTCGGCAGTGCAGCCAGTTGGTTTTAGAAGTCACAGAATTAGTTCAGTGGTGATCATCTGTCTGGGGTTTCAGTTTGTAGAATAAATGTCTGGAAGGTCCAAGTTGTATTAGGTCAGCATTGGTGAACTAACTTACATAATGAAGACAAAAGAACACTCCAAGCAACTCCATGAATGAATGATGATTGAAAAGCACAAGTCAGCAGATGGAGGCAAGAAAATATCACTGAATGTCTCTCTGAGTCCATTGAAATCAGTCATTAAGAAATAGAAAGAGTGTGACACAGCTGTAAGGGTGGCCAGAGCAGGTCATCCACAAAAACTGAGTGATTGGCCGAGAAGAAGGCTAGTCAGGGAGGCCATCGAGAGAACTCTGAAAATTCCGAAGGAGTTACTATCCACAGTGCTTGAGATGGATGGATAGATAGATAGATAGATAGATAGATAGATAGATAGATAGATAGATAGATAGATAGATAGATACTTTAATAATCCCCAAGGGTAAATTCACATACTCCAGCAGCTGCATACATGATACAAAAAACAATATTAAATTAAAGAGTAATAAAAATGCAGGTATAACAGACAATAACTTTGTATAGTGTTAACGTTTACCCCCCCCACCCCGGGTGGAATTGAAGAGTCGCATAGTGTGAGGGAGGAACGATCTCCTCAGTCTGTCAGTGGAGCAGGACAGTGACAGCAGTCTGTCAGTGAAGCTGCTCCTCTGTCTGGAGATGATACTGTTCAGTGGATGCAGTGGATTCTCCATGATTGACAGGAGCCTGCTCAACGCCCGTCGGTCTACCATGGATGTTAAACTGTCCAGCTCCGTGCCTACAATAGCGCCTGCCTTCCTCACCAGTTTGTCTAGGCGTGAGGCATCCTTCTTCTTTATGCTGCCTCCCCAGCACACCACCGCGTAGAAGAGGGCACTCGCCACAAACGTCTGGTAGAACATCTGCAGCATCTTATTGCAGATGTTGAAGGACGCCAGCCTTCTAAGCAAGTATAGTCAGCTCTGTCCTTTCTTACACAGAGTATCAGTATTGGCAGTCCAGTCCACTTTATCATCCAGCTGCACTCCCAGGTATTTATAAGTCTGAGACTGGAGAGATAACGACTATTGCCCAGGGGCTACACCAGTCCCAGCTTTATGGAAGTATGGCAAATTAAAACCATTGTTAAAAAAGAAAAACACACACACATTAATTTGTAATGTGGGAGACTCTGAAGTCAACTGGAAGAAGGTCCCATGGTCTGATGAGACAAAACAAAATTTAGTTTTAGTGTAAGCCAAACAATGAATGTTATCAACAAGAATACCTCCTCACTGTGAGCTGTAGGGGTGGCAGCATCATGTTGTGGAGATGCTTCTCTGCAGCAGGCCCTGGAGGGCTTGTGAGGGTAAAATGAATGCAGCAAAGTGCAGAAAAATCCTGAAGGAAACCCGGATGCAGTCTGCAAGAAATCTGCACCATTTTCCCACAAGGTCGAACAACTGTGGTGCTCTAGTTCTATGGAGTTAATGAAGGGGAGTTGCCAGTGTGTATCTGCGAAAGAAAACAAAGGTTAATGGCTACTTCCACACTGAAAAGGAAAGAAGGTAAAAGACATAACATTTCAGCTGTATAGCCTTCATTACATGTGCAGCTGAAAAGGAAAGAAAAGGTGACATATATAGGATGGAGAAGAAGGAAAGGAAACCTGGTCAAGTGAAAAGATGAGAGTAGGTGTGAAAAAAGCTGTCATTAGAGAAATAGAAGGGAGAGATTACAAAGTTAGTCAGTCATTAAGACCTAGAGAAAGGTATGATCCATGGGTGAGTTTAACTTTTTCTGTTTTTCTTTGAAGTGTTGAAGTTTGACGATGTCAAGTGTTCTACAATAAACGTTGTAATATCTTTGATCATAACGACTCCAACACGCTCCCTGAAATGGTCTGCTAGCTATCTCCTTGTTTCACCTATATAGATAGCTGGACATTTCATATAAGGCAGTAAATTAGTATTTTTAGCCTGGCAAGCAGCCTACCAAAGGGACCAGATACAAGGGTCAACATCCATCTACATAGGTCAAACAGGGAGACGGCTAGCAGACCATGTTAGGGAGCACGTCCAAGCTATTAAAATCAAAGACCTCACGAAGACTTTTGTAGAAGGCTTCATGTCTCCTAATCATGGCCACACTGATCTTTTTGTGTGTGTTCTTTCACAGGGTTTAAAGACACTTTTCAAAGAAAAACAGTAAAGCTAAACTCATTCTCGGCCTGGGATCACATATTTCCCCAGGTCTTAATAACTGATGAACTTTTTAATCTCTTCTCTCATCTTCTCTAATGGCAGATTTTTCTCACCTACTCTCACCTTGTTTGCTTTCATCTGCCCTGTCCTCGCTCCTTCCTTTCACTTCTATTTACATTATCTGTTTTTCTTTTCAGTTGCACACTTCACAAAGGCCGTACAGCCAAAAATGTTATATCTTTTACCATGTATTTCTTTGCTCACAATATTGGATTTATTTTGCTGTTTGACTTTCTTATGATTAAATTGTCAGCAGACTAAGTAAATTCTAAATTTTTTAATTTAGATCTTGCAAAACATGTACGTAAGAGCTACACAAAACAGAACGCTGATAAAAAACATCCTCCGATACCACATTGTGAGCTGTCAGCAGCTTCTCCTTGATGATCTTCAACTCCAGGACATGCTAACTACAACTGCGGGAAGCAGCATTGAGATAAGCGTCAAAGAGGTAAGATGTCACTTACAGAAGCTTCATGACATTGCATGCAATTCATAGTGAAGAGTAATGAAGTTATGCTGGGGTATTCATTGAATCAGATCGTCCTGAGGGGCCCAAATCCTAAATACAACTGGCAAGCGTTCTTATTATTCTGTCCTTATCTGGCCATGTGACCATAGCATCAGACCGAACAATCATTTGAAACTTAAAAAATGTGTTTAGCAATTTCATCTAAGTAACTTGACTCGTCTGTTCCTTGTTTATGCTGTATTTTTGAGTGCTTATTCATTTATTATTATTTATGATTTTTGATGTTTTATTTTTTTCATTCATATTCTTATTTATTCCTAGTTTGCTTTTTTTCTTGCAATTTTGTTCTTTAACTTGTATGAAAATGTGGTGTAGAAATAAACATTCTCCTTATTGTTAATGTAGTTCTAAGGTTGTGTAAGACCAGATTCAAACATGTAGCTACAAATTCTAAACTCTTACTTCCAAACAACATTTTGAAATGCTAGGTTTCTAATTTCATTCTTTAAAGTGAATAATTCATGGGGTAGCACAGACTGTAGGCCTAAACATTTGGTGAAAGCCAGCTGCAAATTAGGGTAATATTTATGTAGGTGTTACCAACTCCATGCTGAGACAAAGATCGGTCAAAGTGGCCTCCATCATTTTTCTAACCCACTTATCTAATGTCACATGGGCAGGGATGCTGCATTTACCCTGGCGTCATTTGATATAAGGTTAAAAGTAATCCAGGACAGGCTGCATGTCCATTATGTGGCATTCCACTTGTCATATACAAGTGGAAAAGATTTCAAACAGCTGCCAACTTGTCCAAGAAAGGCCAATCCAGCAAGTTCAGCCCAAGAGCAGAACACAAGATGCTGAAAGAAGTATCTAAGAAGACCAGAATTTTATCATGGGACCTCAAGGTAACTGAGGCCACTGTTGATGTCAAAGTGCACGAGTCTCCCATTAGAAAGGTCTAATTTGTGTAGTCTCTATCTGGGTGGTGTGCCATGAAGAAACTTTTGCTGTCCAGAAAGGACATCAGGGTAAGACTAAAGTTTACCCATGAACACCTAGACAAAGACAAGGCCTTCTGAAACAATGTGCTCTGGACAGACGAGGCAAAAAAGTTATATGAGCACAGTACCATAAGATATGTTTGGTGAAACCCAACGACCGCATTTGACCAGAATAATCTGATACAAGCTTTAAAGTCTGGTGGTAGAAATGTTATGCTTTGGGGCTGCTTTGCTACATCAGGTCCTGGACAGCTCACCTTTCACAGAATCCACAATATATTCTTCATTGTGTCAGATGATATTTGAGGATAATGTAAGACCAAATGTCTCAAGACTGAAGCTCAAGTGAAAGTGGATCTCACAATATCACAATGAACCCAAACATCCCAGTATACTATATCCACCAAGGAATGACTGAAAAGAAAGAAATGAAGGGTTTTGAAATGGCAAAGTTCTGGATTTGAATCTCATTGAAATGCTGTGGATGGGTTTGAAACAGGCTGTGACCCCTCAAACAATGCATAGCTGAAAGAATTCTGCATGGAGGACTGGGAAAATATTTTTCCTAGTTGATGTCAGAGACAGCTAGACAGTTATAGGAAATGCTAATTTGAAGGGTCAATGGCAGCTATTTTTCCACAGAGAGAAATGGCATCTTACAGGCATCCTTCTGTCGCGAGAGACAACAGAGTAAGTGTACTAAGGTTTGATCGGTCTAGTGTTGTGCTGCAGCACTTACTATGATTGTATTGTTGCATGTCAAACAGATGAAAGTGAGGTTAGTATGTGTTGTTGTTTGGGCAACCTTTTGACTTCTACACTCCCTTTTTATCTGCTCATCATGCCTACACTGATGGCCTGCCTCCTTTTACTGTGGTCTGAAGCAGTGGTCTCTCATATTGTCATGTTGATTTTGCATTCCTCCATGTCACGTTTGCATATGTCTTTGTAACTTCCAACAGTTCTAGAGCCCATGATTAATTCCCCGTGCAGGATGTCTTTAGGGACACAGCCATCCACCATTCGCCAATGAGGCTGAGTCACTGTACACTGCATTTGGTGAGTAAAGCCAGCATGTTTGGAAGGCCTGTCCACTCCAGCACAGCAGCCGCAATGTAATTAACATTAGATCACATTTCTGAGAACCAGAGTTTTTTCCCCTTGGGATTCTTTTGAAGGAGTTCCCCTTACAGCTTCAAGCGTGTAGATTTGCAAAAATTAGATCAGAGACCAGCGAGCCATAGTTGTTACCCTTGGGGTTTCAGGCATTCAGGCCGTATTTAATGTGGTTCTATTGGTGGACTGAGGAAGAAGTATAGGATAGGAGTCCCCTTTGAGTTTCAAGCATCTAGATTACGTGTACTCCTGATACATAGAACAGAACAGAACATAACATATTTTTTTCACTTCAAATGTTATCTGAAAAGACTTCACATTGTCTACAAATCATGACTGGAGAATTCACCAGTTTTTGCAGACCATCAAAAACTTTCAAAGGACCACTACCACTCCATGGACCAGAGGTTGAGAAACATTGGTCTATATGATGTACCATGCCAAGCACCAATGGAATAAGAACAGTTTCAGTCATTTTTCAGTTTTGTATTCCCTCTACAGTATTTGCTCAGTATTCCTCCTTTCATCTTCAAGATGGGAGGAAAAACATTACTCTTGTAGTGCTTATGAGAAATACAGCTATAGTCACGCGAGATATATAAAAAATGAAACTCAAAGTGATATTACTTATCCATCCGTCCATTTCCTAAAACAACTCATTCCACTAAAGGTTTATAAGGAGTTGGAGTCCACCGTGGTAGTTTTGGGCTTAAGGTCATGCTAGACAGGATTGTCTGTCAAGTTCATACACTAACATTCACTGAAAGTGGGGTCACCAACTGATCTAATATGTATGACTTTGTGATGTGGATGGCGCATTATGTTAATAACGGAATCAAACCCATGAGGACAGAACTGTGAGGATGCAGGACCATTTATAAATCCAGCAGCATAGGCATTGTGACCTTAATAGAATGTAAATTAAGCAGTTTTTTCAGGAGATCAAGGTGAACGATGAAAACATTTATAATATTAGTGTTATTAGAATTGAGCTCCAAAGAAAAGCTAGTGTTATATTGGAATGGTTTTTCTATACATAATGACTCACATAATCAATAAGTCCTAGCAGAAATGCACTAAGGTCCTGTGTTTAGTGCTGCCACCTCACAGGTCCAGATGTGGCTCCAGGGGGTCATTTAGGTAGGCCAACCCTCCCACATCCCCCTCCAAAAATCATGTATAACCCAAACGCAGTTGTGTATACTGTTTCTCGCACCATTCACTCCCAAGTATTTCAGATGCCCTCCAACCCCTTTAGCATTCTCATCTGCAGCCAGGGCTACACAGGTCCAGGTATGTGGGTTCTATTGCTGAGCCAAGCAGTGTGAATGACTTCCCAATGTCCCTTTGGATTGTCACCAAAGATTTTACTTAAAGGAAGCAACTCTTACAGACAACTATTCCCTAGTGGCATCTTCTTTTGCCCCAGTGGCATGAAGTAGAAATCTCCCAGTACGGTTCTGTCGTAGTGCTCACTCACACATGTATGCCTATACTGCCTCACGATTGATTCGCAAACAAGTGAATGACATGACTTTAAGAAAAAGTTTCTTTGGAAAAAAAATCAATCTCTGTATGTTCTGAGCATTTGTTTTTATATGAATATATTTGTTGATTTTTATATCTGTTTCTTTAAAACTTCTTGCAGGGCACAATTTACTTAAACAACAAAACCAAAATTGTCAAGAGTGATATTGTCACCACTGATGGAATTATTCATTTTATCGATGATGTTTTAATCCCTGAAGTCAAACAGAACCGAAGCAGTAACCAAAATGTGAGTTTTGAGTTCTATTTTGCTGAATTGTACTTTTAACACATTGCAACATTTATGAGAAGCTTTGATAGGGCTTGTTCCACTTGTTATTCATGCTATGATGGATATGCAAAATTCCAAGAACAGCAATGAAGAATTGTGTAGAGTTTTTCAAAACTATCATGACCTGAAAGCCCCATCTTGTCTCTTAGCAATTATGGTGAACTCCATTCAGAGGAGTGTTGCGGTAGGACAGCAATGTGGGAACTATCTCTCCTTGAGCACTGTGGCGATGGCTTGAGTCTTAGGTCGTCTGAATCTTAGGGAGCTGATCTGTAATGATCGTAAATGTTTTAATAAGGAATTGGACCACCTCAATGCATGTGCATTGTATACATTAATGAAATTGTATTAGAGTGATGAGGCATTATTCCTATAATGAACTCTACCATTTGACATATTAATAATGGTGGTAATAACCATTCCAGAATCCCCCATTCGTATTTATTTGGGCTGACATTTGGAGCGTGCAATGTGCACAGTGTGCTGCTATTGTGCCCTTCCTATCATTCGCTGTCCACTCTCATTCTGTGACAGAGGAAACTGCCATCTTTGAAGACTCCAAAGCAAGAAATGAAATAAATGGGATTGCTCAGAATTGCTTTGTATTTATTGGTATTTACTTTAAAGTCTAAGGGTATCAGAAGCATGCCTTGAAAATGAGCACCATGTTGTACTGGTCGCATCATCCAGGTGGGTGCTACATATTGGAGGTGGTTGAAGCGATTCCCTACTGTCTTTGTAAAGCTCTTTGAGTAGTCAGAAAAGAGGAACATAAGTGTAATTAATTACTGTTATTAAAACAAGACAAGACTTCATCCTGTACACTTGTGGTATTCATCACACTTGCACTCTTCAGGAGCAGGATGGCTTATCTGATTTGATGACTTCTGCATTGCCCAGTAGATCACCGCTTGAGTTCTTTGCCCCAGTTTATATACAAGAGTGCATTCTCAGGTGAAGTAGCAGGTTAACATACTGCAGCCTGAACCTAATAGCCCTATCTGTGAAGTTGTCAACGGGCTGTGCTTGATACAACTTCCTGCTCCCTCCTTAGTCTGAGTTTTGCCATCAAAAGAACCAGATTTGCTTGTGTTTTTCTTTTCTTGCATCTTGTATTAACACGAAGACATCATGGCCAAGACGATTGCACTTTTCCTCCTCTTGTGCTGCTCGCTAATGATGCATTTGTATGCCAGCGTCACCTTAGCCATTGTTCTTCATGACACATCAGCTACTGTAGTTAAGAAGACTTTTGTTATTGAGGTCCTTTCTGAATGTGCCTCAAATATCAGCCCACTAAAATATCTTCTTGGTAGTTAGTGTGAACCACAAGGTGGCATTGCAGCACCCCAAACCACAGACACAGTTTCAGATTCCAATAAAGAGATTTATTGCCACAAATATCTTAATGTATTCCACAGTTCCAGCAATATGACTCTCCCCTTCTCCACCCAGGTGAGCTTCGTCCGGCTACTCTCAGTCTTATGACGATCTGGGTGAAGCCGGGCAGCTTCCTTTAAAGCAGACCCAGAAGTATTTCTGGCTCTATCACACTGCATCCAGGAAGTACTTCTGGGTCAGGCATAACCTCCCCGTGATAAGAGAATCTGTCAGTACCTGAGAACCCCAGCAGGGCCGCCCATCAAAACTACAACTCCAGTGCAGCCCTGCAGGTGTCCAAATGGGATGCATGCTAGAGGGATGTCGACTCCCAGTGTACTGGGGAAGCAGTCTCTCCCTGTCCATCCATTATAACAGCCTCCCAGTCAGGAAAGTTACCACTAACCAACCTGGTTGGGATGCCAGCACACCCACATCCTTCCATTAAAAGGGCCTCCCCGTCAGGTAAGGAGCCATCCATCCCAGCCAGGATGCCTGCCAACCAATGTTGCCTAATTACACCTGGGAAATGAAAAACTATGTGAGCCCAGCATTTTTATACATGACCTTAAACATTATGAGATGCTGTCTAAATATCTTAAAAGCTACAACTCTGAAGAAGCAATTGCTTTTAGTAGAATTTTCACCCCACATTTACTCAAGTGTATCTTTAACTCTGTCAGTGACCACAATATTTGTATGAATTCAGTATGTTGCCTGGTGTTTCGTGTTTTATTTTAAATATGTGTGTAAATATGCAGTATACTATTATCTGCGTCAGTCTAATAAGAATTTTGCAAAACAAGCAAAAACTGAATTGAACTGGATTGGTATGACAGCTACAAGGCTGCCCACCTGGAATATTTTCATATCCACCTTTATTATAAGTTAGTTAGTTAGTTAGTTTACCTTTATTGTCCAGAAGTGTAAATTAACTTTGATCCGGTCAAAAAACTACAAACACACATTCCTACTGTACATACAGTACATCCATACATAAAAATGAAAAAGGTTGCACAGTTTAAAAACAGATTAATTAAATAAAAAATTCCATTACTTCACTCTTAACACTTTTTTTTTTATTTTTAGAATACTATCATTGAGGTAGCAGAGTCCTATGGATACACTATATTTGCGAAACATTTAAAGGTAAGATCATCAGCGCCATAATAAATGCACTCACCTCATTATCTAGTAGCTCTGATTGGTGCTTATTTCTTGTTCATATGCATTGCATTTTATTAGATGACTCCTTATTAAAGATCAAATAAAACAGCAAACTTCATAGCAGAAGGTAATTTGGGTTGAAAATGTTTGCTTGCAGAGTCAGCATGGCTTTACCAGGTGTTTAGCTCTCCTGCAAACCTCCAGAATTTGGAGTTTGAATCCCACGCCTATCTCTGTGGAGGCAGCATGTTCTTCAAGGTTTTGTTCTCAGTGTTCTGCCTCTGCACACTTAACATGAACTGTCATGAGATGAACTGGCCTGTTGTGAGAGACCCAGTCTACAGAATGTGTGTTTGGAAATGAGTGTAACCTGAGATGGACCAGCATGGACTCCAGGGCTGGCTCATGATTTGTATCAGAGATTCTCAGGATCAGGTGCAGGTCAAGGTGTGTAATGGACTAAGCAAATTCAGCAAATGAATGAATCGATGAAGTATGGTCAGCTACTATCAGAATGTGACATTACATTATTTTTTAGAACATTAGAACAATCTAGGCATTAACAGGCAATTCAGTCCAACAAAGTTCACCAGTCCCATCCACTTACTTCTTCTAAAATAACATGAACATGAAGTCGCGTTTTTAAGGGCCCTAAAGTCCTACTGTCTATTGCACTACTTGACCACTTATTCCAGGTGTCTGTGGTTCTCTGTGTGAAGTAAAACTTCCTAATGTTTGTGTGAAATTTATGTATACTTGTTGAACTCATTTTAAAGATACAGTCTCAATGCACTGTACTAATTCTCTTTGTAATTTTAAACACTTCAATCACGTCTCCTCTTAGCTTTCTTTTGCTTTTCTTTTAATCTTTCCTCATAACTCATTCCCTGTAGCCCTGGAATCAGCCAAGTCACTCCTGTCTGGACTTTTTCTAGAGCTGCTATGTCCTTTTTGTAGCCTGGAGACCAAAACTGTACACAGTACTCCAGATGAGGCCTCACCAGTGCGTTATAAAGCCTGAGCAGAACCTCCTGTGACTTGCTTGGTTTCTAATACATGCAGATGAAGTGTTACCTTCGGGTTTTATGGATATGTTTTCTGTAGTAACTTTACCTCCAAAATGCACCCTCCATAACATCTTTAACTTGTCGTACTCATACCTGCGTTGGCTTTGTCTGGATTTGTTTTCTTGTTGAATGAAACCTTGAATCTTACTAATGAATGCGTATTTATTTATGAGCGAAACTTACTCTCTATTCTGATGGAAAATGCACAGTTTCCACTCATCAATTTAGATTGTAGATAGTTGTTTGTTTAGAAGAAGACCATCAATTCCAAATTTTGGTCCTCTATACATGCACCATGTCCATTTTGAGTGATGCTGCCCACTATTTTCATCCCTTCCCACAACCCATAATCTGTATTTATTTATTTATTTTTTCCTTTCTATTTCAATGTGCCTTGATTAGACAATACACCTACTATAGCGGCCAAAGAGCAGCCAGTGACGGTACAATCAAGTGTGTTGTGCGGTAGGAGTAGCTGAGAGGAAATCTGTTATGGCCGCTTAACAAATGTTGCATTGTTGAACAGTTTTGGGTTGCCTCTATCCTAAAACAGATTCTTTTATTCCCACGGTCAGATTCATAGTTATGTAGACGCACACATACAGAATCAGGGGTCTGGAATCAGAAAGTATTCAGACCCCTTTCTGCAAACTTTATTGTGCTGTAGATTTTATTTTAAGTGGATAAGTTTGTCATTTTTGCCACAAACCTACACTCAATAACCCTTGATTGTACCATCACTGGCAGATTCTTGGTCACTATAGTAGCTGTGTTGGTTAATCAAAGAAAAACTGAAATAGAAAGGACAAAAAAAAAAAAAATCAGATTATGTGTTGTGGGATGGGATGAAAATAGTGGGCAGCATCACTCAAAATGGACATGGTGCATGTATAGAGAACCATAAATTAGAATTGATGATCTTTTTCTAAACAAATAAACACTTCACAGACTATCTACAATCGAAATTGAACAGTGGAACCTGTTCATGCTCATTCAGAATAGAGAGTAAGTTTCTCTTATAAATAAATATGCATTCATTAGTATGATTTATAACCCATATTGACAAAATGAACGCAAAAAGAGTTAGAAATTTATTACAAATCAAAAACTGATATCTCTCATTTATAGAAGCATTCAGGCCCTATGCTGTGGCACTCCAAATTGTGGCCACTCCTGATTGCTTTAACTACCCTTGAAAAATGTTTGGAATTTGACTGGAGTGGGCAGCACGGTGGCGCAGTGGGTAGCGCTGCTGCTGCCTCGCAGTTAGGAGACCCGGGTTCGCTTCCTGGCTTCCCTGTGTGGAGTTTGCATGTTCTCCCTGTGTCTGTGTGGGTTTCCTCCCACAGTCCAAAGACATGCAGGTTAGGTGCATTGGCAATCCTAAATTGTCCCTAGTGTGTGCTTGCCACGCCGCATTGATGCAGTAGTTTATGCAAAAGGAGCGCCAACCAAGTATTGAGTGTGTACATGGACATACTTTTCAGCAGGCCAACATTTCTGTATTAAAGTCTTTTTTTTTTTTAAATTGGTCTCATGTAATATTCTAATTTTCTGAGATACTGAAGTTTGAGTTTTCATTACCTGTAGGCCATAATCAGCAAAATGAAAAGCAATAAATACTTGAAATATATCACTCTGTGTGTAATGGTAAAGTCCTTACCAGACTTCTGAAGAAAATGACTGTACAGTCGTGGCCAAAAGTTTTGAGAATGACACAAGTATTGGTTTTCACAAAGTTTGCTGCTTCAGTGTTTATAGATGTTTTGTCAGATGTTTTTTTTTATGGTATACTGAAGTATAATTACAAGCATTTCATAAGTTTCAAAGGCTTTTATTGACAATAAGTTTATGCAAAAAGTCAATATTTGCAGTGTTGGCCCTTCTCTCTTTTTCAAGACCTCTGCAATTCACCTTGGCAGGCTGGCAATCAAATTCTGGGCCAAATCCTGACTGATGGCAGCCCATTCTTGCAAAATCAATGTCTGGAGTTTATGGGTTTTTGTTTGTCCACCAACTTCCTGAGGATTGACTACAAGTTCTCAATGGGAGTTTCCTGGACACGGACTCAAAATTTCAATGTTTTGTTCCCCAAGCCACTTAGTTCTCACTAACACTGAAGCAGCAAACTTTGTGAAAACCAATGCTTATGTCATTCTCAAAACTTTCGGCCATGACTGTAGTTATATCACATTTGTTTTAGAAGGAAAGTGTATGTGTGGGAAAACAAAGAAAATATCTGTTTTTCTATACACCTGCTACAGGAGACTGGCATGTTGTCAGTTGCACAAAATCGGTTTCTTCAGCCCTTCACCATGCTATGGCCAACAGACAGCGTCTTCAATGCTTTACCAGAAGAAAGGAAAACATGGCTTTACAGCAAAGAACACAGAGACAAACTGGAGGCTTACATCAAAGTCCACATGTTTAAAGAAAAAACAGTAAGTAACGCAGAATGTGTGTGTGGCCTTCCATCCATATTGCTGTGCCCTACGTGGTGATTCTTGACATTTTCCCATTGTCTTCTGATCAAGGTTTACCCTTGAGCCCTCCTTTCTCTTCCTTACTCCGAGAGCATTGTTCCTCCTTTACAACATCTAGTGTACATCAGTCAACTAAATGGAAATGTGCTCAGATTTTTTAATTATGCAATTTGCTTGAAATGTTACTTCTAAGAGTGAGTTTTTTGACATTAGAGTAAAAGTTCAAAAATCCTGATTGCTCATGGATTTTTTGGATTTTCAGGCAGTACTTTTAAAATTCAAATTTAAGGAAGAATAAAGACGAGAAGAACAGGCAAAATGTGTTGGCCTATTTATTAGTAAATAGAGAATGCTTCATTTATCCGCATGAGGATATTAATTTGTTAATTTCCATGAGTTCTCTTGCATCTGCTGCACTGCTTATTAATAGAACACTTATAGCTACTCAGGCACTTCAGTTATTTTCTTTGCCTACTTTTACATAGCACTTTGTTTACGACTTTGTTATTTCTTTGTAATAAGATTATTCTGCACTATGAGCACATATATGACATCTTGAGGACTAAAGCTATACATCAGTTTCCATGCCTTTTATTTATTTTTTTTACTTTTTCTTCTTCTGCATAATTATCTTATGTCTGATCAGGAGTTGTAATGCATTCAACGATTTCTTGATCAGTGAAAGTGGCTGCAACATCAATATCATCTTCCGTGCATACCCACTCATCATTGTCATCTTCATTAAGTCTTCCTGGGCTAATTTAACAGATGCTATCAGTTCTTTATAAAGAACCTTTCATTTCATTTCACATCCTAGACATGCAAATGCTTCATTTCGGCCATCACATTCACCATGCTCGTTTATTTACCTTGGGAGCCATTATCAAGGGTTTGTAAATACCAAAATATGGAAATAGTATATACAAGTAGCCACTGTGAGTGTTCACGTTCTCTCAAACGAAAAAGCCCAGAAACCTTAAAAAGTTTGACTTTTTAAAAATTTCAGATTTTCAGCTGGTTAGAATTTCTGGCATCTGAATTATGAGACTTTTACTGTGCCTTTTTTAATTTTGATAACAAGAAATATAATTAAAATAAAAGTTGATCCTCATATTAGTGGTTTGTTTTTCTCCTGTTCATAAAAACAGCACCAGAAACTTGTTTAACACCATGCATTTATTTTACAGTCATCTTTGTACCACTTATTCATTATTTTTATATTAACACAGATTGAAGCCTTTAACCTACCTGGTGAAAAGAAGTTACGATCCTTGTATGGTTCCGAAATAACGTTTTCTTGCAGTCATCAACAAATTGTAAGTGAAGCATGTTTTGTGTTGAATGAGTAAACTGAATGTTTTGGAAGCTGGGGTCTGACCCCCTCTTACTGACCAGCTGTGTTTTTATCGAAACTCCCTTCCCTTCTGCGTCTGGGCTCAGGCTGTGCCCTAATAAGCATCAGCGACACATGTCAGCAGAACCTTCTTCTAGACCCTTGTGTTCTTGCTCCACTTCGATTCTAGTAAAGGCTGATGTATAGGACCATTGCCATTAGATACCAATTCGCTTTCTTACAAATGCTTGGTAGCTACATCTATATCTACATCTATATTTATTGTCAGAGACGGCTGGGGAGGCGACCCAGCTGGGACGCACAGGAGGACCGGAGGAGGGCTTGCGCCTTCCCCAGACCATGTGGGGGCAACCGCCCTGGTTGCTTTGGGGACCACGGGTAGGGAGTTTGGAAGCTCAACCCTGTAGGGGCCCGTGGTCAGCGTCAGGGGGCACCCCACTGCCTTCGGAGCCCTGGACCTCAGCACTTCCACCACACCCGGAAGTGCTGGGGGGAAGAAGAGTGGGGACACCCGGAGCGCTTCCAGGTGCACAGCCGGCACTTCCGCCACACAGGGGAGTGTCCGCGGAGGAGTGTCGGGAAGCACCTGGAGCCCATCCGGGCTTGCATAAAAGGGGCCACCTCCCTCCATTCGATGGCTGGAGTCGGGTGGAAGAAGGACGAAGTCTTGGGAGGAGAGGAGTGGAGGCGGACCAGAGAGAAAGGCATTGGACTGTGAGGCCTGGACTAAAGGGGTGATTGGTGCTGCGGCACTGGGTTGTGTTCACTTTCTTGTGTGTATATATATATATATATATATATATATATATATATATATATATAGTGTTCAATAAACGTGTGTGTGGTGAAACATCGTGTCTTCCTGTCTGTGTCTGGGCTGTACCACACACTATATATATTTTACATTCTTAGTTCTTATTCACATTCTGATTATTTAGGTGGTTACTTACCAGGTAACACTTGTGGTTGGTCAGCCAGTCAGCAAACATCCACCATGTTCTCTCAGTTGCGAGAAGCAGTTCATAGATATGTGATACAGTATCTGCCAAATAACACAAAGAGCACACAGCATGTGTTTCATGCACATAAGGTGTATGCACTTTTGTATCTCCTTACGGAACATTATTTGGCACATACTGTATCACATATCTGTGAGCTGATTCTTGCAACTGGGAGGATGTGACAGATGTTTTCCGACTGGCTGAGCAACCACAAGCATTACCTAATAGATAACCACCTAAATAATCAGATTGCGATCCAGAACTAAGAATGTAATACTGTACTCCGATCTTCACCCTGTCAAATATGCGAACCAGCCTCTGTGGTGTAATGCCAGACGCTTTGCCTCAGGCACTGACATCCAACGTTCGATCCCCATAATGGGATACAAAAGTGCGTACACCTGACGAGCCCCAATAACGG
This sequence comes from Polypterus bichir lapradei, assembly GCA_026402145.1. Lineage (NCBI taxonomy): Eukaryota > Metazoa > Chordata > Cladistia > Polypteriformes > Polypteridae > Polypterus > Polypterus bichir. The sequence continues at coordinate 2,304,098 of JANRMT010062840.1, read as the reverse complement.
CGAAACATGTGTTGTGTACTCTTTGTATTATTTGGTAGATATTGTATCGAGAGAAGATGCTGAGTCCAAAGGCTTCAAGAAAACCAACTTTATTCCAATCAAAACAACAACAGTTGGGGTATTTATTCAAATGGGAGCTACCACTTCAATACACACAGACACAGCAAATAAGCAGGGATGGGGACAGGTCAGTGGCTGGGTTATAATGTTCCCCACATCACCCATCGGGTGACAGACATGGTACACATGGAGGCTGTGAACTTGTAGTTGCCTCGGTGGTGCTGCGAACATACAGTTGACTCGGCAATGGACAAGCAACCCTTGACAGACACATCAGTCATGTTTCCGTGTGCAGCATCGTTGGGGAGGGTCTCCAAAGAGCCATATATATATATAATACGCTACCATGGCTGTTTGTTTGTCCATCCAGGATTTTAAATCACCTGTAGCTCGCAAACCGTTTGACCTATTGACCTGAAATTTACTACACATATACTACGTGTCATCTACTATCCGCTTTCAGGGTGATGATTGACCTCCAAGGTCATTACTCTTTTTAATTTTTATTTTATTTTATTGTGGAATCAACACTCTGCAGTGGCCAGCAGGGCAGTCATGCAGCGCATGTGTACGGGCGCCATTTTCATCCCCACCACCTTCGCCATCATTTCCCCTACTTCTTCATATCTTAAATCATTTTTGAGGCAGATTGAAGACTTAAGTTGCAGCATAAGTGAAAATTTAAGGAAAACGTACTAAGTAATTGCAACACAAACACTGACTTAATCAGTTTTAATGCAAAAAGATGCCAACGAAAGAAGAGAAGATATGGGCCACTAGGGTGGAGAAAAGAAGAGCTGCTCAGGAAGCAGCAAGCGCATCAACCTCTGAGCAAACGAATGCTAAACGTACAGAGAAAGAGGATGAAAACTGTGAAT
>JANRMT010062840.1:2257443-2294428 GCA_026402145.1 Polypterus bichir lapradei | reverse complement strand
TATATATATATATATATATATATATATATATATATATATATATATATATATATAAAATATGAGAGGGAGAGAGAAGGTTTATAACAGTTTCCACTGCAAAATGGTTAGTCGATTCCAAGTCATAAGAGTACTCAAAAGCCACCCATTAATATCAACTCTGAATTGTTTTTTACTAACATTGCTTCAAATCTTATAATACCCTCTGATGTTATCTTTACTGTTTGTTGTGCTTAGTATTCATTATTTGTCGTCATACTATTGTGACATGTCCACAGGAGACATGCAAGTATGAATCTTATTGTAATGTTAGTACATACCAATAAACCTGACTTTAAACTGCAATAATACTGTACTAAAAACCCAGCAATCCCATTCTCTTTCAGTATGCCCAGGAGGACTTGAAGCCCCTTGCAGCAATCATGGGCGATGCATTGATGGTACATATGGAACTGGAGAATGCAAGTGTGATTCAGGCTTTACAGGAGTAGCTTGTGAGCTTTGCATAAGAAACCACTATGGAGCAAACTGTACAAGTAAGCTATAAATATTTAGAAGCAATCTGTTTTCATGTGGGCATCAATAGTACATCTATGAATTATTTTGCCTAGCAGTTACTGTCAAACCTCAGTAAATTATGCCAACACATTGCATTAAAGCTTCCATTTCCATCTTTTCTTTTTTAAGATGGTATTCAGCCAGCATGTCAGAAGTAAGCTCAAGAAAATACCATGAAATAATACATTGTCATTTGACATATCACTAATTTTTGTTAAACATTATTTAGATTTTTGTCCATATTTTGGCAATGTTAACTAGTTTTCCCTTTTTCTGTAGTTTCAGCCATTTCAGACATCCAAATGCTATTAATTGGTAGTGTGGAGCTCGGCCCAGACACAGACAGGCAGACATCGTTATAAGTCACCCACAACACGTATATTTACACTACTATTTACAATGGTGCACACATAACCCTAATCTCCCCAAAAGTCCTGGCCAACAACACAGTGCCTCTTTTTCTTCAGGCCACCTCCACTCCTCTTCTGCAAGACCTCGTCCTTCTTCCACCTGACTCCAGCCCCCGAATGGAGGGAGGCGGCCCCTTTTATAATCATCTCGACGCGCTCCAGGTGCCTCCTGACACTTTTCCGCCGGCACTCCCCAGTGTGAAGTGCCGGCTGCGCACCTGGAAACACTCCGGGTGTTCCCGATCCTCTTCCCCCCAGCACTTCCGGGTGTGGCGGAAGTGCTGAGGTCCAGTGCTCCATAGGCATTGGGGCACCCCCTGATCCCCATAGCCACCAGGGCGGTCACCCCCACGTGGTCTGGGGGAGGCGTAAACCCTCCTCCGGTCCTTCGGGGCATCCTGGCCGGGTTGCCCCCCCCCAGCCACCTGTGACAGTAGGTACACTATGGCACGCATGGTCTCATGAAGGTCAAGCTATAAAGTTGGCTGCATGAATTAAACTGTGTCTGAGCTTTAAGAAATTAAGGGAATGACTTTGTGGATACAGTTCTGATCAAAGAGAAAATGACTTTTGGCAATACTGTGGATTGTGGTTTTGACTTGATTTAGGTATAAATTAGTACTACCCGTTAAACACTGGTGAATGATCTAACAACCTGTTTACCAACTTTAAGGTAAAACATCAAGAAACCTTCTGGAAACCCATAAAGAAAGACGTTTACTAGTCTCTGGCACTCATTATTTCAAACTGTCCAATAGGGCACCTTTTTCTCTTATTCAAATACCAAATTCAATATTGAAATGTTCTTTGTAATATGTGAATAAATATGGAAATAACATATATCCAAGCAAATGTTCTCTTCACGGAATTGTTAGTATGTAATGTTTGCACAAAAATGTTCTAAAATTAATTGGTGCAAACCATACGGATTAGCAAATAGGACAGACTTAAATTATAAAGCAAAAACATTTAAACAGCTTTGATTGAAACCTTCTGAGTGTTTTAGTGGGACAGGGCACACATCCACAGTGGCATGTTAAGCAGCTTATTGTGGCACTTTGTTTTGTCACTTGTGACTTCGATATGTGCAGAGAAGTGGATGAAAAAAAACATTTATCACATTATAGTTAGGCATTACTTAACCTAATTAAATAGCATATGGCAATAAATAACTTTGTGGCTAATGTATAATCCTTTAAATAATGGACATCATTGAAGACATTTCTGGCTACATCAGGATGATCAAGGAGGTTACATTTTGTGATCAGAACATGAATCTAGAAACACACAGGCCATTCAGCCCACTTAATTCTTTTTAAATAACATCAGGTCGCTTATTCTATGTGTCCTGTGGTTCACTGTATAAAGAGAAACTTCCTAATGCTTGGGCGACATTTACCCTTAACAAGTTTCCAACCATGTCCTTGTGTTCTTGATGAACTCTTTTTAAAGTCACACTCTCGATCCACTGGGCAAATTCCCTTCATCATTTTTACACCCATCTACCGGTACAAACATCACCCTGAACTCCCATTTCTTTTCGCTTGATGCCCAACCTCTTTTGTGGCACCTTATCAAATTCTTTCTGAAAGACAAGAGAAATTATATCATCTGCTCCACTTTGATCACATTCTTTTGTTGCTTCCTCATAGAATTCAAGCACATTATTAAAAACACGACCTCCCTCTTCAGAAGCCATGCTGACTGTTCAGTAAAACACGTAACACTTCTGTGCGCTTTGTGCTGTTATTGAATTTTTGCTGAGTTACCAGCATAAATGTCAACACATCCCCCCAGTGAGGTACTATTGAAATTACAGTTAGAACTTGATGTGGCTGCCATGCTTTAATTCAGAGTATTTTAAAGTAATTAAGGTTCATTTACCTGATGTCCACCAAATGTCTGAATAATTTTTATGATGATGAGAAGTTGCTGAGCTGTAGTGGGAATAAAACAGTAATAAAAGTAACGTCAACTGGGGAGCAGAACTGTAAAATGATGTATACATAAATATACAACATAAAGGGAATGAGGCCCTTGCTGCATTTCACCACACCTACAATAATGACAAGGACGTCAAATGCATTAAGAGACACATGGAGTGTCTAAAGATTATTGTGAGACGTTCATAATCCAGAATAGCAGTGGTTCCAAACTTGGAGGTCAAAACCAAACAGAATCAAAGGGCAAGATGTCGCTCAGGAGTCAAAGGCAAAACGAAAATAGAAACCAGGAAATTCTAGCACTAGGGTCTCCTTAAAATAAACGGTAACTCGTGATGCATCTTGTACTTCATGAGCCAGCGACAGAATATCCAAAACACATATAAACTGTGACTGCAGATTTTGTAGTGCAAACTATGAGTGGTCTTCATTAAATTAAATAGCCTTCTTTAATGATAAATCATTTGTGTACTTATGATTATTCATAGTCCACTTCAGTGATGACTGATAAAAAAAATAGGAAGCACACAAAAAATACCTTTAATAGTCCTGCCAGATGGACATCCTTTAAAAAAAAATAATTACTCTCACATCCTTTGCTGTTATGGTTTAGATATCAAAATAACTCAATGTACTCAATACAATTTATTGGTAAATACAAGGATTATGAAAATATAATAATTGATATATATATATTGACATAAAAGACAGGATGCAAGGCAGACAAACATTTGATTCAAAATTTTTTTTTAATTTGGTATACTTTATTAATATAACACAGAAGAAGCTGTCTCTTTACTGGTTATTTAGATTTTTAATTTGTCTTGGCACAGATAAACAGTTTTTCAATAGCAAGTCTTTAAGGATGATGTCCGATGTTGTGTGGAGCTGTTTCTCCGGGTTCTTCTTGTGCTTTAGTGCCTTCTTTCTCTTTGTGACATGGTTCTTTGTTTGTGGTGTGCCTTGCTTCTCTCAGTTATGTTGTTTGCTGTGTCCACTGCAACCTCACAGAGAAAAGTGATGTTTTTTCTGGAACAAAAGATTAGAATGCTGAAATTCCCTTTCTTGAAATAATGGCTGCTTCTCAGTCTTCCTCAGACTGGGCTCAGTGACTGGCACAGAGCTTCGCTTGGCAAAGTGTATCTCAGCTTTCAGCACCCCAAAGAGGGAGCAGCTCACCAGCTTTTTGGTGAGGAGATTTCAGAGAGTGCAAGCAGATGAATGCAGCTAATTTGTAAAGGATGGTGTAACCTATGGCAAGTGACTAAAAGTCCCTTCAAGTTACAGAACCAGTGCCTGCTCAAACACTCGCTATTTGTCCATCAAAGTTGCCACTCATTGAATTATATATCTCTTTGTTGAACCTTGGGTGTCCATTTGGCGTCTCCATGTCTCAAGGAATATTAAAGAAATGTCAGTTTCAATTCAGATTTACACCTTTGTTATCAGATTAAGTACAAGCTTGACCAAGAATGGTAGAGCTGCAGCTAAGCCGTTTTCACACGAATGCAGGTTGTGGGTGCAGCTGGATTTTTTTATCCCTGTTAAATCTGCTGTTTTATCGGGCCTTGTGTACCACTAAAAGCTTAGCAGAATGGGAAAAGCCCACTTTGTCATACACAGGAGCGGGCTGGGTCTCAAAACTAGCCCGGGCATCCTTCAACGAGTGAGGTGACGAGGAAGACCCACTCGGCCCATTATTCATTGTAATTTTCTTAAAATTTGTGATGAGTATGCAGCTCGCTACTTGCTATGAGCCTATGATATGAGCTCTATCTAAACTGTTGCCAAACTTAATCTGTACACTGTTGTTTAGACCCGACTTAAAATTTGACGACATGCTTAGAAATAAAATTTAATGAAAAATAAAAATTTAGTAACACAGCCTACACATTATTAGAGTACATGTCAAATGTCAATGTCATGTCCAAGTGCCAGTACCTTAGTAGGCTAGTAGCTTACGCAGTTTGCTGCTTTTAGCAGCCACATCATCAACAATACTGTTAGTGTCAAGTTTGGCTAGGATACTTTACTCCACCGACATCAACATGAACGCCTCAAGGCGGCTTTTGATTCTCTTCAACGCAGAGAATGATCTTTCACACTGCACTAGCGACACAGGCAGCATTAGCAGTAGCTTGTAGGAAAGCCCAATGCTCTTGTAAGCATCAGTTAAGACAGTGGTTCTCAAACTGTGGGGCGGGCCCCCCTAGGGGGGCGCGAAGATGTGAAAAAAAGAAAACAAGAATCAAAATATGAAAAATACATCTATTGAAACCAAAACAAATTAACTTAAACTACATTCTGATACTAGAAAAATAAATATAGAGTTAGATAAATGTCGATAAAAGTTAAGTAAGTATAATAAAATATGCATCTATGATATATCATTAATTAAAAAAGAACAAACTGGTATTAGTGGGTTCCTTTCAACAAAATGTTATGGGGGCACAGTAGCACCTTGTAGCAGCAGAGAGGACAGTCTTTACAAGACTTGCAAGTTGACTCAGTTGTCCCATCTTGCTCACGGTCACTGTCATTGTCATCCTCCACAGTATAAGCATCTGCTACTGATTGTTTAAGTGTTGATCACTGCTGTCCAAAGCTTTGCAGTTGTGTTCATAGTTGTTCAGCAGTGATGCCATCATCAGGTCTGAGCAAATGTCTATGCTGCTCTTCCATAGCTCCCAATGGAACTTCACCAAAGTTCCTCGGGTGAAGAAGCAACAGATCGGCATAGAACGCAGATGTTGTTGATGTGTCAAATCGTCGCTCAATACTGCTCATATATAAATGTTCCGTCCTAATATGAAAAATTCCTATCCCATGTTTTATAACTTTATTTCATCATACTAATAATCGCAGCTGAAAACCACTAATTATCACTCACACTGACGACCAGAGAACAAGAAAATGCATAATATATAATCTAAACTAATTATTAGTACAAGTCAAGTTGGGTAGCATGCACTGGTACAGTATGTTGCCGCACCCACTACACGACAAAACAACTCGGGATCCCGGTTTGCAACCCCCCAGGCAGACGCATGGTCCAGTCCCACCCTCCGGAAATGACCCTCTATCTGCTGCAGCCAGGTGTTACGTGGGCGACCCCTTGGCCTGGTCCAGCCACTCGAGTCCCCAACAATGAGGATCTTACGAGCCGGATCACCCTTGGGGAAACGCGCCACATGGACGCATTGCCGTAGCTGATGCTCCCTCACGATGCAGGTAATGTGCCTCATTCAGGACTCCATGAGCAACCGCTCATCTGACACAAAGTCAAACCAACGGTACCCAAGGATTTTCCAGAGAGACACAGCACCAAAGGAGTCCAGTATTCATCTCAGGTCAATGGATAGCGTCCATGTCTCGCAACCATATAGCAAGACAGGAAGGGCCAGAACTCTAAAGACTTGGACCTTCGTTGTTTTGCATAGATATCGGGAGCGTCACACACCCCTTTCCAGCGACCTCATGACCCTCCATCCTCTCCCATTCCGTCTACTGACTTCACAGGAGGAGTCACCAGAGACATGAATGTCACTGCCAAGGTAAGTAAACCTCTCAACAAGGTCGACATTCTCTCCGCAAACAGACACACTGCTGATGGCTGTGTCCAAGAGGTTATTAAAGGCCTGGATCTTGGTTTTTTATTATTATTTATTTTTATTTATTATTAGTACCAAATAATTAAAATAGTAGATATGAGTTAAAATAAATTACAATAATGTATATGCTAATTGAAATGTAGCAGTATAGAAACAGAAATCGGCAAAAGGCAGTTTTAACCAAATTTTTCGCTGCAACGTTGTGTACTGACAATTAAAACAACTTGATGACGTAATACGGTATATTATATAGGACTATATAAATCGCAGTACTGGACAGATAATGTTTAGTAGCTTAGAAAATTAATTTTAATGTCAAACAGAAACCAGTACATAAAATTTATTTCATGAAATGGCCAACCCAATGACTCAGACCAGCATTGCCCAAATGCCCTAATGTCCAGTCCGCCCCTGGTCATACAGAACGAGAGAGGTTAGAAAGGGAGGAAAATATTGAGCAACACTGTTTATCATTTCACCGAACAGATGGGTGGCAACAGCTACTCGCAACCCACGGATATCAAGCCACAACCCAGTGATTGGGAAACATTGAGATAGACATCACACACACACAAGCCTCACATTGGCATGGTGAATGTCTTCATCGGAAAAGACCGAAGGATTACATTGTCCAGTGTTGCTGCTCATTTGGATATCAGTTATGGATCTGCACATGCCATAGTGTAGGGTGACCTGGGGTACTGCAAAGTTTGCACAAGGTGGGTACCCAAACAACTTGATCTATGCAAGCCATCATCCTTCAGTGAAAGGAGAATGTTCTTGGTACTTTGAAGGTGGAAAGATTGTTTAAGGTCTGTGCTTGCGTGCAGTTAGTATTTGATTTGTACATTTATCAGATGTATGCTACTGTGTGTTCCACTGGTGCTCATCACTATCATTTGTGTTTTACAAAGATGTTTAAGTTGTTTCATCATATTCTCATTGTTAAAACAATAAGTTTCACTAATTCTAATAAAGCAGCCGCTCTAGCAGAAAAATCAATCTTCACCTACACATTTCTTAATTTGCAGACACATTTCAGTCTAAGTGCATTACTGCAGATGACTTTCACCTTTTACTGTGGCCTGTCCATACTCACCACCGACCATTTCATTCATTTCTATTGAGTGTATGCTTTCTGAGTCCTGCCTTAGGTAGAGGTGTTCTTTTATCAGGATCAATTGACACTGAAAAATTATTTCTTTTTCCCTTTAAGAGTGTAATTGTACGGAAAATGGAACATGCACTGAGGGACTCGATGGAGATGGGAGCTGCTTCTGCAAAGACGGCTGGACTGGGGAGCGCTGTGAAAGTGAACTAGGTTAATTCAGATTTTCATTTTCATTATGTTGAATTAACTGCTGTGAACTGGATTAAGACAGGGGTGTTTACTTTGTCCACATAGGCTCATTCACAGTTTAGTGGTATTTGAAATCTGCAACAGAAAGAGTGTGGCTTGAAACCCGGAGTCTTGTGAGAGCCATTGACATTGCCTGTTAGAATATATACAAAGGATAGTGACACAAGTCTGTGTCTGTCCTGTGGCACATGTACTAAATATGAGGGTAAATCAGAAGGTAAAAGCAATTTGAAAATGACACGGTAACCGTAATGGGTAGAAGCTGACACGATATGACATATTTGTGATGGCTTATGGGTAGTTCAAACACACACAGCACAGTGCTCTGCCATTACAAGTAGTCCAGTTGAAGCCAAGGTTAAATGAACATTAACGCTGTGCTGCGGGATTGCACTATTGTTGAACAATATGCCATAGTGAGACTTCATTAGGCAGTGGGAGTGAAACCTGCTAAAATTCACCAAAGGATGTTGGCTCAGTATGGAAGTGAAAACAGCAGGTCTCAATGAAAAGTTTATGAAAGGACAGAAAGGTTTAAAGAGGAAAGTGTAACCGACCAAGCATGATCTGGTTCACTATCAACATCACATGCACAAGCCCACATCGACATGCTGAATGCTTTCATCAGAAATGGCCAACAGATTATGTTGTCCAGTGTTGCTGCACATTTGGATATCAGCTATGGATCTGCACGTGTCATAGTGCATGATGACTTGGGGTGCCGTAAAGTTTGTACAAGATGGGTACCTAAACAGTTTACTGATTTGCACAAGCTATCATCCTTTGGTGATTTTCAGCAGGTTTCACTCTCTCAAATAAATCTCACTATGGCGTGTTGTCCAACAATGGTGCAATCCTGTAGTGAAGTGTTCAAGTTCATTTGACTTTAGTTTCAACTAAACTAAAGGCAGAGTGCTGCACTATGCACGCTTAAACTACCCATAAGCCATTGTGAACGCATTGTATGGCATCGATTTCTGTCTGTTACAGTTGCCGTGTCATTTTCAAATGGTGTTTACTGTTTGATTTACCTTCGTATAAAGTTATTTATTCAATTTATAAGCCCACTTATTCCAGTATAGTGTCAAGGGGTTAAAAAGAAATCCAGTAGATTATGAGAGGGCTTCAAAGAGAGATAATAATAATTACACCATCAGAAAGTTAACTTGAGTAGATTAAGTGAATTAAACAAGCACTGCTTTTGAGTTAATGCCCGTAATGTACAAAAGCTGGCCTACCAGTCTAAAGCGGCAGGAATTTTCCTTAACTCTCCAAAATCCTAATCTGGAAATGTAACAAATGAATAGGTGGATGATCAGTGGACCTGCATGTTTGACAGCTAGGAGATTTTCATAAAATGGTACGTTCAGGTCTTCCTTTCTCTTATCAGCCTGTTCCGACACCTTTGTTTCAGATGAATATGAAACTTTAGTTTTGCATTTTATTTCTTTAGAAAAAAAAAACATTTTTATTTAAAATGTTTGCCCAAAAATGATTTCCTGTTTTGTTTAATTGTTTCAATTTTTAAATATGTGCATCCAATTTCTGCAGAAGTAAAGCCTATATGTACACCAGAATGTGACATTAATGCGGTGTGCCATGCGAATAACATATGTGAATGTGGACCAATGTATGATGGAGACGGACGGAACTGTACAGGTGAGAGGAATAATAAACTGTTGGTCACACAGAACTATGATGTTTAATGGTTAAGTAGCTGAGCTTACAATGCAGCTTGAATTTTCCTTAAACAGCCTAGAAATGCTACTTTCAGGACCAAATTTCTTTTGCTGTCTTTTAATTTGCCTTGAAGTCGTCTGCCTTGCCTTTTAGAAAATATGGTAGATGGTGTTTAATTGAAATACCACTTACAGTATATCTGAAACTGCCATAAAACAGCATTGTTCCAGGCCTCTTAATACCTGTGTATGTCAAAAAAAACTAAATAAATTTTTAAAGGAATGCCCCAACCCAAACATTATAACTTTCTAATATGTTTTGTGGAGAGCAGAAATAAGGAAACTTCTAAAAGAACGGGACCCAACGGTGGCCAATGCTGGACAACAACAAACAATGTCAAAATGTCCAAGAAATCTCTCACATTACTTGTGTTGCGTAATCCAGACATCAAGTTATTCGGTTGTATACTCCCAACATGCAAAACGCATGTATTTTTGGCGAAAATATTGTTATACTAGGAAACACGAAGTCCACTTGTCCACAAATAAAGGTGCTTCATATTGGGCAAGCATTTCCATTTTGGCTATTCTGTTATTTTCTTTATCAACAAATGCCACCTCACAGTGAGCACACTGTTTGCACTACAAACTACATGAGGTAAGAAACAACAAAAAATCATTTTTGGGTGGTGTAGTCTTATAAAATCTGTTCACCTTCAATTTTAAAAACATAGTGTGTTACTGTTTAGCAAACCATGAATGAAGATAGATGAAGAATACCACATAGCATGGCATTTTATTAAGTGTGCAATAATCTAATGTGTGGCAGGATCTCCCAAATCATCAGAGTATTCCTAATCAATAAGATTCAATACTAATAATAGCTAAGTAATTTATTTCACAGCCTTCCTTCAGTAACTGCTGACTATGTAGTCATTTGCTTTTCCCCCTGTCATGCCAACAGTAATAGATATGTGCCAGGACAACAATGGAGACTGCCATGAAGATGCAACATGCACACAAAGTGGACTCATCAAAACATGTCAGTGTCTGTCTAATTATACTGGAGATGGCTATTATTGTGCGCCCATAAATCCATGCACAACAGACAATGGAGGCTGCAGTGATTTTGCTCTTTGTATCTTTACCGGTGCGGTAAGTACTATCAATGAAAGAAACGCCACAAGCCATTACAATTCAACTGTCTTAAGTTTGGTGGTGCAGTGGTTAGCATAGATGCCTCACGACTTTATGGACATACAGTAAGTTCAATTCCCAAAGACTGCACATTTCCCATGCTGACGTGAGCTTATTGTGAGTACTCTGGTTTCCTCCCACATTTTTAAAATTGTGCTTATTATGGTGGCACAGCATGAGAAAGCAAGCTTGTGTGTGGCACCCTGTCTAGAGTTTGCTTCTGCCCAGTGCCTGATAATGTCGGTATGGGCTTTGGCATAAAGTAACCATGTAAGAGAATTAGCAAGTATAGGAAATATTCCTGGGGACACTGCAAGTTAACTCATGTCCTCTTACAGTAAGTAACGAGACTTTAACAAAGGCTTCTTTGGGTCTTCATAACACTTCTGACACATCACTAGATGGGTTTTTCATCTCTATGCAGAGTGGCATATTAAAATGATGGTATAGGTACTTGTTAAAATGAGAGGATTCTCGGGTCTTATACTAAATATGTCATCTCAATAGAAGTGTGTTTCGGTTTAGCCACCTCTGAGCACTCCAAAGTGATGTTTGTCAGCAGGTCACATTACAGAGATGAATAAACACTTTATTGCTGCTTTGTAAGTGTTATGAGGACCCAAAGAAGTGTTTAAGGTCTTGCTACATAGTAGGTGTTTTGTCTTGGTACTCTACTTTCCCCTTTTGTATTATTAATATGTAGCCTTTGTCAGAATGCCTCAAATCTGTTTATAAGGTATTGTACTTTATAACTTCTCCCCACCTTCCATTCTACATGTATAACCTCAGGCAATTAGGTGTAGTAAAAGACAAGCAGGAGTTAAGTTACAATTTATATAATGTATTATTGATAATATTCATAAATAATAACAGTATGCAAAGTACATTTGAATATTGGCAACCATACAACCTAATAAATGCTGATGTGTAGTTTTAGGCGCCACACAGACTTGTTAGTTACTTAAAACTGTCTCTAGTTCATTTGTGGTCAGCTTTCTTCAGAACAGGCCTCATGCCTGTCTCAATATGGCTGTCGAGCTGTGCTCTTCATTGTGTTGTCCTTTTCAGTTCATGGTGTGTGAGATGGTCTTTCATCAGTTTGGTAAGAGAGAAAAAGCGAGGTAAAGCAAGCAAATTTATAGGGTTTCTGTCCAACCCCTAGAGCCAATAGGGTGTTGTGGTACTTAAAGGCTTCTGATACAAGCCAATTCCAAACAGCCATATTTCAGACCAATGGGGGAACAGAATACCCTCACACCTGCCCCCAAATCCATGTGTTAAGGTAAAGCTTGACAGTTAGGCAGTCTGGCTTTCTTGCGGGGGTTGACTGAGAGACGTCAGCAGAGAATCACTGGTCAAACTTGTTTGAGGCACTTCTCCCAACCCTGTCGTAAAATTACAAAGAGACTCATTCCTAAAAGGGGGGAAGGAGTTTTTAAACCATCAGACCATTGCTGTTATTATCAATAATGTAACACTTATTTTACATTGCTTTGTCTAAGTTGCAAATAAAGACATACAAAATATTTATCAACTTGTACGCAAAATTTCACATAGGAAATGAGTAATAGATGCATTTCTGCAGTATCTAAACTAAACATAATCTTAAATGAAAGAATTGATTGCACTGACCAAACAATAATTTGATACACACAAACAGAGCTGATGAACTTTAAATGTGGTCCGAGGAGCCACTAAGGGTGCTAACATGTAATTAAGTGGAGGTCGCAGGTTTGGTTCCTCCACTGCACAAACCGGAACTTGATTTTATGGATTTCCTTAGGAACATAAAATAAATGAAGCACAATGACAGCAGGAATAAGATGTCTATATAAATGACACATTGCACTAAAAGTAAAAAATATTTTTGTAGTTGTGGGTAAAATGTTTAAAAAAGAAAAAAACACATGCTTACCTGATTACAGATACAGGTTAAACGCTGCTTGGTTGCATGGTCCTTAACTAAATCACCTCTGCAGTTCTTTGGGTAGCAAAATAAATAGAAACCACCATCAAGGCTTAGTTTGTTAGTAAAATTATGATAAACATGAGCCCTGCAGTATGAAAATAAAGAATGTCACCTGCTGCTCTTATGCTGATTGTCACATTTTGCTTAACTATCTAAATAAATGTGCAGTCCTTTAGTAAGCAAAGACAGTTTGTTACAGAATGCAAGGCGCTGTGAATGCCAGACTGGCTATGTGGGCAATGGAATACAATGCCTGGAGAAGGCAGTGCCCCCTGTGGACCGGTGCCAGGACGACAACGGAGGCTGTCATCCTCAGGCGATTTGCTCAGATCTCCATTATGAAGGTGAGACACAGCAGTGGCAATAAATGCCTAGGCTTTTGTATTACTTCATTTTCAATATGTTTTTATCTTATTGTCATATATTTGTATTACATGTTGCAGTGATTTATTTTCAATTTGATTTACAATTGTTTAAAAAAGTACATTTTTATAAGTATTGTAACTTTTTAGGTTGATGCTTTTCTACTTAATTTTAGGCTTTACTTACTGAATAAGCAAAGCAATATTTAACAACTTTTAATTAAGCTTTGAATGTCTGTTTAGCCTAAGGTGTTGTTTTTTGTTTATTTGGTTTTAGCTGTTTCCAGGCTTGGGCTGTGAATTTATTCTCACTTAACAGAGCAAATTAAAAACTGCCTTAACACGGGTCTTACCCTGTGAAAGAGCCTGCACTGCCCTTTTTTATATACAGTAGTTTCTCTGTGTTATAAGACCAGTCCGGCCTGTTACTGATGTGGACCCCCAAGTACTTGAGGCAGTGCACCACCTCCACACCTAGGATAATACAATACAATACAATACAATTTATTTTTATGTAGTCCACAATCACACAAGAAGTGCCACGATGGGCTTGAACAGGCCCTGCCTCTTGACAGCCCCCCCAGCCTTGACTCTCTAAGAAGACAAGGAAAAACTGACAAAATAAACCTGTGTATGGAAAAAAAATGGAAGAAACCTTGGGAAGGGCAGTTCAAACAGAGACCCCTTTCCAGGTAGGTTGGGCGTACAGTGGGTGTCAGAAAAGGGGGGTAAATACAATACAATGGAATGGAAGGAATTGATTCTGTGGCCAGGTGTGCTTTATACACATAATGAGTTGAGATCAGGAGTATCTGGAATTGATCGATTCATTGATTGATGGGCACATAGCCAATCTGTGGGATCCAGAATTCTGGCTGGGTTGTAGGGGATCAAATTGTTATTTCACTCAATGACATGCAAATCAATTTATAACTTTTATGTAATGTGTTTTTTCTGGATTTTTAGTTGATTTTCTGTCTCTCTCCATTAAAATAAAAATTAGACTGTTCATTTCTTTGTAAGTGAGCAAACTTACAAATTCAGCAGGGGATCAAATACTTACATCCCCCATTGTATAGTGGGACCCAGACCACCCAACTTCAACGCATTTCTGAAACAACTGCATAACAGATAGAGAAGCGTGAAGTTCTGCATGTATTTTTGAACGTTCTTGAGCTAGCCGCAAGTCTTACACATCTCATTGTCTGAGCCTTTTATGAGTGCATCACTCATGTGAACGCCTGCACATACTCTGTAAGACCACTGTGATGTTGCTCATGCTCATTTCAACAAATTTTATGGCTTCATTCAAGACACAGTTATGCTTATTAG
Source organism: Polypterus bichir lapradei (assembly GCA_026402145.1). NCBI lineage: Eukaryota > Metazoa > Chordata > Cladistia > Polypteriformes > Polypteridae > Polypterus > Polypterus bichir. Next base: position 2,280,010 of record JANRMT010062840.1, on the reverse strand, counting down.
GCACTAGGCATGACAAGATCAAAATAATTTATGATCTGGCAATTTGCACTGGCTGAATTTTTCTATGAAATCAACCTTAGCTTTGTTCACACGTGGTGTGGACCTATAAATTACTGGAATATCCTGCATGACTCCTTCTACTGTAATCCACAAACATAAAAGAGTGAGATACCAAATACTTATTTGATCATAATCAAAAAAGAATGACTAGGTAAAGGAAATAAACTACCATTGTATTACATTATGAACTGAGCTCTATTGAATTTTAAAAAATGTGTGGTGCTTTAAAACTTGGTTCTTCTTAAACAATGATTAGAAGATTCAAGCTACTGTAATTATGGTATCCGTACAGGAGGAGAGAGGTGGGGAAGAGTCACCATGACATGTCATTTATCTCACACCTTGAAGCTAATAAATGACTTAAAAAAGTATGACCAAAGACAAAAATCAAGACTTTAATATCTCAACTATTGATGATCTCCCTCAGAGAAAACCGCTGGGGTGTTCCACCTACAGTCTCCAGCAGGGAAATACATGCTGAACTACACAGAGGCAGAAGCAGCCTGCCAGCAAGAGGGGGCAACCCTGGCTACGTTCTCACAGCTCTCTGCAGCGCAGCAGGTAAACAGCTGACTTTTCTCACACGGTTATCCTTCTCTAGTGTTTTAGTTGAAAACTTGTTTATAACCTATAAAGTGAATGAAAGGTTTTACAAAAATTTGAAGATGCCATTTTACCAGTTTTTACTTGAGAACTTCATTATGGATTGTTTAACAAATGCTTATTTGGAATTTTTCTTTTATCCTGCAATTACAAGTTTATTTCAAATTAGGCAACGCTGTCTTCTACACGTGTGGGTTTATTAAATGCCTGATAGGCTTCTGAACAAAACAAAAGTAAGTCAAGTGCAGCAGTTCTTTTTTGTAAACTGTAGACTTGTCCAGGCCTACTGTATGTTCTGTTGTCTCACTAAGGTGTCCATCTTCAGAAGATTTCAATGTTAGTCTCCGCACTTCACCATTGCATTATGAGAAAAGAGACAGAATTCACTTGGTAGGAGGTAGATAATCGAGAAACTCACATACGGCATGCTGTAAAAATTTACAAGCGGTGTTTGCCGTTTGTAGTGTGGCATTATTGTGAAACAAGGACGTCATTTCTGACAAATGGCTCACCGTGACCATCATAATGCGTTTTTCCATTTGGTTAACAGGTTGGGACACTTCACCATCTTCAAAGTGGTGGATGCACCAATGGACATTCCATTACACCCACTGATGTGCTTAAGGCTACAGCCCATACTATTACATTTTCATTTGGAAAGGCAGACATTAATTTGTGTATCTGCCTCTCATCCTCACTACCCTGGCATTTTTAACACCAATAAAACAAAGACTTTTGAAAATGCTCTCCACAGCTGTATATTTCAAAAAATCATTGCAATGTGTATGTGTGCAAACTTAGACTTTCAAAAACGCAAGCCCTAATCGCAGTGTGATTTGTTCACACTTATTATCTAGCACTTGTTCTGTTGCTTTACTGTATGCATTTATATTGCATTTTGTACAGCTTTAATGCTGCATACAGACACAAGAAGCAAATAATTTACTTGGTGCTACCATTATCTGATAAATCCAGTCGCTAGCAGCATTACTGTTCCATCAAGGATTTTTCCACCAATGCACATATGCCGAGTGTAGGCCAATGTCTATATGTCTATGTCATATGCGTTTTCGGTTGTTTTAGTGGGGACGGATATGCTTTTGAATATAATGTGAAAATGCTTATGTGGATGGCAATCATTTTTGTTTGAGAAATGAAAACGTACCAATGTTGATGTACCCTAAAACATAAGCACACATAATGCATTAACAGCTATGCCTATTCAGATGAATAACATGGATTCTGTGTGTTTAAAGGACTTGTCTTTTTACGTTTCGAAATGCACATATGAAAGATGCACCTTTTAAGAACTCACCTAACAGTGCTCATTATCTGTGTCTTAAACATCCCTGAGAATGTTATGTCATTTTCTGCTTCTTCTTTTCTAGCTCGGCTACCACCTGTGCATTGCTGGTTGGTTGGATTCCAAACGTGTTGGATACCCAACCACTTATCCATCTCCCGGCTGCGGTAAAAATCACGTTGGGATCGTCGAGTACAGTCAGCCAGTGGAGTCAAGCAAATACAATGCCTTCTGTTACAGAGTGCAAGGTACTTTGATAGAATTCACTTGTGGCCTACCCCTGTTAAGGTTTGAAGCTGACAGAAGCCTTGACCAATGTCTTAACTACAGAACCATACTGCTTAGTTTGGATTTAGAATTGATGGCACTATATTTATAGTTCAGCACACATTCATTTGTAATTTTTATTTAAATGTAGTACCTGTATCTAACTAGGTTCACTTCTGTTGACAAGTTATTAATTTACTCTTATGTATGCCTACGTATTTAGTCTAATTATTTGCCAATGTTTTACTGAACCGGTGTGGTCCAATTCATGCCAGGCCAAGGCCAATCTCAACAGCACTGGGCTCAAGGAAATAAATAATCTCAAACAAGACACTAATCTCTCGGGGCATGCTCATACACACCCACATCCATTCATATGGGCTACATTTACAGATACAGATCATGGATGGCTCCCGAATGTGGCAAGACAACCGGAAAACACAGGAAGAACATTCAGACTCCATGTAACTATTGACTGTGCTTGGGATCGTGAGCAAGCACTGTCAGTCAACAACTGTACTACCCACTACAAAATAAAAATGTTAGCGTTAAAATCACTTTTTTTAACACTGACTATGCAAAATTGGGCAGCACGGAGGTGAAGTGGTAGCCTGGGTTGGCATTTTAGGTCCTCTTTGCATGGAGTTTGCCTTTTTTCCCCATGCCTGCCTGAATTTCCTCCAAGTGCTCTGGTGTCCTCACCCAGTCCAAAGATGTGTGAGTTAGGTGAACTGGCAATCCTTAATTGGCCCTGCTGTGTGTTTGGGTGAATATGTTTGTGTGTGTGTTCTCCCTGTGATGCACTGGCGCCCTATCTACGGTTTGTTCCTGCCTTGAGCTTGCTGGGATAGGCTCCAGCAGACCCCTGTGACCCCGTTCAGGACTAAGTAAGTTAGAAAATGATTGATTGACTGTGCAGAATTAACATCTGAAAGGGTAAAATGCCTCTCAGTGCTGATGTTAAAAGCTGTGGAGACCAGTTCAGTGTTAAACTCTGTCCATTTACAAATGATGGGCTGTGAGCAGGTATCTGCCACTTCTATCATGTAGTCTGTATGACTTACGGGGCATTTGATATGGACATGAGCTGCGGGTAGTGACCGAAAGAATGAGATTGCGAATACAAGCGGCTGAAATGAGTTTCCTCCACAGGGTGTCTGGGCTTTTCCTTAAAGATAGGGTGAGAAGCTCAGTCATCTGGGAGGAACTCGGAGTAGAGCCACTGCTCCTCCGCATCAAGAGGAGTCAGATGAGATGCCTTGGGCATCTGATCAGGATGCCTCCTGGACGCCTCCCTGGTGAGGTGTTCCAGGCATGTCAACCGGGAGGAGGCCCCGGGGAAGACCCAGGACATGCTGGAGGGACTGTCTCTCGGCTGGCCTGGGAATGCCTCAGGATTCCCCCAGAAGAGATAGAAGAAGTGGCCGGGGAGAGGGAAATCTGGGCATCTGCTCAAGCTGCTGCCCCCGTGACCCGATCTCAGATAAGCGGAAGAGGATGGATGGATACCCAGCTGTATAATGCATAACAATATAGAATAAAGAAACTCAACTTAACATTGTAATGTAGTACCTGACACATCACCAAGTAGATAAACTTAAGTGTTAACTTTACCTTAATAAATAGCACCCCACACAATAAGAGGCAATTGGGGTACATTTGTACTGTGTGCACTTCAGGGAGTTAAAGTAGTGTCAGATTCATTTTTATTTAACATTCACAGAGTTGAATAGTGTCAGTGTTAGAGTCTAACACAAAGTGGAGTAAAAACAACACTGGAAAGTGTAACACTGTACAATGAGTACTTCTAACACTCTGCAGGGCAGGACCAAATGTTATCTGTGACAGTGTTAAACTTAACACTTAAACACTGACAAATATGCTTGGTACAGTGGGCATTCATCTATTGTCCTGGTCCTTACATCCAAATGTATGATGGTGCTGAAGGTTAATGTTTCATCACACACCATTTGGATGTGGTTTGATTCCCTTCATGGAGTCTGGAGCTCACACAACTCGGATGGTCGCCCACAAGACAAAGACAGGAAGTTCAGATGGTCATGGTTGTGCTTGTGAATTTCTCTTTGGGATTAATAAAGATTATCTAATCTAATTATTGGTTTTAAATTAGCCCCATGTGGTAGCAGTTTTTCTAGCAATGTGGCCATACAAAACTGTGTTTACACCAATTAGACAATGGTGAAACTGATGGATAGTGTCGAAATTTATCATCTTTTTGATACTTAAAGTACTCTATCAGCAGTACTCCGCCTTAACTCAAGTTAAAATTCAGTCCTACTTAAAAAGAATTCCTACATCTCCAAGATGTACACATACGTACATATCTGTGCCCTGTGATGGACTGGCATCCAATCCAGGGTTGGCTGTTAACGTCCTTCAAATGCTGCCAGGGTAACTTCTGGCCCACTGTGAGCCCAAAAAGAAGTTGAAGAAAATGAAAGAATGGATCAATAACTGGATGAGTTGTTTGTAATGAGTCCTCAGTTGCCTGTTATGATCACAAGGTGTTGGTCTTTCAGGTGAGATCTCCATCACTCACCTTTGCTGAACATTCATTTTTAGAAGCACAAATTCGTAGGAGTTATAGTTTTTCATTTTTTGTTCTATTGATATTTGCTAAATTTTTCTCTATCTCATAGTTGCCAAGAATACTAAATTAAAACTAGGGGGCTCTGCCCCCTGCTTGCTTTGCTCTCCAACGCCAGTACAGGCGCTACACGCTAGTCACTTCACGGCTCTGCCGCTCGCGTATAAGGAAGCAGATGTACAATTTAAACAGATTGTTATTTTTATAGGAATTGTTACATATGCATAATAGACCTAACTATTTTACATTACAGGGAGTAATTAACAATTGTAAAAAAAGTAAAATATAATAAATTGAAAGAAAATTGTTTCATGTTGCATTAGAGATATTCATTGAGTTAAACGTTTTCGTTCTGTTTGGCTTTGAAATTAGCACGCAAATACTTTTTAAACTAATACTTTAACTGTAAAACTTCAGTAAAAACAATATTTGGAAATAACTTTCCGTCAATATTGCATTGAATTTTGATTCTGTGTTTGGAGTTACATCGAGATAACACAACGTATAACTGCCCGTGAGTGAATATCGTTTATATCTCTCTAATGAATAAGCCGACTTTTTCGAATGTTTGTCCCTGTGGTTTGTTAATTGTCATAGCAAAAGCTATTCTAACGGAAAACTGTAAACGTTTTAATGCGAATGGCATATCAAGATCCAACTGTTTCAGCATAGTCTATTCATACGCATTTAACCAATTTGCTGTGTAACCGATTGACAATTTTCACGTTAATTCGTTTGACTTCATCGTTTCTCGGTGCTAGGATTGCCCATGTACTCATTTCTTCTGTTGATAACCCTTCGGGATGAAATTCTTCAATAAAATTTGGACATAATAAATCTTCTTTTATTGGGAACTTAAAGTGAGGAAAATGTAAAAATTTATAAGAGCTGAGAGCGCAGGACAAAAGTATTCACATAAATGAGATGTGAGAGGACCGTGGGCGAGGGCCTTTAACCGTAAAATGTTGAGAGGAGGGCAGGACTTGAAAAAATCTCTTGGCAATAGTCTTGTCTCGTCTCAAGATTTATAATAGAGAGAAATGGATTGCATCATTTAGGCTCTCTGTAGCAGTTCCAGGGATTACTGAGGAATGAGAAAGTGCCAGATTTCTCTATCATCTACAATCAATTATTAATAAGATTTTATTGTATTCAGTTTTCATGTCTCCATTTATATAGTGCTCCTGGAAAGACTGCATATCATTGCTGCCATTAACCGATATGAGATTGCATTTTAATTTTCAGATGTAAGCTGTGTTTGCCAGGATGGATATATAGGAGATGGAGAATTTTGCAATGGAAACCTACTGGACGTTTTGGCCATCAATGCTAATTTCTCATCATTTTACCTTGTAAGTAAAGTTCTGAATCAAAGCTCTTATGGTTGTATTAAATTATTTGTATTTCTCATTGTATGTAGCAGTATAATAAGAAATGCATGTTGTGTAAGTTTTAAACTTAATGAATAAAGAGCATTAATGACAAATACAAAAATAAGCTTGTGCAGGATAGTTAGTAAGTAGGGCTGTCTGATCTGCTCTCATTTAAATTTTTTCCCTTACATTTTGTATTTGAAATTTCATAAAAATGGGAGAGACATTCCTAGTAAGGGAATAATATTGCATTAATAAGAGTTTTTTTTATTTTGTATAAAACCTTTCTTAAGGGAACATGAAGCCTTTTAACTTTACAAATATAAAGGGGAAGAAGAAAATGGAAGCATGTGACAATATGTCAAAATGATGTGCTTAATAAGGAGTCAGGGCTACACTTTCTAAGAATGCTGTCATACACGTCCTGGTCTGTGCGAAGTGGGATTTTACAAAAAAGGGCCTCAAGTTCTTTTAGAGATGTAGGAAGTGAAAATCTGCTTCTCACTCTGCACTCCTGAGCTTCCCATGAAGGTTCAATGACGTCTAGAGCTGGCAACCTGGGAAGCCATTGAAGGTGTTTGTGTCCATCTCGAGATGTTCATGATAGCACTCTTAAATTACTTTAGCAGAATGTGTTATCCTGGAAGTTGGGGGATATTATGAGGTAACAGTTTGTGCACTATGAGGTGCACTTGGACCTGTAAAATTACCTCATATACCATGGCAATTATGAGAACATGCAGAGCGGCAATTGGACCTAATGACTTCCATAAGATGATGCCCACATTTTGATAGATCCCCCCACCATGTTTTAACAACTAGCAACAGACACTTCATTTTGTAGTAATCTTTTGATCTTTTGACATAAATCTATAGATAATATTGTGAAAAATGACTTTTGATGAGACTGGGTCACAGAAGTACTGACTCAGTTCTTTGATTTTATGGAGATTCCCTGCCACAAACCAATGTCTTATATCAGCGTTTCTCAACCATTAAGTATTTGTGACCCGAGTTTTTATAACAGTTTTAATTGCGCCCACCCCCCCCCCCCCAAACATTTTTTTGAAATGTAGATGCATATTTTATTATAATAACTTAACTTTTATCGACATTTACCTAACTCTATATTTATTTTTCTAGTATCAGAATGTAGTTTAAGTTAATTTGTTTTGGCTTCAACAGAAGTTTTTTTCATATTTTTGATTCTTGTTTTCTTTTTTCACATCTTCGCTCCCCCCGCCCAACAGGTTGAGAACCACTATCTTATATATTAGCTAAATGACATGCATGGGTTGGCTCTGTATAAATGACTGTGGACGTGTGTGTCCCTTGAATTGTGCTAGGCATTCCAAGGATAGACTGCAGCCTCCCCCATGATCATGCAAAGGAGGAAGTGGGTTAAGAATATTAATGAATGGCTGCCTGGATTTAGTTAGTTTTATTTGCAATAGTAATTTAAAAAACAAGTGGAAAACTAACAATGTTTCATTTTGAATTTATGAACTCAGGCATTACTTATGCAGTCGAACGTATCAAAAAGTGGTGAAGACCTGCTGGAATTCCTCTCTGACAGCTCAATACAGGAAACCTTATTTGTACCAACAAACAGTGGATTTGATGACAATGAGGTAATGTTGGATCACCCAGGTATTGAAAATGTTTGTAAAGTATTACGAATGCAATATAGTTGCATTGGAAGGTTAAACTCAAATTTTCCAAATGTATCTCTGTTCGTTTTTGAAATGATACTACTAATCTGTTCTTGGAATATGTAAGACTGAGTGTGGCTAAATCCAATTAAACAGCAATGCTTTAAATTTATAAATCTTTTTAAAGGTCATTCAGCACATATAAAAAAATTTAGCTGAGGCAAAATTGTGTGTTTTAGATGCATTCGCAGATAATGCGTGAAGCACCTATTGTAAAGCTCCCATCTGTCTGTCCATCCAAAACAACTTAACCCCTTTCCCCATGGACAAATTTTGTTGCAACATTTTTGTTATTGTTGTTGTTGCAATATCTCAAGTAGATCATGCTGCACAAAGTTTTAAAACTTCCCATTAAAAAACATTAGTGAATATGCAAAGAGAAAAGCAGTAATGTACGAGAGGATACCCCAGAATAAACAGAATTGAAAAAGAAACATTTTTTAATATTTACTTACTGAAACTTTAGTCTCCTTCAAAGTACTCTTCATGTAAATGAATGCACATCCCAACGGTTTTCCCACTGGTGGAAACACTTTTGGAATTGCTGAAGAGGAACGTTGTTCATGGCCTGCACCAATTTTTCTTTGTTTTCCTCCACAGTACAAAAACACATTCCTTTGAGTTCTTTTTTCAAACACGAGAACAAGAAAAAGTCGCATGGAGCAAAGATCAGGCGACATTTCCCCTCGTTTGAAATGTAAAAACCACTCGTAACTCAAATGTAACTCCAATCTACAAGTGTATTAAACAACAGACTGTGCATTTATGAGAGGACCAACCTTTTATAATGTTTTAAGTAGTATCCTGGAGTACGTGACAAAAGCAAAGCATACAACATAATTTATTTAGACTTTCAAAAATACTTAAAACATCCTCATATAGAAGTTTATTTTAAAACTAGAAGCTAAGGACCTCAGAAGTAACCTACAAAACTGGATCTTGGGATACTTAATTAAATAAAGAGATAAAGAGAAAGGTGAGATCATCACTACAGTCCCTCAAGGCTCTGTCTTTGGACCTTTACTTTTCAAATTGAAATTAATGATTTGAAGTTACTCACGTATAAGTCGGGTCTTGCAACCAGAAAAATCAATCATAAAATCAGACCGCAAAGTATACACCCGTTCAAAAATGCGACACTTAATTTTTTTTATTTTTATTTTTTTTTTACATCTTCTTGCCTCTTGTTTCTCAGGCACATCGAATTTTGTTGCAGCGGTTCAGTTACCAATTTTTTTTCACCACTTCAACAACTTTTAATTTAAAACCAGCTTCATATTTTCTTCTGATCAAATGCTCCATCGTAGATAAGGGATGCTCTTACGATAAAGGTGTATGAGGGAGTGAGATACAAAAAACACAAAACGGTGCAAATGTTGCTTCGGAATAGTTCAGGTGTTACCGTGTGGTCACGTAAGCACAATACATAGAAAAAAAAAGGCAGCGTGCTCTGTGGTTACTCTCTCAGGTGGGCGTCAGCATAACATAATCTCTTGTATCAATAGTGTGAGTTTTCTGCATTCGACTTAAACAACTGACATTATAAAATATTGAAAATTATACGGTAAAATCCCACCCTGTGGGAGAACTTAAACATGAGTATATATGGTAGGTATAATGAGCAAATTTGAAAAATTTGCAGATGATACTAAAATTGGCGAGATAACAGATACTGAGAATGCAGCAAAATAATAAATAAAGACCTGGACAATCTATAAATATGGACAAACACTTGTAAAAGTGAGTTTAATGTTGAAAGTACAAAATGTTGCATGTCGGCAAAAGAAACACTAATTATAAATTCAAGATGGAAGACACTGTTTTATAGTAAGCAATCTCTGTAAGGGATTTAGGGATTTACATTGGCACCATATTCCCACTGTCTAAGCAATATGCAGAAGAAATTAAAATGGTAATTAGATATTTGGTTATATGATTAACAACTGTCACATATAAATCAAGAGACTCTATGTCCTGACTACATGATGCTTTAGTGAGACCACATCTTTAGTACCCTATGCAGTTCTAATGAACATGCTACAAAAAAAGACATAATAGCAATTGACACTGTGCTGAGGAGAGCGGCCAAAGGACATGAGCTGTTCTGACAGACTCAGGGAGTTAAACACCTTTAGTCTCCAATTCAGGAGACTACATGGGGATCTAATTCAGGTCTTAAAAATTCTATACAGCAACAATAAAGTGGATCCAACACAGTTCTTTCAAATAAATATCAAGTCAAATATGTGAGGACACCAGTAGAAATTAAGATGAAGTGTATTTAACAGTGAAGCACCTGTTCATGCAAAGTGTTGTGAATGAGATATTGGGAAGGCCAAGCTGTTAGCTAACCAAGTGAGCATGATGGACTGAATGGCCTTGTCTTCTTTGTCAAATTTCTTATGTTCTAATGTATGATCTTATGTTATAGCAAGTGTATTAGTAGTCCCAGGAACTACGTTCAACAATAAAGTGTGTTGAGTTTTGCTTGTGTTTCTCTTTTTCATAACACTATATAAATATTCAGATATGTCTGTGTCAATTCATCATGCCTGAAAAACATTTTTGTTGAACTGTGTAAAATTCTATCTTCAAAAGCTTTTGTTTATGAGCTACATTAATGATTTTTGTTATCTCAAATGGCACATGCCCTTGTTGCAAGTTTCCTATTGAAGTTGTGTTTTTCAGACTTTGTTCTTGAGAGACTTGGAGTTCCACATCTCGACTAACAACAGCTTTACCACTTACACCAGTATGTTACATGGGAGCATCATACCTTCAAGACTAGGATATAATCTCACCGTCCTTGATTCTTCTTTTACCAACAGAACTGTAAGAAATGTAAGAACTTACAAATCAAACACTGAATTTTTTAAACTTTTTTTTTTTTTTAAACATAGTTGTGATGGTAATGAATAGAACTGTTTGCCTATGCATTACTCCATTTTAGCATTCTACTCAGAGGGACTGCAACAGCAAATAATATCATTACTTGTATATTTTATCGATGCCAATAGTCAATTAACCTACACTTTCAGGCTGAAATACAATTACAGTATGTACACACAAATTTTGTGGAACATAGGCAAATTAAGTGACTTTATCAGAGCCACAAACAGTCAGTAGTGGTAACAAAAATAACAGTGCTGGGGGTTAGAGTTTAATGCCTCAGCCACTGCCTGCACAATACTCGGTAAAAGGACCCACAGAAAAAGGTAATGGGCCAATTCAGCTGACACATCTCTATAGTTAGTTCTAGAGAGATTTCAAATAGACTCACCTATAGAAAATGAAGTTTGTTTTCAACAAATGACAAGTTTTATATGCAGAAGGGATCAATATTATATGTATGTATTCAACCGTGAGATTTCAAGGTATAAACTACAAATTTAGAAAAACACTTGGGCTCATAATTGTCCACTACTATACAATGCTAATATGATTTTGGATTATATAGTGGTCTGTGTGGAGTAGAAAAGAGGTCACATCTGGAACATTCTGTGCAGTGTTTGTCTCAGTATTCCAAAAATCACATGAACGTTCTGGAATGAGCTACTAGAGTTATTTTTGGGCTGCATGGTATGAGGTGTAAAGAAGGACTGAAATCTTATGTTTCAGCCAGGGTTCCTCATACTTGATTCATTTGTTTGTGTTAGTATTACTTATGTTAATTTTTTGCATCATTCTGTGTTTTTATTAGTTTTGTGTATTGTTTAATTTCCATGTGTCCATGCTTCTACTATGTTCCTTGTACTTTGTGGGTGGTTCCCATGATGTGGGGCCATTATTGTCAAGGGATTGCTCTCAACCCTATAAAGGCTGAGAAACTACACAGGCCCTTTGCGGTACATTCTGTGTGCTTGCTGTTGGTGAGTCCTCCATGATTTTGCTGTGCTTTCTTTGATTAACTTTTGCTCTGTTTTTAATGTTTCTCTAGATTTGTGTATTGGGGCCTGTTTTCAGCCGGATAGCCTAAGGATAGGATAGTCCATAACTCCTTTTGTGCTCCTCAGAGCTTTGTTTGTTATAAATAATTTTGTCATACAAGCGAAAAGGCTGATAGACTTTTTGCAGCAGTTTTTGGGAGTTGTGCTAAGGAACTCCTTTCACGACACAAGACTTGATTCAGTATAAGCAAGTGGGATTAATAGGTGACATTACTGAAGTATTAAAATCAGGGCAATCAGCTGTTAATTATAAGAACTATAGTAACAAAAAGAGCAAACATAATGTCTGGTTCACACAAAAAGACCAGGCTGAGGAGACCCGCACACAAATCCTTATCAGACAGTCAAGTACTTTTTAAAAGGCACCTTCAGCTAACGCTTCTAAGAAAGTAATCTCTATGAATCCAACTGCACTAATGTCCAGCTCAGTCCTGAAGCTTGTCTCTTCATAAATACATACATGGATAAAAAAAGTTGAGTTCACATACATTTCAGAAAGTATTTCTTCACATAGACAAGAAAGACAACACATACACATTTTGACAACATTAATTTGCCTAAAAATGTAACTGAAAATTAGTATAGTGCAGACCTGAAAATCTCTGCTCAAGATTATTTTTGATAAAATATTAATAAGAACCTGGACTTCAATGGTCTGATTAACCTTATTGGGTTAAAACATCTTCTTATGTACTTGAGATCATGATGAGCAGCTAGATTGTGAACATGGGTTGAGTTCTTTTACAGCTCACTGAAGGATTTTTTTTTTCTTCAGTGTAGGTTAATGTCCACCAGTTGATTTTACTGCGGTGCACAACCCTCTGGTCAGGTTGAGGAATATGCACTGGTATAGCTCGTTCCCACACACAACAAAACTGCTTGGGATCCTGGTTGGCAACCCACCAGGCAGACATGTGTCCCACCTTCCAGAAATGACCATCTATCTGCTGCAGCCAGGTGTTATGTGGGTGTCGTCCAGGCCTAGTCCAGCCACTCGGGTCCTCAACAATGAGATTGAAAAGAATGCAAAAATAATTTAACAACCTCAAAATCACCTCAAAAAGGATTAAGATTTCCTTGGGTATCAGAACCCTACTCTGACATCATATCTTTACCTATAACCCCAAGGAGACACAGGAAAAATTAAATGCCAATCATAACAACCCCAAAACACTTCTTTTCCCTTTTGCTTTACCCCTGCAACATTGCAATCCTGCACTCTGTCATGGTTCTACTTAGGCAGGAGAATTTCTGATATGCTAAGCGGTTTTCATATGTTTAGCTCTGTATTTTTCTGCTGATTGTACAATAAAAAACAATTGTTGAACTTCTATACCAAATCCATCATTTTCTCATTTTCTGAATACTCAAGACATTTATTTTATTTCTAGGGTTCCAAGTTAGTAAATGACCGACTTATCCTGGAATGGGACATTCCTGCCATAAATGGAATAATTCATATTATTGAGGGGCCTTTGAAGGCTCCACCTCCATCAGTAAGCGCTTTTCAGAAAAATACCCACCATTGTGTCTATGTGAACTGATGACTTCATTTTTACTTCAATTGTAATATTTTTTTCTTTTGTATTTTGTAGATCTTGACCGTCTCTTCCCGCAAGACGAAGACATCAAACACCACAGTCATTTTCTCAGTCCTTCTTGTGTTTTTGTTGATTTCCATAGCTGGCAGTGTGATTTACTGTTTGTTAAAACGCAGAAATAATGGTTTCCAGTTTCAGTATTTCAAGGTATGAGATCTTTTTTCTTGCAGCAAAATTCTATGAAATAAAAAGAGGCATAGAGGCAGGCTGGCATGTCAAAACCTTAGGTAGCATGAGGTTGAATGTTTGGAGGAGGAGAGGAGTGCATGAAAGTAGAAGAAGCCAAAACTAATTTACACGTCAGGATTGTGAGGTTAGCTCTTCATAACAGAGTGGGGAGCTTGACAACCCAGGATTGCTTTACAAAAGAGCATCTGTTGCTCTTGGCTGAGAAGAATCGATTGAGGATGTTTGAGCATCTAGTTGATGATCTCCCATGGGAACTTCCCATGGTAAATAGAATGGGCACAGGAAGAAGATATCGGGATCAAATCTGTGCTAAATTGGAAAGATGTATGCGCCATTTAGCTTCAAAATGTTTCAGAAAGAGATCTTCCTGTTAGGTGGGTACTTTCATCTACAATGACTGGCCTCTGATCTCCAAAACCCATAACATAACAAGTTAAGACAAAATAAAGCGTACACAATATCTGAAGTGATGCTCATACCGTACATTTCTATTCCAGGATAATGATGAAGATGAAGATGAAGCTGTGCCCTCTGGTACAAGAAAGAACCTGGCAATGGTCTCAATCCCAAATCCCCTCTTTAGTGGCTTCAGTGTGTTTGCAGATCCTTTTAATGTGAGTACCAATATAATTTTTTTTTCCATGTGCTTTAACATCGATCCAGTCATCCTTTTTCCAAAACTGCCTAATCTAGTTCATTGTTCTGTGGGGAGCAGAGCTCACCCATACAGAATCAGGTGCATTGTCCAATTTAACACCTGTTTACAGTGCCAGTCCATCAAGAAGCAAATTGAGAGAAACCTAAACTGCATGGTTTAGGGATGTGTATGCAAACAGGAGTATTGACAGGAAATACTAACACCACACAGGACTGGGATGTGAACCTACAACTGTGGAACTGTGATGCACCAATAGGGGACGGTAGCAGTGCTTCTTGCCCACACACATTCTTCACTACATTTCTTCAGGTATTTCGTTCCCTAGTTTCAGTGCCAAATTTAGCAGAGAAGTCTGTGTGTTGTGTCTCGCCGATGACTGATTAACTAACAGAGGGAGACATCTGTTCACAAAGACCTTGTGCTTTGTCTTTGCTCTGTCACATCTACACTAACTGGTTACTACAGAGGCAGGCTGACATTCTGCTCATCTCCAAAACTTCTGTTTATTTCTCTTTTTTTTCCCCCAGGAAGCGGCAGATGTCGACAATTCAGAAGCACAACACATCCTTGATTAACTGCAGTGAGAGCCAATAGGATGACCTTCCTGATTTGACAGTTTATTCTCACCTTATGCAAATTCTCTGTAATTTTGACACCTTCTTTGAATTGAAGCATACATGGAGAGAGAAGCAATTCTCTGGGCTGTTGCAAATATTCTGCTCAGCTGGAGGGCATCAAACTGAAATAGCAAGCACTACTTTATAGACATTATGCTTCATACTGTGAATTTTTTTTCTGCAGATGTTTTTATTATAAAGAAGTCAGAATTACCCTCAAAGTAAAAATAAAAATAAAATATATTGAAATAAAATTAGCCTAATATGTCTGCTCTAATGTTTTGGAGTGAGTTGTTGGATGTCACCATTTATGTTCTTCAACAAAGAGCACCACAGATGCAATGTTTGCTCTGAGAGTGTTGATGGAGAAGTTTAGAGAAGGCCAGAAGAAGTTGCATTGCATCTTTGTGGACCTGGAGAAAGCATATGACAGGGTGCCTCGAGAGGAGCTGTGGTATTGTGTGAGGAAATCGGGAGTGGAAGAGAAGTACGTAAGAGTTGTACAGGATATGTACGAGAGAGGTGTGACCATGATGAGGTCTGAGGTAGGAGTGACGGATGCATTCAGTGTGGAGGTGGGATTACATCAGGTATCGGCTCTGAGCCCTTTCTTATTTGTAATGGTGATGGACAGGTTGACAGACGAGACTAGACAGGAGTCCCCATGGACTATGATGTTTGCTGATGACATTGTGATCTGTAACGAGAGTCGAGAGGTGGAGATATGCTGTAAACAGCAGAGGAATGAAGATCAGTAGGAACATGACAGAATACGCGTGTGAATGAGAGGGAGGTCAGTGGAGTAGAGTTGGCGAAGGTGGATGACTTTAAATACTTGGGATCAACTTTACAGAGAAACGGGGTTTGTGGAAGAGAGGTGAAAAGGAGAGTGCAGACAGGGTGGAATGGGTGGAGAAGAGTGTCAGGAGTGATTTGTGACAGACAGGTATCAGCAAGAGTGAAAGGGAAGGTCTACAGGACGGTAGTGAGACTAGCTATGTTATATGGGTTGGAGACGGTGGCACTGACCAGAAAGAAGGAGACAGAGCTGGAGGTGGCAGAGTTAAAGATGCTAATATTTGCACTGGGTGTGACGAGGATGGATAGGATTAGAAATGAGGACATTAGAGGGTCAGCTCAAGTTGGATGGTTGGGAGACAAAGTCAGAGAGGCGAGATTGCGTTGGACATGTGCAGAGGAGAGATGCTGAGTTTATTGGGAGAAGGATGTTAAGGATAGATCTACCAGGTAAGATGAAAAGAGGAAGGTCTAAAAGAAGGTTTATGGATGTGATGAGAGAGGACATGCAGGTGATGGGTGTAACATAATAAGATGCAGAAGACAGAAAGATATGAAACAAGATGATCTGCTGAGGCAACCCCTAATGGGAGCAGCAGAGAGAAGTAGAGCAACAACAACCATGCAGCCTTGAATATAACCAAATAATCTGGAAAAGGTGCTTAAAATATTAACAACTTTCATTTTAATTCATTTTCTTTTTTACTTTTTTTAAGGACAAGTTCACAGAGCCTGTGCACTCAGAAATGGTTCCCAAACTTGGAATTGGGGACCCCCTGTGGCTGCAGGTTTTTGTTCCAACCAACTTCTGTTTTTCATTGGACTCCTAGCCTAATTAAGTGAGCTGTTGTTTCACAGTTGCTTGTTTGAAATTGTCATTATTGTGATACAATGAAGGGACATAAATACACAGCAAAATAATAGGAAAGCAACAACAGAAAGGAAATCATTTAAAGCTATAGCAAAAATGCTCTGAATGCACAGTAAGACAAGAGGAAAAAAGACCAGGGGCCTCATGTATAATGCCTTGCATAGAATTCACACTAAATCATGGCGTATGGACAAAACTAGAAATGTGAATACACACAAAAAAATTCAGATGCATAAAACTGTGCATAAACAAAGTTCTACACACTTTCCCTTTAATCAACAGCTCTAGTCAGGGAATGCTAAACCGAAGTAACAAATCTTCAGCCAGGATGTGAAAGCTGAGACTGAATGGCATCTCTTATTGTAGCAGGCTAAACCGTGACATGTTGGAGTCAAAGATAACGCCTAGATTGTGATCCAACCAAGTTAAATAATGACAAAATATTGTTGCAATCAACATAATTTCTTCTAATAATAAACATCTCCGTTTTATCTGCATTTGCAGACAAGTAATTCTCATCCATCCACTCTTTTAATTCCCTAACACATCTAATTAAAGACAACACTGGAGAAAAGCCATTTGGTCTAAAAGAAAGGTATACCTGGATATCATCTGCATATAAATGAAAATTAACATTATGTTTTCTAATGATAGACCCCAGTGGTTTTTTGTAGTTTTTGGCATTGTCTTCATGCAATGTGCTGCCAGCTTGTTTCTGGATGAGGCATGGAGTAATTGGCCCTGCGGTGTTCTCTGTATCCTTGGCTGAGTGTACTTTCAAGGTGCTGATCGGCACAAGCAGACTAAATATTTTGGACAGGGAAGTGAATCAAGGTCAAAACACCAAAGAAAGGGTCATTACCAAACAGTACTGACCAATAAGTCGAGCACCAAAAACAAGAACAAACAAGCAAGTTTGGAGACGGAAGGGGAAAAGCTTCAAAACCAGAACAAGATTAGAAACACATAAAGTATGTTTTTTTTTAGGGTTTGTTCATATCATGGATAGTGAGTAGAGTGTTGTGTCTTTATTTAAACCTGCACATTGATGGTCAATGTGTCTTAGTGACATGCATCACGTGCTGAACAGCCACATAGCAGCATAGACATCAAAAGTTCCAAAATTATGGTGCCCATAGAAGCAAACACTCAAAATGGTGGTGCCTACCATATCCAACCACCCTTTGAGTTGTATAGTTTTTTTTTTCTCTATTATTTTGGCTACCATTTGGGTTTGTTTCTGCCACCAACATTTTATTAGCTCATCATTAGGATAGTGTCCTCAGATGCTAGGATAGTGTCCTCAGATGCTGTGACCAGTGACAACCGATGCTACAGGTTTAAAGGGTTGCTGAAAGTTCACTTTCCTATATGAACTGTGGATTCAAAACCCAAACAAACGTTTTCTAAAATTTACTGTTGCCTCACATCTTCACTCACTGGAGCCTCGGCCACTGCCTGCATGCTATTTGCATGTTCTCCTCATGTCCATCTCCAAGTTCTCAGCTCCAACCTGACCCCTGACCAGTGAGTGACGTCACCTTGTGATGAGTTACCATCCTGGGTTTGTATTTTCCTGCTCTGAGCCCACAGCTGCTGGTAGAGACTGCAACATCTTGAATGTCTGAAATGGAAAAAGAAGGTCCAGGAAATGGATGGATAGCTGAGAAAACAACTAAAATAAATGAAAATATATAAAGAAGTAAGCGGGGTAGGAAATTGATGGAGGGGTGGAGACACGAGTCAATAGAATAAACCCATTTAAAGTTACACTGCAAGGCCACCAGAGGGCACCAGGTCTGCTCGAGGTGGTCGATTGATGAAGTTCTCAGATTAGCTGCTCTTCATTCACTCTACTGAGTGTTAAATAGTAAACACAACACATCACTCTGATGTGTTATCAGAAAAGGAGCAGAATGGAGAATTCAAACACTTTGCCATACAAATCAGAGGAATGAAAACGAAGAAACAGCGAGGATCTGATCCAAGTCATTTGTCGATCCAGTGGTGATGTCTGACTTATTCAGTGAGAAAATATCAAGAAAATATTGCACAGTTAATGGTGAACAATAATACCATTAAAGTGAAAGATATTCTGTGTTATGGAGTGTCTTTTGTGTTGACAATGCAAACTACAATTACGAATGGAGACTCACACTGTACTTTCTCAGGCAGGTGTGATTCTCTCAGGGTCAAACAGTAAGGCCGACATTGAAACAGAACCTGCGTTCTTGAGGCAGAGCAATAAGGTGACGGCAAATTGAGTTTGAGTGAAGGAGGAACCCAGTGTTGGCTTATAAAACTCTGTAAAGAAAACCAAAGTGAACATTCAGATTATCCCCTCTGAGTGTCACTGTGTATCTGAGCAGGAGTCACTTCACTGGCGGGGAGCTCAGTGCTTCAGCTCGGGTCTCCACTTTCTACTCCATCACACTGGACATCGAGTCTGAACCATCCAGCACACAGTGCTCATCCACATCTGCACTGACATCTAAAATAAATTTTTTATCTAAATATATTTATACAAATAGTTTAAAAGAATAGAAAGTCAATATGCAAATAAAAAACAACACTGGATATGTGTAAATGCTGCCCTCTTGTGGTCACATATGGAATTAAAATAAAAACTTTTCTTACATTTTTGAATTATTTT
The DNA here is from genome assembly GCA_026402145.1 of Polypterus bichir lapradei. Classification (NCBI taxonomy): domain Eukaryota; kingdom Metazoa; phylum Chordata; class Cladistia; order Polypteriformes; family Polypteridae; genus Polypterus; species Polypterus bichir. Next base: position 2,260,750 of record JANRMT010062840.1, on the reverse strand, counting down.
TCCAGTCTTTTGAAACATTAAGGTTCTGTTGAACCCTTGTCACATCTAATTTCAGGCCAATCGTAGCCTCTGTTGTTTGCATTTCCGTGTGTTGATTTTCTCTTAGCGAGCTTTACTGGGTGTTCTCTTGAAGAGGTTTGAGTGGCTGGTGAGAGGGGCACCAGGGTGGCAAGGGACATGAAAAGGATCTGTCATGAGGTGTAGAGAGATCGGTGGTGACACACCTGGCAATAAGAGGTTACTGTCATACATCAGTCTGAACAGACAGTGACCACTTTGCGGGGGTACATCTGGTTTGTTCGTTACAGCACCACAGAGGAATCCATGTTCTGTTAGTTATTTTCAGCTAAGCATACCCAAGGTTTAACAAAGAGATATAGGTATTATTATGGGATTTCATTATAATGTATTGTTTTTATTAACTTAAGGAATCGCTTAGTATGTAACTTCAGTTGGTTATTTACCGGAGCCACCGTAGGGTTATAGGAGACTGCTGGCATGTTAATTTCATTTCAAAGTATATCACAATTCTGAAAACAAACCCTCCAAATACTTGCCCTCTATGAGCATTTTGTACAATTCAAAAAGTTTAGTTTATTTAGGCTGATAATGTTTTAGTTAATGAATTTCTTTATTATTTTGATCTCTCTGCCAGACCACAGTTACTCGCCCACTGATGCCAGCCCCCCCATTCAAGTTTCCTTCTTAACGTTTATTGCACAGGTTTAGCCTCCTAAAGAACGACTGAGCGGCATTGGGATAAAATCCTCCTTCCGCCTTCTTAAACCCGTTTATACTCACCACGTGACGCTGCCGTGCACGTCGCACCGCAATGCGCGTGAGCCGAGAGACCACAACGTCTTTGTCTTTGTTGCGACCCGTACGATCGGCGCGTTAATATTCTTCTAGTCCGTAAGTGACAGGTGGTCGGTGTCGTACAGCTAGCTGAGTTGCTGTCTTCCGCGGAGGAGTACAAATATCTCAGGGTCTTGTTCACAAGTGAGGTAAGAAGTTCTCGACTGGCGGATCGGCGCAGACTGCAGACGTTATACCAGTTAGTCGTGGTGAAGTTGTCAATTTATCGATCGATCGAAGTTCCTACTGTCACCTATGGTCATAAACTGTGCGTATTGACCGAAGCACTAGATCGCAGATACGAAATGAATGTCAGCGTGTCTGGGCTCAGCCTTCGAGTCGGGGTGTGGAGAGCAGACGAGGTGATTAAGACATCTGACATGATGCCTTCTGGACGTTTCAGGCATGTCCTACCGGGAGGGGACCGCGGGGAAGACCAAGGCTGGCAGGGAATTAGATTGATAATTTTATCACGGAAAAAGTGGGGGAATTTTTCAGTCTACAGTGATCAGGTCAGATGCAGGCTGACGTAGTTTATTAACCACAGACATACGACATGGATTGATGTGCTCTTATGGCCAACACTCACACGTAAAACACACTATAGGACTAATGTAGTGTAGAATGTTCACCTAACCTGCGTGTCTTTGGACATTGCGAGGAAACCGGAGCACCGCAGCAAACCCACACATGTACGGGAAGAACAGGCAAACTCTTTACAGTCAGGCAACCAGCGCAACCACTGGGCCAGTGGGCCACTGTGCTGTCTTGTGAGCCCGGATGACACGTTTTAAAATGTTGACATCAAAATTAAATACCCTGCCACAATAATGATTTTAGTTGGCCCAGAAATGACTGGACCAACTTTAAGACGCCGTACTAATTGCGCCAACGTCAAATTATAAATATTAATTATTTGCAGATCTTTAAATGTGTTTGAAGTACAAATTAGCCAGTGTGCTGTCAGAAATAATCACAACAGGATGATTAAAGTCCAGTTGCCAAGCCGTAATACTATAATAAGATTGTATCAAACGAAGAGGTGTATCAGATCTAGCCTCATCTGTAGAAAAGTTAATGTCAACTTTTAAAACGCTATCAAACAATTTGAATTTTGATATCAAGAAAGACGACTACATTCAGAAAAGCCTTACCATATTCGTATATATCGTTGGCAACAACAGTGGTAGATGACAGGCTGCCTGCTCCACCTCTTCTAAATCCTAATGGATAGTCGTAGCAGCCTATCGGGTTCCACTGCTGGGCGGTGCCGTCACGCTCCCTCTTCGCCCATTGGGTGCAGTCAGACTCAGTTGAAAATTAGTGGAAAACGGGCTCACCTGTGCGAGGGGCGTCACCTTCGGCCCATCACAACAACCGGTCAGGCGAAACTCTAGGAGTTATTTCATGTTTTTTGTTAAGAACGTTAGTGGTTTTATAAAACAATTAAAGTTTAGTTGAGGAGACGCGGCCGGGGCCTGCTTACTTTCCTAATTTTTAAACCTAAGGCAGAAGCAAGAAGAGTTCGGGTCACGTCAGCAACGCGAAACAGGTAAGTGTTGTTGTTATTATTATTATTATTATTATTTGTATTATTACAGTAAGTTAGTCAGATGGAATTCTGCATCATCGCCTGCGCTGCTGTGGTTGTTGAAGCTAAAAGAAGCGGCTCGTCAGCACGGAAGATAAGGTGACAGGTGACAGCCCACGCAGAGCTGTAACTGAGCATAACAATGTAAAACTGGAACAAGTGTACTGGACTGTACTGTTAAGTTTTGCGAGACAGCAGCGCGCGCTCACAGGCCGGTGTTAAGGTTCTTCTTCTTCTTCACATTAACAGCATTACAACACAATACGTAATGTTTGCAATTAAACTGTACACAAAGCAAAACCAAAAAAATAGAGGGTTACAGAAGCCCTCCGTACTCTTTCCTTTCTCCAGACCAGTGTTCATTTAAAATGTTTTTCCTGTTATTTTTACGTCTGTATCATGAAAAGGGAATTGGGTTCAAATTTTGCAGCGTTTTGGGGGCGCAGAAGGGCACAAGGGGAGAGACTTCATGACAGCAAAGACAATAATCCTCGTCCTAAGGACTAATAAGAATGGAAGTGTTTAGTTATTGAGGAGAAATTAGGGTGTACGAATGATTGTTTTTTTAATTATTTTATTAATTGATTTTATTTTAACAGTATACAATCAAACAGATAGAATTTGTACACCAAATCATTTCAAAATGAATCTAGATAACCAAACAGAAATTTTTAAATGTAATTTAAATATAAAAGAAGACAGGTGAAACAAAGAGAAAGAGACGATAGCCCAGAACAGAGGGAAGAAAACACATTTTCCCTTCTACGATATGTATGCTTATTCTAAGACATTTTAAGTCCTGCCATGTTTTAAATACGTTTTGGACAGATCCTCCAGGCAAAGATTTGATTTTATTTCTAA
>JANRMT010062840.1:2228188-2247443 GCA_026402145.1 Polypterus bichir lapradei | reverse complement strand
CCTGCGCCACCAGACCTGAGCTAAAGTCGCTTGAAGACTCCGCGCGGTCAGAGCGACTGCTTCGGGCCAACAGCTGGAGGGGGCCCACTGCGCCCAAGGTTTTTTTTTTTTTTTTCTTGTGATGCGACGCTGCTGCAGGGCCAAATGGAGCAACAGACGCCTTCACTCCAACCTCTATTACTAATTTAAATATATAAATAATTCACGGGAAACATATTCCATCACCTAATTACTCCACGTGGACATCTCCACTCGGCACTCCAATCTTCATTACGCTTCACTCAGGCCCGCGCGCCTGTTGCCGCCTCCACGGCTCATCTGTGCCTCTGTCCTCAGTAGGCGGCCACTTACGCTTCAGTCAAGGCCGATCCGCCGCACTGCATTCTCAACAGAGCATAAAAGGGGCCCTTCTCTTCGTAAAGCCATCACTTTCCTTCATAATCAATATATTTCCATTTTGTTAGAAAGAACGTCTTGTAGATAGTAGTTAGGCCTTGCCGAATTTCCACAGTTTTAAATCATCGTATTACATGTCTTCAGTTTCACCGCCAAAGAAATATAAATCAGGTGCTCAAAAACGTAAATTAAAAGCAGCGAAAGATGAATTCGTCGCTACCCAAAAAGGCGCTTTGCAACGCTGCCTAACGAAAACGGTTAGCTATAGCAGCAGCAGCACTAGCACCAGGACTGAACTTCCATTAGTCGACGATACCGCAACGCCGTCCAAGACCCACAAACCTGTATCCGACTCCGAGGAGTCACAAGCCGATGACGTTAAGAATGACATGGGCATGGGTTTTTCGTCAGGTTCAGCAACGTTGCCAGCCGTTTCGGTTTCTAACCAGAAAGATGAAGATCACGACGAGGCTGATAATGATTTCGATTCCTTTAGTTGGGGAGATCCAGGTTTGTGGGCGGAGGCGTGACCACGGGGGGGCTGGGATGGGCACTGCCCCCCCCCCCAAGAGACAAGCCGTGCCCACCCTGCGAAATGCTCCGTCTGTCCAATGAAAACTCTGGAGAAGAATAATATTTTATTTTCAAAGTTCACTTTGCAGCACGTTTTGAACCTGTTGACCACATTCCTTAATTAAAACAGCGTTGGGAACACCAAAGTCTATGCATAGGTGGCTTATTTAAAAGTAGACATCTTCAGCCTCTTTCCCTCCGCAAGCTGCTGGCTCCACGGTTGAGCCCAGAACCTCTGCTACCAACACGGAGCACAGCGCACCCACGTCGGGAACTGAAACTCCAAAAGATGTAGATAAGCCTACACAATCCTCCAGCTCTGCGCCCATGTCGAGTACTCCAAACCTCTGCCTTCAACAAAATATACAGTCCGGTCTGCCTGACTTAAATATGGATAGGCCGTCCCAACCCATTTTAATTAATAATCCCAAGCGCGCATTCGGAAAATACATTCATATGTTTTAGTGCAAGCTGGTATCAGTCTCGAGCATGGCTTGAATATTCTGTTGTCCGTGCTGCCAGCTTTTGCTTTGCCTGCCGCAAATTAAGTATTTCCAGTTTGGACCGCGAGAACATATTCACCAAACACGGCTACACTAATTGGGAAAAAAGCTCTAGAAAGAGACGGTGGTCGCTTCCACAAACACGCGTCTAGTATCCCGCACGTCAGAGCCATGTATGCATGGCAAGAGTATCGGCGCCGGGCAGAGACGGGTGAAAGCATAGTTCAACTACTGGGTCCAACCCAGATAGAAACGAATAGATATTATGTGAAAAGCATTGGGGAGGCCATTCAGTTCCTTGCAGTCAATGAACTGGCTCTGCGTGGTCACAATCACGAAGGTGGGGAGGAGGGACTTTTCCTTAAGTTCTTTGATTACACAATCAAAAAAGATGCCAAACTTGCAGAAATTGTAAAATACATCCCAGACAATGCAAAATACACATCCAATGTAATTCAAAATGAAATAATTGAGGCTCTTGCCAAAATGGTGGTAAAAGATATCAGGACCAAATATGAAAAAGCTGACTCTCCTGGACTTTGTATTAAAAGTGATGGTACCAGGGATCACTGTAACATTGAGAATGTGTCTGTAGTGATTAGATTTGTCCAGATCTCCATCCCTGAAGAACACCCGATTGGCTTAATTGAACTGAATCAGCTTGATGCTGAATATATTTGTAACCAAATTCTGTCACATCTCTCTGAGCTAGGTTACAGCCCAGACAATTTAGTGTGTCAGTGTTTTGATTGTGCTTCTGTCATGTCTGGGGCAAGGCGTGGTGTCCAGGCTTTGTTACAAAACAAAGCTGGTAAGTACATTCCATATGTACACTGCTACAACCACCAGCTCCATTTGGCAGTGATACATGCAATGGAATCACAACCTCTGGCTAAAAAGTTCTTTGAGTGGTCAAATTCATTGAACACATTTTGTCACAGACATTATGTTTCACACACATGCAATGCACCCACACTAAACAGACTTCTAGAAATACGATGGACCAATCATTATGATGTCATAAAGTCGATTGTCAATAATGAGGAAGCTATAAGGGGGCTTCTCTCAGAGGTAGCATAGGCTGACACTGCCCCTTTTGACATTTGCATAGAGGCATGTGGTCTTTTGACCCAATGAAAAAAGCAGAATTTCTTCAATACAGGAAAATTCCTCCTTCGTGTGCTTGGTGTGCTGAAACCAGCCAATGCAATTCTACAGGCACATGCATTGGATTTGTGCACAGCTGGGGAGGTGGTGACAGCTTCACTGGCCACACTGGCGGAGATGAGATGCCACTCATTCTGGGAGGAGCATTTCTCTCAGTGTGAAAGTAAGCCTACCAATTCACTCAAAAGGAAACGGAAAGTTAGCTCACAGCTTGATGATAGTATTGTCGTGTCTATGCTTGGGCATGGTGACTCTGATTAACAAATTGCTCCTAATCAGACTTTTAAAAGGGCTATGTTCAGCATTCTTGATAGAGCTATTGTGGAAATGGAGACAAGATTCTCTCAGAGAAATGTTGAATTATTGAGGGCCACATCACTTCTCCTGCCAAAATCAGAATTATTTCTTGATCATTCTCTCCTGAAACCACTTCAGGCACTTGCAGGGACAGAGCAAAACAGCATGAGCTTGCAAAATGAAATGGCTGTGGCAAAAGCAATGTTGATCAATAAACTGCCAGCTGATGCTAACCTCTCTGAAGCATGCAAACGCATTCAGCAGTACAAAGAGGCCTTCCCTATGTTGCATTTGCTATATGTCACAGCACTCATCATTTGGTGTGTCTTCAGCTGCATGCGAAAGCTCTTTCTATACTTTGAACTACATTCTCACTCCACTCTGCCGAACAATGATGCATTCAAGGAAGAGAAATGTAGTTATTCTGGCACATAAGAAAAACATCACAGAACATCTAGACATGAATGAATTTATTTCAGAATTTGCCAAGAGTAACCTCAGACTGGTCCTGTAGATAATATCTAGGTTAAACACTGGAAACTGATATCCTATAGCCTTCCTAATGACTACAATGAGCCACGTTTCTGTTCTTGCTCTCATATGTTGTATACATTTGACTTTATTGATATTAACCTTGTAGATGTAGTTCTATATTTGTTCACAAAAAATAATAATACAAGTTCCATTGTCTCTGTTAATTTTATTGAACAATAGGTTATGATTTATGCCACAATTTTTGCTTTTACATGTTATATAAAACTATGTTGTTATTATTATTTGACCATCCTACAAAAATAGGGATGGATGGATGGATATTTTTTGCCCCCCCCAGACAAGCCAAAAGCCCACCCACACATGATGTTCTGGTCACACCTCTGTTTGTGGGGTGCAGCAATCACCGACAAGGAACGTGTCTTCCTAGTCCAAAAGTGGCCCTTTCGCGAAACCGGGATTCAATATCCGACAAATGATAGGTGCCATTTTTCTGATTCCTTTTATTCCCAAAAATTACCAAATGGGGAATTTGTTGACAGGCCCTGGCTTGTTTACTCAAAGAACAAAAATGCAGTTTTTTGTTTCTGCTGCAAGTTATTCTCAAATATCCAGATCAGATTGACTACTGATGGTTGCGGTGATTGGAGAAATTTGTCCCGAGACGTGTGCAGTCACGAAATATCTGCCAACCATATACGTGCCTTTAAGGATTGGTTGGAACTTCAAAATTGCTTGAAGGCAGGATGCACCATTGATAAGCATGCACAAGAACTTCTGCTAAGAGAAATTGAGCATTGGTGCAATGTATTAACAAGAATTATTGCTATTATTCAGTTTCTGGGTGAAAGAAACCTGGCGTTTCGAGGTTCTAGCGATCGTATATTTGCCCCGCATAATGGCAGTTTTCTTGGGTTAGTGGAATTGTTAGCCAAATTTGATCCGTGCATGCAAGAGCATGTTTGAAGGATTACAGACAATGAAATCCACGATCATCATCTGGGCAAAAACGTGCTAAATGAAATAATTCAGTTGATGGGTAATGCTACGTTAGAGAAAATAATTTCCTATATTCATAAGGCCAAGTATTTCTCAATCATTCTTGACTGCACTCCTGATATAAGCCATGAAGAGCAGATGACGATGATAATAAGGATCATTCATATTGATGGCTCGAGAATATTTTGTAGGGTACATAGCCGTTGATGATAGCACTGGCTCCAATCTCACAGACCAATGCTTACGGATGCTCTCGGAGTTGAAATTGGACCTAGGTAACTGTAGGGGACAGGGATATGATAACGGTTCCAATATGAAAGGCAAACACAGTGGCGTTCAAAAACAAATACTGGATAAAAATCCATGAGCATTCTACATCCCATGCGGTTGTCATAACCTTAATTTGCTTGTTGGAGACATGGCTAAATCGTCACCAACTGCCATGTCGCTTTTTGGAATGTTACATCAGATCTATTTGCTGTTTAGTGCTTCTACAGTACGCTGGCAGATTCTGGAGAAGCACATCAATAATTTCACTCTGAAGCGCATTTGTGACACTAGATGGGAATGCAGGATTGAGAGTGTTAAAGCCGTCAGATTCCAAATAGGCTCTGTGTATGACGCGCTGGTAGATGTTTCTGAAGATTCTAAAGATCCTAAGTCTAGAATTGAAGCCGCTGCATTAGCCAAGCAGCTGAAAAATTTTCCATTTCTTGTTTCCTTAGTGATTTGGTACGGCATTCTTTCACAGATCAATGTAGCCAGCAAAATTTTGCAAAATGAAAATATGCACTATGATGTTGCTCTCAAATGCATCAACAGTGTCTCTGACTATTTGGTTTCGTACAGAGAAAATGGACTAGAATTAGCAGAAGCTACAGCCAGAGAGCTCGCTAATGAATTGGAGATGCCTTTCGAGGATGTCACATTTCCTGCAGTAACCAGTTTACGCAGGAGACGAACAAAGCGCCATTTCGATTATGAAGTCTGGGATGAGTTAATAACTGATCCAAAGGAAAAGTTTCGCACAGAATTCTTTCTTGTCCTTCTGGATCAAGCAATCATGTCCATGAATGAGAGGTTTGATCAAATGAAACAGCATTTCAACAGTTTTGGAGTTCTGCACAATTATCAGTTAATATCATCCATGGATGATAATACCTTGATGAAATACTATATGGACTTGAAAATTGCATTAACTGACTCGAAGAATAATGAATCAGACATTGATCCACACGCACTATGCAGTGAAATTCGCATGTTTGCCAATTCAGTTCCTAGCAACACAACGGCCATGCAGGCACTGAAATATCTGTATGAGAAGGAGTTAGCAACTGCCATGCCTAATGTTGCTGTGGCTCTCAGAATAGCATTGACTGTGTCTATAACAGTATCTTCAGCGGAGAGGAGTTTTTCAAAACTCAAGCTTATTAAAAATTACTTGCAAAGCTCCATGAGCCACGAACGTCTGAATAGTCTGGCATTGATTTCAATTGAGCAAGAGATAGTCGAATCTCTTGATTATTCTGAACTTATTCATGAGTTTGCCAGTGCCAAGGTTTGAAAAGTGTCTTTTGTGTCAAATAGACTTCAATATCTGCTGGTAAGTTATTTTATACGGAAATCTGAATATCCCGAAAGTATGAAAGCAAGCTTTAAAACCGAATAAAAATGTAAAATCAAAATAATGTGGATCTCATCTTCATAAAATAAAAAAAATATATAAAAAATATAAAAAGCAAAAAAAAAAAAAGTGCTTGGCCTAGCTATTTACCTCCACATGCTGCCTGGTGGAAACAGCAAAAGCCGGCTAAAATGTAGCTTTATCTGTTAATGTATCGTCACTAAAGACATTTATGCGGGCCCACTCCGACCTCCATCACTCATACCCTTCACTCAGGGCCTTGTACAACAGTCTGCACTGACATCCTGCAAATTTGGCTCCTGTCAGTGTGTTACGGTTATGGTTGTCAGTGTCAAACGGAAATCGTCAAAAAGTGATGGTTGTAGATGCCGGGAAAATGCATTTCTGCAGCTCAGAATGCAGAAAATTGCTTGGCGGCCGGAGCTCTGCCTTGGACCCCCTAGCTGCAGGGGTCGGGCTCCTTACGGGGCCCTCAGTATGCTTCGGGCCCGAAATTGTCTAGGGCCGGCTCTGGCGCAGCTGACAGTCGGCTGAATTCGGATCTCCTTTTAGATGATGTACTTCACATGGACCCCCCCGGACCATCTTCTTTTAACAAGCCCATGCAGGGTTCTGATAAAAACGTTGTCACTCTTTCTGACGTGTTATTGTTGATTTATTTATGTATTTATTTTTTTATGAGATGTTGGATGGGTGATTTCTTTTCTATTTAATGACGAGGGTGAGTGGATCACGAGCTGCAAAGCGGGGCCTGCATCCTAATGGGGTCCTTTCACAGATTTTTACATTTCGCCTTTTAGGTCTCTCATCTTACCTATGGTGGTCCTGTTCCCTATGCTTGCTGGGATCGTCTCCAGCTCCTCTGGTCAGGATAAAGCAGGTGTGGACGATGGGTGGTCCGCGTTCTTCTCTTAGGTCCCCACCTTCTCTCTGTTTCTTTTATCGCAGTCCTTTGAACTGGCAAAGATGTTAACTGCAGATTGGTTGGGGACGCCAGCAAGAATGGGAACTTTTCTTAACTACCATTAGGAAGCAGTAAGCTCACCGCACACATAAACTCTCATTTTAGATTTCTTTTTGATATCTCCTGATGGTGACTCTACTTCATGTATCCATTCTGAAACTGTAAAAGTGCGTTTTTATCAGGGACTTCTTGCTTTGCTTATTTTTTTTAAATACTGTTGAAGTCACTACTTGAACTGCGTTAATAACAATAATAGCAGAAATAAAGATGAGTTTTTCCACACTGCATTTCTAAAACCATAGCAGGTGCATAAAACACCGAAAATCTGTTACTGGTACGCCAAGTCAATGAGAGAAACGGACAGTGCATGGGATTGGACCACAAAAGAAAAGGAAAAAAAAAAGTATTTATGTGCTGCGATGTTGCGTATCTACCACAAGAGGGCGACAAGGTGACAATTTTGCCTTTTGTTGTTTATCATCAACATTTACATTTACTCTCGTTTCTTTTATATTTTCTGTCTTTTAAATTTCATATAGCACATTTCATAGATGGCAGTTTGATATTCTACTTCATGAAGGTCTAGTCTTTCTTTCTTTCATATATACTTCTGGCGGATTTTAAGTTGCTTTTTTCTTCTCTTCATTGTATTTATGTAGAACTTTAAGATACTTAAAGTATTTTATATAGATAAAGGGGAGCCACTTCGACCTTCACCAATGTGCAGCACCCACCTGGATGATGTGACAGCCGCCATTTTTGCGTCAGTAAACTCCACATTTTAACTGTTAGGTGGTGAAGAGGAGAGAGATAGTTAGCCAGTTAGAAACATGGGATGATTAGGAGGCCAGAATGACCAGGCTGTGGTGGGCAGTTTAGCAGGACATCAGGATACATCCTGCTCTTTATGAAAGATGCCCAGCGATCTTGTATGACCACAGAGAGTCAGGGTGCTGCCATTTTACAGCAGGGTTCCCCGTCACTGGACTGTGCACAGGATTTGGTACTGAAAATCAAATGGAAGAGTCTGAGTCAGGAGGATTAAGATCCTATAAACTGGAATGCAAATATTGTAGAACAGTGTAAAAAATAATTATTATTTATATATATATATAAAATAATAATTTATTTGTATATAATATATAAGGGATTGTGTTAAAAAGATGCTTTAGTTACCTCTCATTTTTATGCAATCGTTTTGTTGAACCCACTGAATTAAAGCTGAAAGTCTGCACTTCAACTGCATCTGAATTGTTTCATTTAAAATTCATTGTGGTAATGTACAGAAGCAAAATTAAAAAAAAGTTGTCTCTGTCCAAATATTTATGGACCTAAAGGTATATAATTTTTTTTTTTTTTTTTTAAGTAAAACGATTTTATTTACTTTAGTTATAAATGGACTAAAACGCAAAAAATAAATTTTTCTTTAGCACAATTTCTTGGTTATATGTGACTAAATAAAATCGTGGGGCGCACATAAATTAATTCATTCAAACAAATTTTTAAACATGTTTAAAATGGTGGGGAACTACAATGTTTTTGTTTTTTTATATTTTATGATGAAAGTAGATATTTTATTAATTGATTGAATTAAAGAAAGAACGATTCGAACTCCATGAAGTAGTATATAACACTGTCATCCTTGAAAGGTGCTATATGAAATAAAAAATACAGAAACGAGAGTAAATGTAAATGAAGATGATAAACAACAAATGGCAAAATTGTCATTTTGTTGCCCTCTTGTGGTAGATATATAAAATTGCAACCAATAAATATTTTCTTTTATTTTGAAGATGCGCCTATAGTCATAGCCTTCTGTACGTCTCTCTCAATTGACTTGGCGTACCAGTAACAGATTTTCGGTATTTTATACACCTGCTATGGTTTTAGAAATGCAGTATGGAAAAACTCATCTTTATTTCTGCTATTATTGTTATTAACTCAGTTCAAATAGGACTTCAAAAGTATAAAAAACAAAAAAAAACAAAACAAAAAAAAAAAAAACACAAGCAAAGCAAGAAGTCCCTGAAAAAAAACACTTTATAGTTTCTTTTTTTCTTTCACATAGACTTGTGACGGAGTTTAAGTTGCTTTTTCCTTCTCTTTTGAAAAAGAAGACATTGCATTCATGTAGAACTTTTCAAGATACTTAAAGTGCTCTACATTGAGATTGGGGAGCCACTTCAACCTTCACCAGTGTGTAGCGCCCATTATATATATATCTATATATATTGTCAGGGATGCCAGGGGCAATGACCCGGCCGGGACGCCGTGAGGGACCGGATGTGGGTCTGCGCCCACCCTGGATCACGTGGGGGCCGCCTTCCTGGTTGTTTTGGGGGCCACGGGTTGAGGGCATGGAAGCCCTACCCTGTTGGGGCCCGTGGTCACTGCCAGGAGGTGCCCCAATGCCTTGGGGACCTGTTACCTCAGCACTTCCGCCACACCAGGAAGTGCTGGGGGGAAGAATTAAAAGGGCGCCCGGAGAGCTGCCAGGAGAACAGCCGGCACTTCCGCCACACTGGGGCGTGGCCAACGGGGGAGTGTCGGAAACCACCTGGAGCTCATCCGGGAGCATATAAAAGGGGCTGTCTCCCTTCATTCAGGGCTAGAGTCGGGTGGAAGGAGGACGAGGCAAGAGAGGAGAGTGGAGGCGGCCCGAAGAAAGGCATTGTGGCCAGGACTGTGACTTTGGGGTTTGTGCACTTGACTTTTGTAAATAGTTATTATTGTAAATAAACATGTTTGTGGGTGACATGAATGTGTCTGCCTGTCTGTGTCCGGGTCAACTTCCACAATATATATATATATATATATATATTAGTACATAATTCCCAGCAAAACACGCCCCACAAGTCTATTGCGCATGTACAGCGTTTTGTTCTTGAATTGTAATGTGCTCACAGTCTCTACTTGCTTGTTTGCGTTTTTCAAAGTTACAGTTTGCTGATACCTTTTGTAACTGTGTGTTACTGACAAAATACCACACATACACTTACGTATGCAAATCTATTAAAGTGCTTGAAGCAAGCTTGAAAAGGGTGTTATCTACTATCTGGTGTAGCTGTGGTTCTTTCTAACTGAAGAATTAGGCCAGCAAGTGTACAATCAGCACAGTAACGTACAACTGTCCCTCACAAAGTGGTCCTTAGAGCTGGATAGTACATAGGCTGCGCTATGGCTAAATCTAGAGATTTTTACAGCGAGACTCAGACAACAAATCCTCATCGAAATCGTACATGGCGTGTGCCAGCTTACTTGGAGGACTTTGTGATTGATCTTCCACTGTCACGTGACATATTTCCTGAGATTGCAGGTGTGCCTACAAGAACAGAAGTTACATATTCAAGCCATAATTCATATGGTAGCTATATCACACAGGTTCCTAATGTAAAGAGGAAGAGTATAAATTTCTTAGAGTCACGTTGGAGAGCTCTGAGTAATGAGATGAGGGAGCTTTGGATTGGTATGGACAGTGTTACGCAGGGAACTGAGGACTGCTGCTTCCAATACGAGAGTCCTGTGCCCCATTATCCACAACACAGAGCACAGTCAATTTCTCAGCCAGCTCCTTATGCCAGTAAAGTAGCTCTGTCAGGTTCACAATCTTGTGGACAGTTGACTAGATTCTCTAGATCATATTCTAGGCCACAGTCAGCTCCTGTGCAGCCTGTGCCAGCTCCAGTGCAGCCACAGTTCCAGCCGATGTGCAGACATCGTTTCAACCGCTGCCACAGTCCTCAATTTCTAACTTAATTCTGCATCAGCACTACCAAAGGTAGCCTCCTCTGCACATTTACACATCTACTGATCCTAGTGTGCCTGGAATAATAGAAATGGAAATTGCATCATCATATGGCATACCAACACCAAAGTTAGCAGTCTTTTCTTCAGGCAAAGAGAGTAACTTTCTCATGCTTAAGAAAGGATTGGACAGTATTCTTGTATCTGAAGATTATAAGTACCAAATATTACTGGATCATCTACAGCTACCCACTGCTTATCATATTGCTAAAAGATATGTCCATCACCCATTCCCATATACTAGTGCAATGCAAGCTTTAGAGCAAAGATACAGTCAACCAAGACAGGTAGTTCAACAATGAATTAAAGTCAATCCTAAACACTCCAGCCTTACGGCCAGGTGATGCTCAAGGCTTTGAAGACTTTGAATGGCATGCTTAATACTATGGATAGGCCCGCTAGAACTGAACTACAGTGTGGATCTCATGTAGATACATTGCTAGCTAAACTGCCTGCAAACTATAGAGAATGCTTTAATAAACACATTATCATAAGTGGCAGTGCCAAAATATACACTCTACCAGATCTTGCAGAATGGCTTGACCGGAAAGTTCAGGCCATACAGATATCCAGATGTGCAACGGAAGCAGTTAAAGGAAAGCCTTACTGAAGAGAGCAGAAGCTCGTCAAGTTTACCAAGACCAAAACAGCCACAGTTCTTATAGGAAATAAGCAGCACATGCCTTCTGCTTCACTATCCTCTGCTCCATCGATTGACACTAAAGCAACAAGTACAGCTAAGAAGCGGAACCGTTTTAAACCATTTTGCCCTTACTGCAATAACCGTGAGCATTACCTCAGTGCTTGTGAAACTTTCAGCAAATTGAGCCATACAGAAAAGGAGAAATGGGTTAAGGAACAATATAGATGTTGGAGGTGCGGCCGAGGTCACAAACAGGATAATTGTACACTTAAGAAACCCTGTTCAACATGCGGAGGTCATCATTTACAGAGAATCAGAGCATTCTTACAGTAAATACATCGTCACCTCATTTTTATGTCGATCAAATCAGCCACTCAGGCAGAGTGATGCTAAAGGTAGTCCCTGTAAGGCTATGGAGTGGATCGAGAATATTAGATACATATGCTGTGTTGGATGATGGATCTGAGAGGACAATTATACTGCCAGTAGTTGCCAAGCATTTTGGACTGAAAGGAGCTGAGGAGATCTTGTCACTGAGAACAATAAGGCATGATGTTATTCACTTGAAAGGTGCTGCTGTCTCCTTTGAGATATCTGCCCAAGCAGACCCAAAAGTAAAATATTGTATTCAAAGAGCTTTTACTACCAACGAACTGAACCTGGCTGACCAATCTTGCCCCATTGAAGTATTGAAAAGAAAATATAAACACTTAAGAGATATACCAATCCATGGCTTCAACAGAGTTCAACCCCTGCATCTCATAGGGTCAGATTACCTTCAGCTGATTACTTCTACTGCTCTAGTTCGGATGGGACCTCCTGGGGGCCCTGTAGCAGTACAGACACTATTAGGCTGGACAGTCCAAGGGCACACAACCTTTTTGCAATGCCCTTCAAATGAAAGTTCCTGTCTCCACACCACATTACTCTCTCCCAATCAAGAACTGCATCATCTACTGCCACAAACGAATGAAAGGGAGATCAGTCGCTCAAAGCAGGACAGAGCTGCACTGGACACTCTGGAGGAAAAAACAACTCGTATCATAATCAATGATGTGAGTCGCCATGCAACACCACTCCTGTGGAAGAAAGATGCTAGCCTCCTTCATGCACCACCTTCTTCAGTTATGTCTCTTTTAAGAGCCACAGAGTGCCGCCTACTCAATACTCCAGAACTGGCGACTGTGTATAACAAAGAAATACACAACCTTATAGTGGAAGGTCATGTGGTGAAGATACCAAGGGAAGAAGCTGAGAGATCTCATCAATCATGGTATGTTCCACACTATATTGTACAGCACAATGGCTAAGCCAGGGTTGTGTTCAACTGCTCTTACAGCTACCAGCAAATGAATCTAAATGACAACCTTTTGCCTGGACCAACATTAGGTCCATCACTACTTGGAGTACTGCTCAGGTTCCGAGAGCACAACATTGCCATAAGTGGAGATATATGCGTGATGTTTCACCAGGTCCGGTTAATTTCAGAAGATCAACACTTCCTACGTTTTCTTTGGCGGAACTTGGAAAGAGAGTGCATCCCAGACATCTATGAATGGAGAGTGTTACCCTTCGGGACTACCTGTAGTCCATGCTGTGCTACATATGCCCTTCAGAGACACATAAAAGACAACTTAGTTGACAGTGAGAACATTGTTGAGTCAATACTACAGGCCTTCTATGTTGATAATTGCTTGCAGTCTTTACAGACACAACATCAGGCCATAAAGGTTATTAACACATTGAGATCCTTACTGGCAAAAGGAGGTTTTGAAATAAGACAGTGGGCAAGCAATGTCCCTGAGGTTGTAGCACACCTACCCACGGAGGCCAAATCAGAAGGCAGTGAACTATGGCTTACCACAAACAACAAAACTGACCCCCAAGAATCCACACTGGGACTTACATGGCACTGCCCCTCTGATACTTTGAGATACAAACACCGCCCTATTGCGATCACAGAACCTACAATGAGGAATGTGTATCGGATACTGGCAACTCAATATGACCCACTGGGGTATAGAATTCCTTTCACTACCAGAGCCAAAAGCCTGGTGCAGATGTTGTGGAGGAAGGTTGTAGACTGGGATGACCCTATACCAGAAGGCCTCCTACAAAACTGGCAGGAATGGATGGGGGAGCTTCCCAACCTACAGAACATAACCATTCCCCGCTGTTACACTCCTGTATGTGACCGGTCCTCCTCTGCAATTGAGCTACATGTATTTTGTGATGCTTCTGAAAGGGCTTATGGTTCTGTGGCTTATCTTCAGATAGAGGAGAGTAATTAGATTCATGTGGCATTTGTCATGGCAAGATCCAAAGTGGCACCTAAAAAACAATTATCTATGCCCCGCCTTAAGCTTAGTGCAGCACTGTCTGGAGCTCATTTGGCAAGGATGCTGAATCGGGAACTCACATTGAAAATCACTGGGACAACCATGTGGTCAGATTCAACCACAGTGCTGCACTGGATCAGGTCTGAGTCATGCCAGTATAAAGTGATTGTGGGGACAAGAGTCGCTGAGATACAGGATTTGGTTGGATCTGAGAACTGGAGTTATGTGGATTCAGAGAGTAATCCTGCTGATGACATTGCCTGTGGCAAGACCTTTTTGAGTTTATCTCAGCCTAGCAGATGGAATCATGGTGCAGCATTTCTATATCAGTCTCCAGCTCATTGGCCTGTTTGCCCCATCATGAAGATAGAGGAATCAGAGGAACTCCATAAGTCTGCATTTTGTGGTAATGTATCAGTTAGCAACACTCTCATGTTTGACTGGAGTAACTGCAAAACATGGGATTATCTCATTATGGCTACACATCGTGCCCTACATACATGGGGCGGCTGCTTCACCCATGGTCTGCAGAAGCCCGCATAGAAACAGAAGTTGATGTCCTCCAGAGATCACAGTGTGAGTGCTTCCCTGAAGAAATCAGTGTTCTTAGGGCTAACAAACCTGTGTCTTCTAACAGCCGTTTAATATCACTTGCTGCATCACTAGATACTTCCTTGGGTCTACTCAGTGTGGGAGGCAGACTCCGTAAGGCTACTGCACTACCTGAAAGCACAATTCATCCTATAGTACTAGCTCCAGACCATCAAGTAACAATGTTAATAATTCAAGATTATGACAATCGTCTTTTACACACTGGTCACGAAAGAGTATTTGCTTAATTAAGAAGAACCTACTGGATACTCAGAGGTCATCAGGCTGTAAAGAAACACCAGAGAAGTTGTGTGGAGTGTAGGAAGTGGTGGAGAAAACCAGTTGTACCTAAAATGGCTGATCTTCCCTCAGCCCGCCTACAAATTCATCATCCCCCATTCTGGTCAACAGGGATTGACTGTTTTGGCCCATATACAATCCATATTGGCAGAAGACATGAGAAAAGGTGGGGTATAATTTTCAAATGCCTTACTACAAGGTGTGTACATCTGGACCTGCTATGCAGCATGGATATGGATTCATTTTTACTTGCAGTCAGACGCTTTATGGCAAGAAGAGGGACCTTATGAATTCCTATGTGACCAGGGCACTAATTTCAGAGGGGGGTGATCAGAAACTCCAGGAGGCCTTTGATGCATAGGAACCAGATCTGAAAGCCCGACTAGCTAACCAAAAAATTAATTTTATGTTCAATCCACCTCACGCTCCACATTTCGGTGGAGTGTTGGAGAGGGAAATTAAATCTGTCAAGTCTTCCTTACAAGTGATTTTGAAGGACCAAGTTGTATCGTTGGAAGTTCTGATGACCATACTGATTGAGGTTGAAGGTATTCTCAACTCTAAGCCACTAGGGAATGTGTCATCGGACATAGCAGACCTGGACCCTGTCACACCTAACTTACTGCTGATAGGGCGACAGGATGCATCTCTTCCTCAAGCTGTGTATGGACCTAATCAAATTCTGGGACGCCGACATTATAGACAGAGCCAGGTCATTGCTGGTCATTTTTGAAGACAGTTCATTCAATCTTATTTGCCAAATCTTCAGCTCCGACAGAAGTGGCAAAATTCTAATCTGGATCTTAAGGTTGGACAGATAGTTCTAATAATGGATCTGCAGTTACCTAGGGGTCAGTGGCCCGTCGGACGGATTATGAAGGTCTTACCAAGTGACGATGGAAGGATAAAGGCTGCAGAAGTGGACATTAAATGTTGGTGCAGGATAGAAGGGTATAGGTTTATGGGGCATTGGGACTCCTTTTGGAACAGACGAGACCTGTTCCGCCGTGACGGGTTACATCTGAACTGGAGGGGCACCAATGTATTTGGGAGGCGTATGTGTAGGCTAGTCGAGGATTGTTTAAACTAGGGAATGGGGGGGGGGGGGCAGGGAGTTTAGGACAGGCCAGGTTTAGATCTATACATGGTGGAATAAACAATGGTGTAGAAATAAAAATGATAAAAATGCATAGTAATGTAAATTCTAAGCAAACATTTAAATGTAGAAGGAGTAACATTAGAAATAGCTTGTCTTAATGCTAGAAGTATCAAAAATAAGGTAAGTGAGCTGGAGTTGTATGTAGCAGAGCATAATTATGATATTATAGCAATAACGGAAACCTGGCTAAATAACAAAGATGGGGATGAGTATAACATAGAGGGATATACATTTTTTAGGAAGGATAGACAGAACAGAAAAGGAGGTGGGGTTGCTGTTTATGCCGAACAGGGTTTAAATGTAAGACCTCTTCAGTTGGATGATGAGCCCCATCTTAGTGAGGACATGTGGCTTTGCCTGGAAGATATTAGGGAAAGAGGTCTTATTTTAGGAGTGTGTTATAGACCACCCAATTCAGACAGTAATTTCAACACACATCTTTTTAGTAATATCAAAAAGGCAAGTTTACATGGAGATATTATAGTCATGGGAGACTTTAATTATCCAAATATTAACTGGGATAACCTTGCAGATGGAGAGAGGAACACAAGAGCAGGAGTTTTTAGAAGTAATCAGTGACTGTTTAACACAGCATGTTAAAGCACCAACATGGGGTGAAGCCTGTCTGGATTTAGTATTTTGTAATAATCAGGATAGAATTCAAGGTGTAGAGGTAATTGAACCACTAGGGTCAAGTGACCATAATGTAATACAATTCTCAGTATTTTATAAGAGTACAGATGCAAAGACTAAAATTGTTAAGTTGAACTTTGGTAGGGCTAATTTTCAGCAGATGCGACAATGTCTAAATAGGATACGCTGGGATAAGCTTTTAAGTGTGGAGACAGTCGAGGAGCACTGGAACAGGTTTAAGAATGTTTTACATGTAATGCAGGACAGATACATACCTAAATTTGGAATTAATAGGAAACTAAAAAAAACTCCACGGTGGATTAATAAAGATTTAAAAAAGAAGTTGCAAAGGAAAAAACTGCTGTATAAGGCATATAAGACTAATGACTGCAAAGTGAATCGTAGCGTGTATGAGAACATGAGGGCAACCATTAAGAAGGATATCAGGGAGGCTAAAAGACAGTTGGAGAGGAATATAGCAGATAAGGCGAAAGAGGACCCTAAGAGAGTCTTTCAGTATTTTAGTAGTAAAAGAACAGTCAAGGAGGAGGTCAAGTGCATCAGAAATACTAAAGGGGAATTGAAAGACACAGACAGTGAAATAGCGGATGCCCTAAACTTGCATTTTTCTGAGGTGTTTACAAGTGAGCAAGTGGATAACCTCCCAGAGTTAAACGCAACTACTACTACAACTGAGAGATTTGGAAATTGTAGAGAGAGAAGTGCTGCTCAGATTAAATAAGATGAAATCAAACAAAAATAACCAGGACCAGATAATATTTATCCTCATGTTCTTAAGGAGGCTAGTGAGTACAGATATAAACCCTTGACACATATTTTTAGGAAGTCACTGCACACTGGAGAGATTCCAAAGGACTGGAAAATGGCAAATATCATCCCATTATATAAAAAGGGTGACAGGGAAGATCCAAGCAACTATAGGCCAGTAAGCTTAATATGCATCACAGGAAAATTAATGGAAGGAATTATTAAGGATAAGATTGAGCAACACATGGCAAGGACAGGAGTTTTACTGAACAGTCAGCATGGGTTCAGAAGAGGGAGGTCGTGTTTTACTAGCATGCTGGAATTCTATGAGGAGGCAACAAAAGGATACGATTAAAGTGGAGCATTTGATATTATTTATCTTGACTTTCAGAAAGCATTTGATAAGGTGCCACATGAGAGGTTGGGCATCAAATTAAAAGAAGTGGGAGTTCAGGGTGATGTTTTTAGATGGGTGCAGAATTGTCTCAGACACAAGAAGCAGAGGGTGATGGTGCGAGGAACCTCATCAGAGCTGGCCGATGTTAAGAGTGGTGTTCACAGGGGTCAGTGCTAGGGCCGCTGCTATTTTTAATATATATAAATGATTTAGATAGGAATACAAGTAACAAGCTGGTTAAGTTTGCAGATGATACCAAGATAGGTGGATTAGCAGATAATTTGGAATCCGTTATATCATTACAGAAGGACTTGGAATTGGGCATATTTGTGGCAGATGAAATTTAATGTCAGTAAATATAAAGTATTACACATAGGAAGTAAAAATGTTAGGTTTGAATACACAATGGGCGGTCAGAAAATCGAGAGTACACCTTATGAGAAGGATTTAGGAGTCACAGTGGACTCTAAGCTATCAACTTCCTGACAGTGTTCAGAAGCCATTAAGAAGGCTAACAGAATGTTAGGTTATATAGCACGATGGTGTGGAGAACAAGTCACAAGAGGTTCGTCTCAACCTTTATAATGCACTGGTGAGGCCTCATCTGGAGTCCTGTGTGCATTTTTGGTCTCCAGGCTACAAAAAGGACATAGCAGCGCTAGAAAAGGTCCAGAGAAGAATGACTAGGCTGATTCCAGGGCTACAGTGGTTGAATTATGAGGAAAGATTAAAAGAGCTGAGCCTTTACAGTTTAAGCAAAAGAAGATTAAGAGGTGACATGATTGAAGTGTTTAAAATTATGAAGGGAATTAGTACAGTGGATTGAAACTGTTATTTTAAAATGAGTTCATCAAGAACACGGGGACACAGTTGGAAACTTGTTAAGAGTAAATTTCGCACAAACATTGGGAAGTTTTTCTTTACACAAAGAATGATAGACACTTGGAATAAGCTACCAAGTAGTGTGGTAGACAGTAAAATGTTAGGGACTTTCAAAACTTGACCTGATGTTTTCTTGAAGAAATAAGAAGATAGGACTGGCAAGCTTTGTTGGACTGAATGGCCTGTTCTCCTCTAGAGAGTTCTAATGTTCTAATTAAAGGGAATAAATACCTCCGTCCAGTGGCCAAATTAACTGAACTCCCGGAAATGCCTCAGGATCAGAACATAATTATTTGAAAATTCAGCAGGGACGTTTGTGGATTACAAATTTACAGTGTAAATTTGTGGGGCGGCTGTACAAAATTCCCTGCTTTATGGTGAACCATAGGCAAGACACGCCCCACAAGTCTATTGCGCATGCACAGCATTTTGTTCCCGAATTGTAATGTACTCACAGTTTCTACTTGCTTGTTTGCATTTTTCCAAGTTACAGTTTGCTGATACCTTTTGTAACTGTGTGTTGTGCATTACTGACAAAATACCTCACATACACTTACGTATGCAAATCTATTAAAGTGCTTGAAGCAAGCTATCTGGTGTAGCTGTGGTTCTTTCTAACCAAAGAATTAGGCGAGCAAGTGTACAATCAGCACAGTAACGTACAACTGTCCCTCACATGTATGTATGTATATATATATATATA
>JANRMT010062840.1:2209473-2223188 GCA_026402145.1 Polypterus bichir lapradei | reverse complement strand
AAAAGAACAAGCATGAGTCAGGTTACAAATTTAATAATGTATTATTGATAATATTCATAAAAATAATTTGGAAACAAAGTATTATGTGAATGTTCACAAACCAAAACCATAACCACAACCTGATAAATAAATGCGAGATGTGTAGTTTCAGGCAGCACACAAACGTCTCTGGTCAAGTCATTGTTTATCGTCAGCTCTTTTCAGGATGGACAAAAATGTAAGTAAGGGAGAGAAAAGCTAAAGTACAAAACCTTATAAAGAGCTGTAAGTCTGTAGGGCTTGAGGCCTTCTGATAAAGTCTACGCAATAAAGAGTACAAAAGGGGAACACAGACTCACAGACGACAAAGACAAAACAGTCCTCCGTAAAAATCCGTTTTAAACAAAGCACGACACAGCAATTCTATGTAAAGGTTGTATAAAACTGAGAGCAGAAGCATCCATTCATAATGAGGAGCAGATTCTTTAAATACAGCGTATGGGGCAGCACTTGGGGTGAAACTAAACAGCTAAATAGGGGCATCAGGTCTGGAAAACAGTCATCTAGGTGGGCAATCAGGACAAAGGGAGAGCAATTCTAAATAAAGACACAGGCAGTCAAGGGAGGAGAATATTACAGGTGTTAAGTAACTGTGGTACTCAATTTACATCAAAAGGGAGCTGATAAATGTACTAATACAAATTTGGATTATGAGGCCAATATCATGGAAGTTCTGTTTGCTGTTGGAGTTTTTGTAGGGTGTCCTTCTTGATTTGAGGTAGAGCTATGTGGGTCAAAATCAGATAGCGGAGCACATAAAGGATGTACTCTGTTATCGTGAATCAAACCCAAACCTGGAAATGTCAAACCATTTTCAGCAACTTGTTGAACTGGACAGTGACTCTGAAAACTTGGAGGTGGTAGGCAGGTATGTGATGGGCTTAGTCTGTAGAGGTATTGAAATGCAGGTTTGCTCTGGGAACAGACACTGTTGTATTGTTTTCTAGGTCCACTTGGGGGGGGGGGGGGGTCGGGCCCCAAAAGTGTGGTTAGGCTCTTGGCCAGAGTGGGGATAGATCTAGATGTCAGTGTCCATGTTTGAATAAATAACATAAATGAAGGTAGGTTATCTGTTGTGCAGTCAGATGTAGAACTGACAAGGTGGACTTCTCTGAAGGTCTTCCTGTGCTGCCCAGCCATCCAGGTAAAACCTCGGAGTAGAATACATAGGCATAGGTTTAAGGGACATTTGGGTCTCTTTCTGGAGAAGACGGCACCTGTCCCGCTTTGATGGCTTACATTTGGACAGAAGGTGTATTGATATTTTGAAGAAGGATATGAGTAGGGTAGTCAAGGATTGGGGGTCAGGAAAAGCCATCACATTGACAAATAAATGTGAGGACAGCAATACAGCTGTTTTGAAAATTTACAAAGACACCACCAGTTCCCTGTCTTCATGTCAAATGTGACCATCGTCTGCACCAAATAACTCCAGTCTTCCTTTTACCTAAAAATACTGAGAAGTAAACATCTCCCCCAAATAGTCGTATTTCTCGTAGAAATCAGGGTGCACTGTACCTGCTCCTTCCCTGGATGATGCTTTATTTAACTCTATACAGTCATTTCTTCTGGGCCTAGAAATTAGCCTTTCTTCCAACACAGACTTTGTGGCCTCAGCATGAAGTGCCTTTGGACAAACATAAGCATCTGCTAAGGGAACTCGGCCCAAGTGCACACACTCGACACCAGGTGGCCAACTTCGCTTTACTACGAACCATGAAACCTCTGCAGTCTGCCACTTCACAGCTAAATCTGTGAGGAGGATGATTTGGTTACATGAACTGGAACCCTGACACCTTTATTTGGTCTTGAAGTGAAAAAGATAGCATTTTCTACATCAATGCAAAATATGTGTTTGTTTCCGTAGGAATGATAATGTCTTTCATATCTTCTTAAGTTTGTAGAAGTAGCAAATGAGGAATGGCAAGAACTGCAAATTAACTGTCCCTTAGATGGTGTTTTAATTGTAGTGTCCTCATTATTACCTCGCATCTTCGTTTGGTCACTTAAAAGCACCTTTGTTTGGCCTATTAAAAAGACTGAAAGATTGAAATATTAAGAAATTATCAAACTGCAAAATGAACTTTGCATATGCTATTATTTTAAAATAAGGGCCACTTGCCCATGTGAGTCTTACGTAAAACAGTATAGTACTACTGTATGCTCAGTGCTCTGAGAAACACTTGTAAAGAGGGAGAGATTATTGTAAAAGTGCCACCTTGGGGACAAAAAAAAAAAGATTTATGGTAAATATTACCGTTGAATTAACTGCCAAACAGAACTAACACGCAACACCTGGCATTGCTTATAATTCAAACATTGCAAGCAAAAAACACAATTTTGGTGTAATGCTGTTTAAATTCAGAAGAAGAAAAGAAAATGGTGTTATAACGATATCAGCACTTGCGTAATGACTTCTATCTATTGTAATGAGTGTCCTGCGCCATTAGGGGTGTGTACTGCACCTCGGCCCGGCGTGTTATGGAGCGCGTAAAGACATCTCGGTTACATGTAATGTGAGTCGCGGCATTGGCCCGTAGAACCGAGACACCGGCCTGTGAACGCGCTGATGTCCCGTGATACTGTCTTGTACGTGCGTACGTGCCAGTGGCCCGGAAAACGTAACGGTACGGTACACTTAATGCTCTGACCCCCTCTCTGATTTTCAGCTTCTGTTGTTTCTCTTCTAAGTGTTATTTCAGCAGGGGGCGTTTCTGTTTCAAAGTTTACTGTAATTTGATGTTGGAGCAGAAAGAGGCGTTTCTGCAATTCCTTCTTAGAAGCCTATTGGAGATTCGAGTAACGGGCGTTTCTTTTTGTCCGCTTCTACATTCTATTGGACGTTGTACTAAAGGGCGTTTCTACTCCTCCTCTTATGGCTGTCAGTCAAACGCTGATTGCCGCCACCGCCCACTTGTGAAAAAGAGTGAAACGCTAGGATTTGAAAAAATGTTTCAATCGGCCTGCTTGTTGATATTCGTTTTACAAAAACATATTGTACAGTAATTAGTAAGTAAACATGGATGAGCTGATTGCTGGATCTTCTGTTTTGTTAATTAATTATATAGAAGATAAGAACAAGAAATTTCGATAAACGAGAGGAGAACACACAGTCCATCAAGCGCGTTTGTTTAGCTAATGGCTTGTTTTCCAGTATTTATCTTTATTTAGTGTTCTATGTGAATATAATTTTGCATTCAATATTGCATATTCCCTGTTGATTTTTTCAGAATTCCTGTAACGCTCTTTGAGCCTGGGAAAGGTGCACTATAATTAAGATGTACTTTTGTAATTATTATATTTTTGTAGTTCTTAGTATTTACCTCACTTTTAAAAATGCATAATGCTCCATTTGCTTATTTATGTTTATTAAAAGTAAGTATTGATTTCCGTTTTCCCTTCCAGGTCATGTTTTCTTCTGATGATGGCAAGAGGAGGATTTGAGCCCATGGCGTATCCTATGTTGGCTCGTGGGGTCTGGAGGTGTTTATCCTGCTGAGCTACTCTCTGAACTCTTTACACCGTTGAGCTTTAGCGCTTTTGACAACTGATCTCTGCGTTGCTGCATCAAGTAAAAGAGAAAGCTTTTTTTGATCGTCATTCTTTTGCACCCTGCGACTCGGGAGCGCCCCTTTGTTCGTGGGTTGCTCTCTGTTTCGGGACCGACTCGGTCTTGGCTATCGGGGGTCGGTCTCGATCGCGGGGCCGACTCGGTCTTGGCTGTCGGGGGCGTCTGCTTGTTTCGCTGTGCCACCAAGGGGTCCCCTTTAGAAGAAGGGTCTAGAAGTCTTTTATACTGTTAATTCGTCAGTGGCCACAGAAAACAAAGAGGCTGCTTTGTATTTTAGGCGCTCTTATGATTCGGAGGCAGACGCGAACCCGGGCACTTCTACGCTGCATTAGTGGTCTACCCCGTTGAGCTACCAAGGCTGACTGCTTAGTAGGTCGAACAGACGCATTTAATGTTAGCGACAGGTCTGTGGACTTCTTAAAGAAACGGTTGTGGCTCTTATCACGGCTGGGGCTTGAACCCCGCACCTCCGCTTTCAACTGGGAGAACTGCAGCGGCTTGTCTATCTTGGTGAGCTAATCCTCCGGTTTAATTGTACAAGAAATCTTTCATATTATTGACAGAATTGAGGGAACTGAAAATATACTAATACTTTGCATTTTAAGTGAGGTGAATCCTATGGGGTGGAGGGTGGTCTTGAGCTCAAGGCTTCTTTCGGCTTCCGAGTGGTCTACCCCGTTGAGCTACCGGGGTTGACTATTTAGTAAGCTGACCAGACGCATTTAATGTTACCGACAGGTCTGTGGAGCTCTTAAACAAACAGTTTAGCCTCTTGTAACGGCTGGGGGAAGGACGGGGCTCGAACCCAGCACCTCTGCTCTTTAACGGGAAGCACGGAATCGGCTCGTCTATCTCGGTGAGCTACTCCTCCGCTTTGAAAGACGAAGAAATCTTTCTTATCATTGATAGAATTGAGGGTGCTGAAATTAAACGGGCACTTTGTATGTTAAGTGAGTTGAATCCTATGACTTGGAGGGTGGGCTTGAGCTCATGGCATTCAGTCTGCGCCTTTGACCGGAGTGAGTGGTCGGTCTCGGTCTGTTTGAACCGCGTGGCCGGCTCCTTTACTGGTGTTGTCCATACATTATTTTTTTATCGCCAACCTCACCAAATAAGTACCAAAACTCCTCAGAGCGGGACTCGAACATTGCATGTACAGGTCGAGTTATACCAGTGGTCTACCCAGTTGAGCTACAGCAGCAGACTTAACACCCTTGGCGGCCAGTCGTGCTTTATACCAGCGACAGCTCAGCGGATTCCTTAAATAAAGGCCGGACAGGCCGGCGTTGTACCGGGAGGGTTGAACTGTCCCGTTTATCGTGGTGAGCTAATCCTCTGCTGTAGAGTACAAGAAGTCTTGAATATTTTTGGAAGATGGAGGACACCGCGTGTAAACTTGCAATTAAACAATTTAAAGTAAATCCTATACGGTGGGTATGGAGTTTTGAACCCGGGTCTTCTCTGTAGAAAGAGGCGCTTATCCTCCAGAGCTAATCGCCTAATCTAATCGAAAGAAAGAAAAGGAGCCCACTGTATCTCGCCTTGGTTGAAGGAGTTAATTAAATATTAATAATTTAGTAAATCAGAATGAGCTGATTGAGGAATAGCAGGCTGGGCGTTCTTTAATTAATTGTTCATATTTGTGTTTCTTATATTTATGTTTAATTAATGTTTTGTGTGAATATTGTTTTGTATACCATCTATGTTCTTTATTTTTTAAAGCACTTTGAGCATGGGAACGCACTCTATAAATAAAATGTATTCTTATTATTATTACATTTGTGTAATTGTTAGCATTTGTTTCCCTTTAAAATGCAGACTAGTCGGTCTTCTTTTTTATTATTAAAAGTACGCAGTTGGTGTCTGTTCCTTCTTCCAATAAAGGACGCAAAGCAGCTTTTCTTTTCATGAGGCTAAGAGGTGAGATTTGAGCCCACCGCCTCTTCGGTCCTGGCTGGTGGTCTGGTGCAGAGCTGCTCCTCGGACCCCCGTTACATAGGAGCTGCCACACTTTTAAGAACCAATCTGTCTTTTGACGCTGCAAATAAAAGAGAGAGAGTAATGCTTACCATCATTGTTTTGGACCCCCTTCTACTCGAGCTCCATTGCAGGGCCGGCTCTTTATCGGAGGTTCGTTCTGTCAAAGTCCCCTAATGTTCTGGCTAAACTTCCCATCACAGCCTGGTCATTCTGGCCTCCTAATCATCCCCTGTCTCTAACTGGCTAACTGTCTCTCACCTCTTCACCACCCAGACTGCATCATCTAAAAGGAGATCCGAAGTCAGCCGCGCGGAGTCTTTAAGCGACTTTAGCTCAGGTTTGGTGGCGTTGGGGTATGACCACAGAGAGTCAGGGTGGTGCCATTTTGCTGCAGTGTTCCCCGTCACTGTACTGGACTGTGCACAGGATTTGGTGCTGAAAACCAAACAGAAGAGTCTGAGTCAGGAAGATTAAGATCTTATAAACTGGAATGCAAATATTGACTTTCTGTGGTCAAACAAGATCTTTCATAAAGAGCAGGATGTGTCCTGATGTCCTGCTAAACTGCCCACCACAGCCTGGTTGTTCTGGCCTCCTAATCATCCCCTGTCTCTAACTGGCTAACTATATCTCACCTCATCACCACCTAATAGCTAACATGTGGTGAGCTTACTGATGCAAAAATGGCGGCTGTCACATCATCCAGGTGGGTGCTGCATATTAGTGAAGGCTGAAGTGGCTCCCCATTCTCAATGTAAAGCATTTTAAGTATCTTGAAAAGTTCTATATAAATGCCATACATGAAAGGTGCTATATGAAATTTAAAAGACAGAAAGTAAGAAAGAAACCAGAGTAAACATAAATGATGACGATAAGCAACAAAAGGCAAAAATTGCCACCTTGTCGCCCTCTTGTGGTAGATATATACAATTGCAGTCCATAAATACCTTTTTTTCATTTCTTTTGTGGTCCAATCCCGTGCACTGTCCGTCTCTCTCGTTGACTTGGCGTACCAGTGACAAGATTTTCGGTATTTTATGTACCTGGTATGGTCTTAGAAATGCAGTGGGGAAAAACTGTCATCTTTATTTCTGTTGTTGTTATAACGCAGTTCAAGTAGTGACTTCAAAAGTATTTAAAAAAAAAAAAAAAAAATAAGCAAAGTAAGAGTCCCTGAAAAAATACACTTTTATTGTTTCAGAATGCATAGATGAAGCAGAGTCAACATCAGGAGATATCAAAAAGAAATCTAAAATGAGAGTTTATGTGTGTGGTGATCTTACTGCTTACTGAGTGTTCTGCAAATGACTTTTCTTTAATCATTTTTCATGAATGGGAAACATCTTTAAAAGTATTACATAATAAATCTTCCACTTTACAACTACTACTCACCGTGATCATCAAGGCAACTAAACAAGTAAAGTCGGCCCGCGTATTTACCCACTCTACTCACTGGAAGAGGCAAGTGGGGGCGATCTGACGCGTCTCTCACTCATATGCTCCTATATCTCACTATATTCTCTCTCTGTCATTGTTGTTTGTGCGTTAATTGTAATCGTATAACCATTGATTATGGCAAAATTTGTTACATGATTGCATCGGTTTTGACGGATTGTATTGTCATCAATACTGAACACATAGGCAAAAGATGAATAAATTAAAGTGGGTTTAAAATCATTTGCAAGATTTGACCCAGACAAACATACAGGCAGAGGAGTCAAGTTAAATAAAATCGATTAATAATAACAATAATAATAATACATAATGATAATAAACTCCACCAATTCAATTTTTCTTCATGGTGATAATTTGCTATCACTGAGCCATCATCTGAAGGCTGTGCTCAATGTCGCAGCAGCCCATAGGTTAGGATTTCTGGGAAGTGGGTGGGAAGTGTGAACTCCAGTACTGTAAGCTGTGTTAGGTCTGGAGGAAGCTGTCCACAGTGAATGGACTGAATGTGGCCTTTTATTAATTCATGACTCCGAGCTCCAGCGTGACCAGCTTTATCATCCTACATGATTGTTTCTCCAAGGGCGAGACTTTGCAGTGTTCACACTGGTGACACTTTGACACAGATGCCCTTTTGTCTTTGGACAGGGCCACTTTAAAATGGCTTTGCCATTGTCTTTTCATAGAACGCTGAACCTAAGGGAATATTTATACTGATATGCACATTCAAAGAGGTGTAATTCTGGGAGGACATAGGGTGGGGTGGCAGGCCATGCTGACTGGGATTTATGTAGTGGAAGTGTGTGGAAGTTGGCTCATGCACAGTTTTCTGCATCTGAATTTTGACTTTTGCCCGTACACCATGTTTTAGTGTGAATTCTATGCACAGTGTTATGCATGAGGCCCCTGGTCTTGTCCTGGAACCCCAGTCTTCCCGCCTTGGCTGTCAAATGTGACAGTTAGCCTGAGCTTCCAATAGGGATTTTCACAAAACCTGGCATTGTGCAACTCCATATTGTTCTCGTCTGTCCAAAGGTGCGAGTTTGACAAATCGAAACCCTGATGCCAAAATCATTTTTGGAACAAGATGATTTAACCTAACTACCCTTCCTGAAAACTATATTGGCACAGCCTTTTGGTAGAGTCCTGCACTGTAACATTTATCAATTTAACAGTGACCTGGAGATGCCTGGCATCCTTTTGGGAGCTTTACCATTTGTCAGTGCTGATCTTTGGGTGGACTTGCTCTGACAGCCACTTATCTTGAATGACTTTCCTTTGTAAATAATTCTCACTACAGAACAAAGAATCTTACATTGTCTGCAGATCACATCATAAACCTTCCTAAGGTCATTGCAGATGCCTTGCTGTTGTATCATTTGTAAGGGACGGCTGGTAGTTTATCCCGGCCCGGGATGCCCCAGTAACAGAAGGATTGGGGAGGACAGCTTATCAGGGACACTGCCTCCCCCAGAACAATAGATGGCAGCTTCCCTGGACTGCACTGGTGCCCCAGATGCCTGCAGGGCACTATGGGATTTGGAGTTCGGCAACAGGAGAAGCTGCAGGGAGACTGAGGAGTCCCTACTGTGTACATGGAAGAAAAATACAGTTCCATCTGACCCGGACTATATAAAGGACGGGTGGAGACCCAGCAAGTGAGCCGGAGTTGGGAGGGAATGTCATGGAGCTTGCTAGGAGGTAAAGGAGTGTATTGTGTTTAAGTCTTGAGAATTTATTTGTGTTTAATCTGGCTGGGGTGCTTTGGAGGCACTATATCTGAAAAAGAAGAAATTAAATTACTTCTTAGTGCTTTTAACTGGTGTCCACTTTGTTGGGGAAAAGGTGAGCAATAGTGCCACCAAGCGTCCACTCAGTTACACATTACAATGCTGACCTGCCAATGGTTCTGCTTTTATATTGAGGTGGAAGCATTCAAGTGATGATCACCGGTTCATGACACCTGATTTTCCACATGTGGCTTTAATTCCATTCTTAAATGATACAGAATTAGTGGGGTGGCACTTTGCTTCTACTTGTTGTGACATGTGGCTTTAAAGTAAATAACTAACCAATATTAAGCACAGGGGCCTCATGTATAAAACGTGCGAACACTCGGAAACACGTGTATGATATTCCTTACAACAAAAGTTGGGATTTATACAACATGAACTTAGCATGGAAATTGGCTTAAAGTTATAAGAAGTTTCAACCATTCGTAAGTCCTATGCAAACTTTTTTTGCGACTCCAAGCGGCAGGACAATGAAATGAACAGAAAATCTCATTGCTGTGCAATCCAATGATGTGTTGGTCACATTCTGATGTCCAACCATCCATACATTCTCTAAACCCAGCTGTTCTAAACCTGCAACAGAACCACGATTGCGTGATGTCTGCATAATGATCTCTATAATGTCAGCTCCAATTCAGCTCCAGTAACTCCAGTAGGATGGATGTCCTCGTCATCATCACGAAAACAGAAAGTAATATTGGAATTATGTCAAAATAAGAAGTTTCTAATATTAAGAGGTTAGGAAATGTACACATAGTGTAATATTCAGCTGGGACTTAGTTAATTGACTTGAAAATTAGCACATTTTCTGTTATTTATTTGCTTTATCAAAAAGATAGATATCACATTTTTGAATTTAAAAATATATTGGAACAGTGGTAAGTGTGATGTGTGATGAAGATTTGCTCAGACCACCACGCTGCTCTTTGTACAGGTGCAGGCATATGGATGAATATTTTGGACAAAATTAAACAAATAAATGAATGCGCAAATAAAAGTACTGTGAAATGTGACCAAAAACAGATAAATGTGTCAAAAATATGATTTTTGCTACTTGTTTATTTCTTTAATTTTGTCCATAATATTCATGAAATATGGCTTGAAATAAAACTGTCATTTTCACTGGTCAAAGTTGAGAGGGTGGGCTCCATCGCATACTTGTGCTTTGATTTGTGAATCATCTTCTGTAGCTTGCTCACGACTATTTCAACATGTTTGAACAGGAAATTGAGGTAAATGAGATTAATTAGAAAATTGCTTACTACTGCCGAGGAAATGGATTCTGCTGAAGTTATCACGTATTTCAGAAAGAAATCTGAAGACTTATCAGAAGTAATTACAATGTTGGCGGCCCTTTAAGACTATGATATCGATGAAACTATTTTGGAAAACATTGAAGAACTGGCGCAACACTGGCAACGCGTCAGTTCAGGGGACGAAGTTACCTGCCCAGGATGCCCATCCTTTGACATTCTAGCTGAGGCTACAGAACACTTTCTTTTATGCAGTTTAAGAGGACTACAGATTGCAGATCTACAGTGTAAAGGTGTACCAGAGAAGACAATCACAAGGTGAATGAGCCAGTGTGAGATACTGTGAGCTGCACTGGTATCAGTTGAGACACTTTGACGCAGAAAGCCCAAAGCAGCGCCAACTAATATTTGGAACTGAATATTTGCCCCTTGTTTTATGAGTCTAAAGTCAGGTGCATATTTGCAGCTACTTTTTTCAAACAACTTTACAGCTCTTATCAGTGGCAAACAAGGTACTTTCTTATCTAGTACATACCTGGGACTCGTACTCCTTGAGATTTTAGATGGCCGAGTATCATCTTGTATCCCATGTTTGGGTAGTGTCTTTGAATTTTAGAGTTAATGGCATATAACTCGTCATCTGAAACACTGTAAGGAAAAAAACAACAATGAGGCAGAAGTTATTTGGCAGAGTTAGCAGACGCTTTAAAGCAAAAAGTCTTTGTTGTGATTGCTCTATTGGAATAAATAACAGTTGATAATGACACACTACGGAGTATTTTGTGCATCCAAACACCATAGCAACATTTCCTCAGATAGGAG
Source organism: Polypterus bichir lapradei (assembly GCA_026402145.1). NCBI lineage: Eukaryota > Metazoa > Chordata > Cladistia > Polypteriformes > Polypteridae > Polypterus > Polypterus bichir. The sequence goes on along the minus strand of JANRMT010062840.1, from coordinate 2,212,278 downwards.
TTGAACAGTACTGTGTGTACAACTGATTTAACAAGACACAAATAGACAGAAGTGCTAAAGATTCACTCAAAAGAGGCCCCAAATATTCTGTAATAATTCTCGCTGGGAAGAAGCAATCTGAATGAGATAACGTGCTCTGCAGTATATGGAGCTTCGGACAGGCCGGGATGCCCCTGCGTCAGAGCGATGAGGTAGACGCCAGAGAGCCGTCGTGACATTTCACCTCCGTTTGCAATTTCTGGGTGCTTACTGCCCGTACCCCTTCACTCAGTCACTCGACTTCTCATCAGGATGGTAGTGTACAGTATTGAGTAGCGTGTCTTCATGGTGTGAACCTATTGGGTCACCAATTCATTTAAGCAATGTCAGAATCATCGTGAGTTAACAGAAGGTTACTTCCAGCAAGATGGAGAAAAGTGTCACAAATCGGCAAGGAGCATGGCAGAAATTGAGCCCTTCTTCGGCAACAGGGTAATTTCAAAGGGGCTTTGGCCACCATGGTCGCCGGATCTGACACCACCAGACTTCTTCCTTTGGGGTCTGCTCAAAGGAAAAGTCTATCGGAACAAGCCTACACTGTGGAAGGTAACATCCAACGTGAAATTGCTGCTATTCCCCCCAACCCCCCCCCCCAAGACGCTTGCCAATATGTTCATGAACATGGAGCACCGCTTCGAAATGTGTCTGGCAGAAAACGGAAACCACTTCCAGCATCCCATGTAATTCAATCGATTACACATACATCAAGGTATATAGCGTATTTTTTTGGTTCAGATTGCTTCGTCCGAACGGGAGTTACAACAGAATATTCGGGGCCTCTTTCGAGTGAATCTCCCTGTACAGGTTTCACTAAGGTTTGGGGTGTACGTCGCCATTTTGATCTCATGATCTGAAGTCAGACAAACTCAGACTTGACAGACCATTCCAGAGTTTCCAAGATGTAAATCTGACTTAAGGGGGCATTCCAGTTGAAAATCCTGTCTAGGAACTCGGAAATTCTGATTTATTACTTCAAATGGAATACACATTGGAAAGGAACTTGCCAGGACATGTGGTGTACGTACCAATTTGTTTGTGCGTATTCTGTTTTTGATTTTCTAGCAGAAGCAAGATTTTGGTATATGCAATTTAAACAAGGATTTATATATGAGGTCCCTGGTTGGTTTCCATCCTTATTTGTAATGTAAAACCATACAGTTCAAAAGACTGTACTGATTTTTCCATACCACTCCATATGCTGTATGTGTGTTCGATTCTAACTTTCACGACAAGCAATTAAATGTGTTACGCTTATGTTTACTATTCAATGAACTCCTGAAGCATATCAGCATATCTTCTTAGCATATATACATCTCAAATAAAGGGTATTTTTTTTTCTCAAAAATGTTTTTAAGGGCACAGCTAGTATAAACACGTAAATAATAATCAGCAAATATGATAAGTAAAACCATCCTGCCATAAGCCATTCTCTCTCACTCTCTTTCTCTTGTTTATCACCCTTCCCATTAAGCAGAGAAAACCTGTCATTCTTGGTGGGACTTAGGAAGCTCTGGACCCTTTGGCGGTTTCTGATCTAGCAACTGTCTAGTATGGTGAGTTCATGTATGCGCATGCACCACTGTTTCCAGATTGGTGGCTTTCCGGCCCAGTTGGGCCACTTTTGATCAGCCATGCTTGAATAAATTGGCTTTAGGAGGTTGTGTTTTTTGGTCTACTGTTCTAAATTCGATGCGGTATTTGGAGTATTTTTCAACCACCACTTCCGTATTATTACCTTGTTTTTCATCCATCCGGCCCCCCATTCCGTAATGTTCACACTTGTACTTAATCCTTTCCTGTCGTCGCCGTTGCCCACTTTCTGGCGTGTCACTTTGGCTGTGTCAGGTTTGGGACTTTTTTTGGGGTGGCAATCACGCAATTTTTAAGCTTTTCTTGGGATGTGCATTTTTCAAGGGCCCGGCCACCCTGGCATGCACTCCCCAGCACCACCTACACCTCTTCAGGACTCTTGCCCAGTGGATAGCAGTAACAGGTTACAATACAATGTGTGTATGTTTTGACTGGTACATGCATACGCTGTTGAACAAAAAGTACTAAATGCAAGTACATCAGCTGTGATGACAAAGAAAAATCTAAAGTCATGCTGTTGTCACTTCTTCCGTCTTCTTCTGCATGACTGTGATCGCTGCGCTACAGAGGTTTAGGCTCAAGTTATCAGTCACAAAAGTCGCACTCGCTGAACGACAAAGGTCAAGAGCTGCAAGTGCACAGTTTTGAAAGAAAAAAGATGAGGAGAAGCATGCTAAATAGAAAGCGTGACTTTTTTGCTGTAGGTTTTGTTACGCTGTTAGAACAGCAGCTTGCCATTGAGTCAGACTAGAGCTGACCGTTAGCCTGCATACCTGAGCGGGGCTCCCACAGAGTCAACCCATTCAGATTAACTTTCTCTTCAAACATCCTTAGAACAATATAAACTGTGAAAACATGCAGCACTTTAAAGTCCAAAAATAAGAATAACAACAGCTTTTGTTGTTTTGCTGCAAACCCTACATCACATGACCATTTTGTTTGCGTAAAATAACGTTTCATAACCATCAAATTACAAACTAAGTAACTGTGTTAGCATAAAAGCATTGGTTGTGTCTTCTTAAATATTTGCCTCTGCCTCCTCCTTCCTTTGGATGCTTCATCAGGTATGTGTGTGGTGCCAAGGCCGTTCTTAGCAGTTTGGGGGCCCTACGTGGTTCAGAAATGTGCAGGCCCCAGATTGGGGGGGTCCAGGGGGGGGGGGGGGGGGGGGGGGGG
>JANRMT010062840.1:2176995-2209373 GCA_026402145.1 Polypterus bichir lapradei | reverse complement strand
GCCCTACATGGTTCAGAAATGGGGGGGGGGGGGGGTCCCCCCCGGGGGCCGGGAGGGGGTTTTAAAAAAACGTCCGGAAAAAAACGATAAAATTTAGGATGAGGAGGGTATCGTGACGCACGACATGAGGGACTAGCACAGATGGCTGTAGTGGGGCATGACAGGGGCCCCAGGCCCACAGCCCGACAAGAAAAAAAAAAATTCTAAGTCAGGGCCGGGCCAGGGCCCTACGTGGATGCATAGTTCGTGTATGCCTAAGAATGTCTCTGGTGGCACTATAGTTTAAATGTTACTGGCAACGTTTGCATGCCAATATTAGTGTGTAAAATAGATGTCAAAACTATGTCTTTGGCACAGGAGGTGGACTCATACCGCTTCTTGATTTGCACGATGGTATTGCATGTCATCCAGAGTCACATCCAACAAGTCAGTACACTGATGCAGTCTTCCACAATGCAGGTGGATGTTGCAGTCAGTCTGTTAGGAAAGCACAGCGAGTACAAAACATCAGGTGTCACTGCTGCCGAAACTTCAGCAAAGGACAATCGTGGAAACAGGAATGTGGAGGCGGTGCGGAAGCTACAAAAGCTGGGCTCCGCAAAGCAGCTTTCCTCTTACGAGTGCCATGACAAGCAATGATGCACTTTAAAACTACTTAAGTAGTTGTGGATGCTACCCGTTCTGCATTTCAGGAAAAAATTCCTGACGTTGGGAAACCAGAAATAAAAGTTTGGAGTGTTCTCGGACTTCCGAGGAACTGACTAAACAAACGGAAGCCCTTGGCACCACGTTAAGCCGAGGAGAACAATCTGACGTAGATGGAAGACAAATTGCACAGGAATTTCTAACAAATAATACGATCGCGCCTGAGCTGCTCACATTTATTAATGAAAAGCAACACACAAAAATCTGCCAGAACCAAAGGATTGTCTTGCAGTGTCAGCGACAGAAGCCGAGAGGGGCTCTTCTAAACTTAAGCTCGTTAAGACTTACTGTAGATCCGCCATGACACGGGGCCACCTCAGTGGTCAGGCTGTCATTAACATTAACCATTAGATTGTTGGCCAGCCGGCCGCCCTCAACAAAAAGCAGGCTCGGCGCGGGGCTCGTCTTTTCCCGTCGAATGTCGGTAACTTGCTTCAAAGAAAAACGGGCAAGTCACAAACACGTGAATTGTGGCAGTTCAAGTACGCAGCACATCAATTAAAAGTGTTTGTAGTGTTAATCGGAATTTTACTGATGAATTAATTAAACTTGTCGCCCATTCGTTAAATGCGTAAGTCAAGTTTTCTTCTACCTACGAAGAAATTTTCTTTTATTTTTTTGACATTAAGGAAATTGCAAAAAATTTAATTTTAAATACACTGGTTTAGAAAACAAGTGAAGGTATTATAGGGGGGGGGGGGGGCTGAAATGAAATGGCACGATGGCGGCTTCGCCTCTAGAACCGGGCCTGCTGGGCTGATCCCCTATAATGAATGATGTGACTGACGACTGTGCAGCAAGGGAGGGCAGAAGGGTCAGATTTTAGACTTGGAGGTGCAATAATAAGTTTAAATGCTCAAAGTCCAGTGCGTATAGGATTTAATTTGTATATATCTGTAAATAATTGTGTGCAATGTAAAAGTTGATGGAACATTTTTTTTGTTTAGTATTACTTTGCATTTACCATTACAATTATTATAAGCAAGTCATTGATTTTCCATTTCTGCCTTTGCGTTTTGTATTTTTTAAAACTATTTGACAAATTGTGGTGCATGTTTTATCACATTCAAGTTTAAAACCAAGTTGCCATTCCCGCTAAGTGAAGGAAATGGATTTGTAAACATATCTTTCTGGGGGAGGAGGGTGGCAGGGGGGCTTCTGAACAGAATCTCGCCTACTGTGTTTTAAAAAGGCAGCCCTGATTAGGTTTCTTGCCCAGATTGGTCATTCGGCACTGGCACTAACTCAGCGTTAAGTCAGCCGGGGGCTGTGCGCTCGTGCAGTCCTTAATGCAGTCCAGTGGTTCTTAACCGGAGGTCCGTGGACCCCTAAGGTTTGAGGGGGGTTCGTGATGCTCAGATAAAATGTAACATTCATATTCACTATACAGCCCGGTACTATTGATTTAGAGTAGATGTAGTAGTAATGGTAGTAGAAAACGCAGCAGTAGTAGATCTGTTCTAATTTAAGATTGTATTTCATAATTATGAGTGGCCATTACTTTTTGCATAAAAAGGCGTATTTTTTTTAGATTGTTTACTTTAAAGTTTAATAATACTTTGTGTATGTCATATATGTACGAGACAATCAAATCTCGATAAATAAAATACATTATATTCACTACATGCGAAGTTGGGTTTATGTGAGTATTTCTGGGGAATGGGTGTCCATAGCTTTTATCAGATACTTAAAGGGGTCAGTGACTCAAAAACTCACTGATGAAGACCATTAGCGGAGATTTTCAAAAAAATGTCCTGTAATGCACCTGAACGCTACGCCATGCATACATTTTCTAATATGTTTAAGAAATCAGAAAGTGGTTATTTGTGTCACAATAACCACAAGCAGGCAAACAAACTAAAAAAAGCAAACAGTATTTGTGCATATTTTTAATTCGAAAATTAAGTGAGATTCACTTTATATTGTAACGTATATTACAAATAATTTTGGGTATTTGACTTTGATATCATGTCAGTTTGTAGCGGCGGCACAGTTGTGACTAAAAAAGTGCAATCATTTTTCATGGTCCGCCTGGCTCGCTGCACTCTAAATGACAAAGCCAGGCCACTTCAGCTCAGCACTGCAACATTAAATAGGAATCTGCATTCTCCTCAATTCTCTAACGCTTTCCTTTTGATGATTATTTTTTAAATGATATCTCACTGGGAGTACAACTTACTTCACTGAATTCCAGAAGAACAAAGTAAAGCGATAAAAAATGAACAAAGAAAGAGAAAAATAGAGCGCTGCTTTCAAACAATAGTTTTTGTAGTCTTACATTTTTTCTATGGTAAGAAGAAACTAAATGTAAAAAGCTGTCTTTTTTAGAAGGCCTATGGCAAATATGAAAATTTATAAAGCAAACATAATGTAAATGGCAGTTTTCCAAGTTGTAATTATGCATCAAATATCCATTTTAATGTCATACATTGTGAGAAGTGATTTAGTTTTATGTCAGACGACCCGTTAATCGCGGCTCTGCAGTTTAAAGGATCCCCCCCTACACGTTAGGGGCGGCCAGCCTGTGAGCAGTACCCCCTACAAACCCCTGGGGCGTACTAGACACTCCTATTGCAGGGGCTCTGAAGTCCAGTCCAGGAGTGCCACTGCGGCTGAAGGGTTTTTTATATTCCAAGCAGTTTCCCATTAGTGGGGCTGGCTTGGGTCTAATTTAATTATTTAACTCGCTTGTCCCTTTTCTTGCATTTAGAAAAGTGTGCCGGTATGGTCTTTACTTTTAGATGAAATCCATAAGGTTGTATCTTTGTACACACTGCAGGCAGATGGTCCACCGCACCGGCTACTATGACAGTAAACCGCGAAGGACGTTCGCTTGTGTCCGTTTGAAAGTAAAGGCAGTGCCCTCTAGTGGACATTCTGAAATATGCACTTCATTTCAAACAAAACGCAAACTTGAAACCGCCGTCTACCTGTATAATCTCAGCAGTAGAGGCTTCGGTAAGCCATTTTAACATTTGATATTTTACCTTCATTGGTCTCAATTACATTCTGATAGCTAAAATATCATTTTGACTATTGAGAAGTCGAGATTACTTGTAAATATATAAGTCATTTTACATATTACAGGTAACCTACAATATACAAAGAGATTTACCCAGCAGAAGGACTTTCCTATTGACTTGTACAGAGTTTTCATTTGTAATTGCATTTGTTGAATCTTGATTTAAAGACATTTTATTCACTATGACAATTTAAATGTAAATATTTTATTCTGTACTAGGTGAAATACCCGGAGTTGCCCGGGAGGAAAATAAAGTGTTTTTTTTTTTTTTTGTTTGAGAAAAATATAATTTAAAAAAAAACAGAACTTTAAAAATAAAAATAAATTAACAAACAATGTAGACTCACTAATGTGCTTGTCTTTTGGTCTTGTATGTATGTTATCATCCAGATGATGCTCAGAACCGGCCAACTCTATTTAATTTCAAAAGCAACAGGGCCGCGGTGCTGCTTAAACACGCAGTCAGTCACCTCCAGTTCGCCGTCTGGTGGTCGTTCCGAGTGTCAACTGGATGATAACATGCATACATACTAATAAAAGTCAAAGCCCTCACTGACTGACTCACTGACTCATCACTAATTCTCCAACTTCCCGTGTAGGTGGAAGGCTGACATTTGGCAGGCTCATTCCTTACAGCTTACTTACAAAGGTTAGGCAGGTTTCATTTTGAAATTCTACGCATAAAGGTCATAACTGGAACCTACTTTCGACCATATATATGGCCATAGCCTGCAGCTCGGTAGCCATGTGAGGCGGAGTTGCGTCCCGCATCATCACACCTCCCACGTAATTGAGTGCCTGCCCATATAAGGTAAATATTCGCGGGTGAAGGACTGTGCTTATGCAAACGAAGATGAGATGGTCTAGTGTTTGGCACAAACTCAGCGAAAGTGCGAGAGAAACTTTTAAGTGCCGGGTCTTAGCTAACATTAAATGAAGCCATGGACATCGCAAGATTACACAAAAGAGCAGCTCATGTCAACTGACTGTGAACACAGTACGTAGAGAACAAGGAAGAGCTCCAAAGAGCGCTGAACAAAAAATGCATTACACAATTGAGAAGGCAGCAAAAGAATATGAAGCGAGTGACGCATACAAGCATATTCATAAGTGCAGCTACTGCGGAAACAAAGCATGGTGTAAACCGTAAGTTTAAATTAAGTTTATAGACACGCTGCCACTGGCGTTTGTCATGCCCACGACGAATACGATATTCGCGAGGTACAAGTTTAATGAGAAGACGCAGGGTATAAACGAGACTTTGGATCACTTTGTAACGGAGTTAAAATTGCTGTAACGGAGTTAAACTTGTGGGTGAAGGACAGTGCTTATGCAAACGAATAGGAAAGCAAGGTGTAAAGCTTAACTTTAAATTAAGTTCATAGACACGCTGCTGCTGGCATTTGTCATGCCTAAGACGAATACGATATTCGCAAGATACAAGTTTAATGAGAAGACGCGGGGTATAAACGAGACTTTTGATCACTTTGTAACAGAGTTAAAATTGCTGGTGAAGAACTGTGCTTATGCAAACGAAGATGAGATGGTCAGGGATAGAATAGTGTTTGGCACAAACTCAGCAAAAGTGCGAGAGAAACGTTTAAGTGCTGGGTCTCAGCTAACATTAAATAATTGCTGGTGAAGGACTGTGCTTATGCAAAAGAATAGAAAGCAAATGTTATGTTATTTTTAAAATGTTTCCTTTTCTTTTTCATAACTTCTTTAACACACTTCTTTTCCCTGCTGCGAAGCGCGGGTATTTTGCTAGGATATATATAAAAGCTAAGTCAGTGTGATCAGGAAGGGGGTTATTGGGTGTAAAGTTTAGTTTATTACGAACATGTTCTTCTTAAGTTTGCATATGCTGGATTTATGTCCAAGTGTCTGTTGAAGGCGTTCTCATTTGATAGCCAAGATTCAGCCAGCTCTCTGGCACTTTTAGTACTGGCTTTAAATTTTACTTGTACATTGTCCCAGTTAAATTTATGTCCTGGAACATTTTCTTCCTTTGTCGATCTCCAGCTGCAAAAAAAAAAAAATATATATATATATATATATATATATAAACAAACTAGGGGGCTTCGCTCGCCCACCCCTGTGTTTGGTTTACTGGATATACAATTTAAAGCGATTGTTATTTTCATGGGAATTGTTACATATGCATTTTTTTCACTTTTACTTTAAAAACAATCCTTGTCCTTTATTTCCGGCCCTGGGCGTGGTTACATCTCTTTCTTGCAGAACGTATAACACTGCTCGTGTTGTGAAGGGGGGGCTGCTGCTGTTGCGCTGCCCAATCATTTTAAAGCCTGTACAGCCGCTGTCCTTTTTGCCACCTTGTGTCTCTGCTGCTCACGTTGTGAAGGGGGGGGGGGATATATATGGACTGGTGGCTGAATGCACGCAAGGAGAAGTGGTCGGATCATCTGCTGTGAGATACGTGTTTTGCTTGTCGTTTGTCATTGTTTTAAGAGCTGGGGAACAAGTTAAAGTGTCTCTCGCGGGACTTTTTTGACAATTTCCGACATGTCAAGTAGATCTGTAATTCTGACTATTCAAAATGCAGTCTATTAAAATTCAAACTAGAATTGTCACTAGTAAAAAAGTGATTGCAGATATCTCAAACAAGAATTTTAAACTAGTTCTTGCTGCTAATGAAACATGTTATTTAACTTGTTGATTATTGGTGTTCATCTTGGGCCTCATCTGAAATGTTAGTCTTCTGGATGTGGTTTCTCTCCGAGCGTCATCCTAATTTTATATGGACTAGAGCTGACTAGCCCGTGTCAGCCCTTCATCTTGTTTTTTTTTGTTGTATCCTCAGTTCATTCTGAAACAGACACATATGTAGTCCTAAAAGAGACCAAGCTGGCTGGAGAGCACTCCTATTGACTTCAAGTTTAACAAAGAATGAAGTCGTTCAAACGTGAACAAAACTGTTCAGGTGTCGAGGACACAGTTGAAGGTTTTTAATCCTAAGAAGAAAATGAAGACCAAAAAAAAAAAGCACATTATGTTGGCTGAAATAGCTAGATCAGCCTCTTGAATATAATATTTTACAGACTTCAAGGATTACTAATCAGAACACAATGCCATTGGCTTGGAGATGTTGGCCCACACTTGAGTTTTATTTTCTGTGGAGTCAGTGGAGATTATAATGTGCCTTTAGCGTAGTATAGTACATTTCCTGTTTCAGTTACATTATTACTGTCTGCAGAGAGAGTGTCGACCTTGTCGAGAGGTTTACTTACCTCGGCAGTGACATTCATGTGACTCTTTCTATGAAGTCAGTAGATGGATTGGGAGGTCATGAGGTTGCTGGAAAGGGGTGTGTGGCGCTCCCTTTATCTATGCAAAAGGACAAAAGGTCAAAGTCTTTAGAATCCAGGTGCTTCCTGCTTCGCTATATGGTTGTGAGACATGTACGCTATCCAGTGACCTGAGACGAAGACTGGACACCTTCAGTACTGTGTCTCCTCAGATTATCCTTGGGTCCTGCTGGTTTGACTTTGTGTTGCTCATGGAGTCCCGTGCACATTACATGTATCGTGAGGGAGCGTCAGTTATGGCACTACGGCCATGTAGCGCAATTCCCTGAGGGTGATCAGGCTTACAGGACTGTCATTGTTGAGGACCTGAACAGCTGGACCAAGCCAAGGGGACGCCCATGTAAGCAGATAGATAGTCATTTCCGAAGGGTGGGACTGGACCGCGTGTCAGCCTGGGAGGTTGCCAACCAGGATCCCGAGCGGTTTCACTGTGTGGTGGGTGCTGCAACGCGCTGTACCAGTGCATACTCCCCAACCTCACCTGACCTGTTACATTATCAATATCTAGAACAGCAACATTTATTTATATATCACGCTTTCATACAAATGGTGTAGCTCAAAGTGCTTTACAAGATGAAAAATGTGAAGTGTACATGAAACAAAAATAAGATTAGGCAATACTAAGCAACAAAGAATAAAGTAAGGTCAGATAGCTGGAAGGACAGAAAAAAAAAAAAAAAAAAACTTCAGATGAGCCGGAAGCAAAAAAAACAAACAAAATCTGCAAAGCCAAGAGACCACCCACCCCCACTGGGCATTCTATCTAACATCAATGATCTCAATCAATTGTTATGGATTTCAGGCTTCACGGCAAAGAACTTGATGATGACGGTCATGTGGACCTCTGGCCTTCAATCCATCAATGTAAGGACAGCACGGTGCCCTGATTGGGTGGTGGTGCAGATCGTCACCATAGAAAAAACAGAAAAAGAACAGCAGAGGAGAGTAGGGGTTAGTACGGACTGCAGAGCCTTCATGAAAATGATAATTCAATGCATATACAGAATATCAGGTTTACACTAAAATGAAGCTATGAGAAAGCCATGTTTGAATAATGAGTTTTTAGCAGTTTTTTAAAATGCTCCACCGTATTAGCCTGGTGAATTTCTATTGGTAAGCTATTCCAGATTTTAGGTGCATAACAGCAGAAGGCCACCCCACCACTTCTTTTAAATTTAGCTCTTGGAATTCTAAGCAGACACTCATTTGAAGATCTAAGGTTACGATTTGGAGTGTAAGGCAACAGCGCTAAGATAATTTCTATGAGAACGTTGCATGGTAGTTGTGTGGTTTTCTGTATCTCAAATTTTTTTCTATGGTGTAGAAGTTTGCTACATTAAAAAAGTAAGTTGGATTTTAAGATATCTTTGAATAGACAAGTTAGGGGTGTATGAGGTAAGAGAACTGTGTCAAATGCCACACTAAATTTGTACTTTTAGTTTCATTTTCTTTTCCTTCAACAGTTTGTGTCTTTTACATTTCACTTACATTTACATTCATTTGCTTAGCTGATGTTTTTATACAAAGCAAACTCACAAATGAGGTCAACATAAGTGACTCAACATCAGTCTGGGGGGACTGCTTGAGAACAAGTGTTAATGGACAAGAGTACAAAATTGATCATCACAAGTGGAGAGCTTTAACGCAAACAGAACAACACAAGACTACTTAAACATTCTTTAGTTGCAAAAATCTATCAAAGCCATAATCAAGCACACAGATATCGATAGGACAAGAGAGTCTTCAAATGCTTCTTAAACACAGTGATGGAGCCAGACATTCCGAAGGAGGTGGGCAGCTCGTTCCACCAGCTAGAAGCTACACATAGAGTCTGGACTGTAATTTAATGCCATGTAGAGGTGGCATCACCAGACCCCATTCAAAAGCAGACCTGAGTGGTGGAGAAGGACCACAGGACCTCCCAAGTGTCTCCATATGCATCGGTGCTGATCTGTTGACAAATTCTATAAGCAAACTGTAAAGATTGGAACTTAATATGCACCGCTACGGGGAGCCAATGTAGCAATCTGAAAAGAGAAGTTTTACTCACCCATTTTGACTGACTAAACACCAGACGTTTTACTACTGCATTTTGAATCATTTACAGCAACTTGGAGACACATGCCAGCACTTCTGCCCACAGAGGATTACAGTAGTCCAGATGTGACAGGACCAGAGCCTGGACTAGCAGTTGTGCTGAGTGTTCTGTCAGATTCAGTCTGAGTTTAGAGTGAATCTGCAAGAAAGAGAAGACTGTAGAAGCATGGCACCTGAAGGACAGCTGTTCAGCGATCACCATCACAAGGCTGCAAACAGACCTGAAAAATAAGACTGTAAAAACAAAAAAACTTAAGAAGGCAGAAATAAGCAAGATCAAGGCACAATTAATTAGATTTGTGTCTAAATTTGAAATACTTAGTAAAGGTCTGAAAATGGGTACTGCAACAAGGAGACAAGTTCTCTCTGTGTCTGCATGGGTTTCATCTCACAGTCCAAAGACGTGCAAGTCAGGTGGATTGTTGATACTAACTTGGCCCTGATGGGTGTGGGTAAGTTCACCCTATGATGGCCTTCTGCCTGCTACTTGTTGGGATGGGCACAGCTGCCCTACAACCATGCCCTGGATAAGTGGCTTTAGGGAACAGGGAGTGAATGGGCTTGAATCAGCAATGCTAGATTTTAAGAGATTTAAAAAATTTTATGCTGTTACTAATGGTATTTGCAGTTTGTCAGAATGCCCAGTGTTCGGAGTAATTTGTGCTTCAACCCCCCCTTCTCTATTGGTAAATTGAAAAATAGGTCATCGACAGTCAAATTAACTCTACTAGTTAATGCAGCGCCCAGACAACATTTTGTATGGTTTGTGGCTACTAAAATGACCTGTGTGATTAAGATCATCGAGTGAAAATGAAGATATTTTTATGCATGGAATAAATTAATCTTGGTGGGAGAAAAGAGAAGACATGATTTAGAATATCCAACATGCAAACATTTCTCTCAGAAAGTAATGGGGAAAGCGCAGACATTTGCGCACCTTACGTTGTGCGGGTAGGAGGACTGCCTGCTAAGAAAATGGCGCATAGCATAAGCTAGAACTACTGATTTTCCTCTCTTCCCGTGTGGGACACTTGTAAATATTTTGGTGTAGGTTTGAACTATCACTACTTCTTTTATTCCAGTCGAGTTCTGCGTCCATTATTTCTCGCCCTCGTGAGGTACATCGATGAAGCTCAGTCTAAAGTTAGCAGGCACAGACCTAAATAATCCATAGATTTCTCAGTGGCAAACTTCAGGATTAGCAAAGGAAAATGAGAGCATACTGGATTTACCTAATTCTAAAGTAAGTATTTTGCTAACTGTTATTGTAGACAATACATACCAATTTAAAGTAAATAATTTACAATCACATACACTAGTGAAGAGTGAAAGAAGACCCAGAAGGAATCCATGCTGGACAACTGTTATTCAATATGGTAAAATAGTGGACAGACGCTGTTGTGATCAAAGCCCCAAAGTCAGCGTTGCACCCTGTGACAATATGAGGTATGCCAGATGCCACACCGCCGCCAGTAGCTGGTGATCACAGTGACGTCATGTGATTTTCAGCCCCCATTAAAATATTCCTCATGCCTGGTAAGTGTCGTTGTACAGCACTCTTACAATTAACCAAGTTTGGGTAGAGTTGTACTGTGGGCCTTCACAAAGCAAAATGGTCTTTCCATCAAACTGCAGAATGAATTAGATTGGAGGTGTCTGTAGTGCTTTGGAGTTGGCAACGATGGCATGAGGAAAGTGCTCAAAGCTAAAGACTGGGCAGACTGAACAACCAGGGTAGGACACATCGGAGCCATCACTGTACCGCAGATATCCAAACATAATTGTCTTCTTGAGGCAGGGCTTCGAGATGTGCCTCTTTTGATACCATGAAAAGACTGAATGGAGGGAAGAATGTCAGTCTGTCATCTTTACCAACGAAAGCAGATTTCATCTGCAAGTGGTCACATATACAGTATGTCCATCATGTATACATACACCTGCAACTCACAATGGATACAGCAGGAACTGCGCTGTGGAGTGCTATCAGTTATAGTGCTCGTTTGTGGCTGGTGTTTGTAGAGGGGACATCACCCAGGGTGTGTTGTGATCCAGTTTCGGTATGAACTTTGAGAGAGTTTCTTGCAAGAAAACAATAGCAACATCCATCATACCTGACCTATATGCCATTTGTCAACTCCTTGAGCCATCATGGCCACCGGACCTCTCCACTTAAACATACAGTAGCAGAGGTTGTATTATCATCTGTATGGAGTACAGTGAAATCCTTACCTGTATATCCTATTCTCAAATATGCATCATGTCGCCACAGTACACAAAAATGCAACTTTGCCTATCAGTGCCAATTGTGGACCATGCAACTGCAGCCTCTTGAGTCGTTGCAGTTTGCTCTACAAATACCCATACTGACTTCTAACTTGTGAACTTTTTAAAATAATCATAGTTATGTTCCCTGTGGTGGGTTGCCACCCTGCCCGGGGTTTGTTTCCTGCCTTGCACCCTGTGTTGGCTGGGATTGGCAGACCCCCATGACCCTGTAGTTAGGATATAGCGGGTTGGATACTGGATGGATGGATAGTTTTGTTTCATTCCAGCAGGGGCTTATTACATATACTTGAGGACACACAAGGCCTTGAAAGAGTGTGGCCAAGCTCATGCACTCAATTGAACTGAAACACACTTATGGATGGAGCCTCTTTGACCGATTCCCTTACTGCTGGTGTTCAGCCATTGCAGGCATTAATATCCAACTGGCCACAACTGCTTGCAGCTTCCCTTCAGTACTGAAATCTTGAGCAAGGTCCATTTAGTCTCAAGAGCCTTTCTTTCTAAACATTGTTCTGAACATTCTGGACGTGGTTTACAAGACTTAGGAGGATGCCCAAACTTTTTTTTTTTTTAATTTGCTCAGTTCATCAATTAAAGCACAATTGTGCATTTTCAAAAAAGCTATTTAGTTTTCTGTGAAATGATTTTTTTATATATCAAATGTCAACAAAATATAAATATGGCAAGGGATACCCGCACTTTTTTATGGAACTGAATTTTTTTTAACTGTTGAGTCACGTGTAAAAACAGCAATAGCATGCATTAGCAGACTACAACAAACATGTGATTATTAACAGCTCTTTACAATATCATTCAGTTAAAAACAGAACCCAAACTGGCTTGTGGTGGCATAATAGACTTCATACGCGGCAGATTCCAATTCAAGCCAAGTAAAAATTAGAACGATCTGGATGAGTAATTCGGCCCAAAAAAAGCTTGCTAGTCCTGTCCACTTAGTTTTTACAAAATAACATCAAATTTTTTTTTGAAAGTTCCTTAAGTCCTACTTACTGTCTACCACACTACATGGTAGCTTATGCCATGTGTCTATGGCTCTCTGTGTGAAGAAAAACATCCCAATGTTTGTTCAAAATGTATTCTTAAGTTTCCAACTGTGCTCCCATGTTCTTTATGAACTCATTTTAAAGTAACAGTCTTGATACACTTAATAAATTCCCTTCATAATTTTAAACACTTCAATCGTGTCTCCTCTTAACCTCCTTTTGCTTACACTGAAAATGCTCAGCTCATTTAATCTTTCTTCATAATTCATCTTCTGTAGCTCTAGAATCAGCACAATCTCTTCTTCTCTGGACTTTTTCTAGTGCTGCAGTGCCCTTTTTATGGCCTGGAAAACACAATTGTACATACTACTCATAAAGAACACACATTACTTATACAACTTGAACATAACCTCCTTGGACTTGTACTCTACATAATAAGGTGCTATATAACTTAACATTCCGCCTTCTTAATGGCTTTGGAACAGTGTTTGGCTGTTGACAGTGAAAAGTCTAGAAAAGACTCCTAAATCCTTCTTATAAGGTATACTTTTAATTTTCAGACCCCTTTTAAAGGTATTCAAACCTAACATTTTCACTTCCTACATCTAATACATTTATTTAAATTTCATCAGCCACTAATCTGCCCAGGCCTTTATGCTGTCCAAGTCCCTCTGTAATGATTCAATAGTTTCTAGATTACCTACCAATCCACTTGGCTTGGTATAACTGCAAATTTAACAACTTTACATTTATAATCCTATCCAAATCATTTATAGATGTTAAAAATAGCAGTGGCCCTAGCAGTGACCCCTGTGGTATGCCATTCTTAACACCAACCAATTCTGATTAAAGTTCCTCGCACCTCCAGCGTCCAAGTCAATTTTGCATCAGTCTACACAAAACACCCTGAACATCCACATCTGTTAGCTTGATACCCAACCTCTAATGAGGCGTCTTATCAAATAGTTCCTGAAAGTCCAGTTTAATTGTATTCTTGTGTTGCTTCCTCACAGAATTCCAGAATTTATCTTCTGAACCAATGCTGACTTTTTCCAAAACACTGAGAATTCTGTTGTATTATTATAGTCACTTGACCCTACCAATCACCTCTACACCATGAATGCTATCCCGATTATTACAAAATACTAAATCTAGACAGGCTTCCCTACAATGATGCTTTTACATAATTTGTGACTATTTTTTAACACAGTAAGTCTGAAAACTTCTCCTTTGCAAGGTTAGTCCAGTTAATACTGTATTTGGGTAGTTTAAGTCCCTCATAAATATATCAGCTCTCTGTAAATTTGCCTTTTAATATTACTAAAAAATGCGCATTATGGGACTCAAAAAAAACAGCATTTATTGATGAGCTTGCTGGTTTGGAGGGTCTGTGACTGACTATCTTGAATTTCTTAAACACAGCATTTGAGTATAGCATCTGACAGAGGGGAAAAATCTCTAAAGTTGGCCACTTTGGACCAGAATGGAGAGGAGGTCTGGAGCATTGATGGTAAATTAATATTGCTAGAGAAATACTGAATTGTTATAACATGCAGATAATGCAGCCATGAGTTTGTTTTTAGTATAACAAATACTGAGTTCACATTTGGTCACTCTGTGCTTACAGAACAATGCTTAGGTAATTCCATTTCTTAGATAATTTCATTTCTATTACATTCATTTCGTTAACTAACCTCAAGCAGCAAGAGAAGTGAGCTGAAGTAGCAGAGGCTCACAATCAGCATGCTGTCGATTACTTGTATTGATGATCTCACTAGTTGGCAGAAAAGTAAGCAAGTAAAAATAGACAAGTTAAAGTAATCTCATTCAAAGTACATTTTAAACAGTAAACTAATCCATAAGCTGTACAAAATGTTTCTCGGTTTCAAAATAGAAGAGTATGAAAATTCACCGATACTTTTCAATGGGAGATTTTGAAACTGAAACTATGAACAGCATGTATTTGACATATCTTTAAAATAAAAAAAAAATAAAAAAATTCCTTAAAGATTATTTCAAGATATGTTTCAAGTAAGCTGGGTCACTGGAAGCATGCAGTGTTTAATGCAGGCAAACATGGTGATCGTAGTAGGTGCTTTTCGTATTAGATGTGAACGCACCTAAAAAGAAAACACAAAATGAAAGCCTCACACGCCTGAAAGAGGCTAGATCCCGGGCCTCCTCAAACGGTTGCTGTTATGCTTACCTTTTTAAACCTCACATTACTAGTAACCCCAGCACAGAGATACTGCTCCTTCAAGTTGCCAGACCTCTGGCTAGGGTAACCATATAAACTTTATATATGGCTGTGGAGTCTCTTTCAAAGCCAGAAATTGCAGAAATGTCATTAACGCCTCCTCGGTACAGTGGTATCTGCCACCTTTTGGATGTGTTGAATCTGAAGTCTCCTGTGAAGTGTTTCCAATGCCCAGGCACCCAAATGTGCCTAAAGAGGCCTTCTGTTCCCCAGCCCCATATCTTTGGGTCAAATGCTGCCACCATATGGTGGAGCAATGTTGGCAATGCTATGGGGAACAGAGCAGGACCCCTCCATCCACTAACACACCGTACTGTGAGTCGCCGTGCTTAATACTCCCTCTGTCTAACATGTAGGGGTTTAAATCAAGCACAAACAGAGAGGACATTTAATACCTTTCAACATTC
Organism: Polypterus bichir lapradei; assembly: GCA_026402145.1. Taxonomy (NCBI): domain Eukaryota; kingdom Metazoa; phylum Chordata; class Cladistia; order Polypteriformes; family Polypteridae; genus Polypterus; species Polypterus bichir. The sequence continues at coordinate 2,194,266 of JANRMT010062840.1, read as the reverse complement.
AACATCTTTACTTCAAAAACATTACTGAAGTTTTCCTTAAATCAATTAAATATAAAACATTAACTCTTCGATTGTCAGTTGAGTATTTTATCATTCTTGCTTAAATATTTGACATGGAAGCTGAAAGCAGATCCGCAGAGGAAAGTCAGCAGGCAGGCACTGCTTACACTCACTTTTATTTCAGCACATAAAAACAATAAAACCATTTCTCGTAATAATTCCCTTTGAGAAAAATCAAAAAACATATTTTAGGAGGTACTGAAAAGCACCAGTTTTATTTTATTATAAAAAATAGATATGTATCGTACAAAAATTAACTGCAATGAAAAAGTATTTTTTTTTTTGCTGTTTTTCTTTCAACATAGACATTTCAAAATTTCAGCATAGTATTTAATACCATACCATAACAAAAGGTAAACTGAAACATTACAAATACTCCCAAATTAAAGATGCAGTACCTTTTTACGTATCATATAAAGCTAAAAGGATAAAGGGAAATTTGAGCCAACTTTAGCATTAGGAAATGTATCCACAAGGCAATCTAAACAGTTTAGCCAAAGATGCTATTGAAAAAACTGGGAAAACTGGTCTAATAATAAAAATCCAATACATTTCATTTAAAAAAAGTGTAACACTATTTAAAATCAAAACACCTCCAGATTTAAAGACACTGCATCTTTAAGTAAGTGGTACATTTAAAATGAACATAAAACTAAATCACAGGATTGTATTGCACACACCCTTAAGAGGTTTTAAAGCAACAACAAGTTAAGAAGTGTCTCATAATGTAGGTTTTTCTAAGGCCTAGTGGTCAGAAATTGGAAGAAATGGCAACATTGAGTGCTTCTATACAAGATGAAGGTGACTTGCAAATGCCAAAACAAGTAATTCATAAAATAAAACCTGTGCTTTTGATCTGTTTGTTTGAAAATAAGATACAGCAAATGTTGGCAGCAATAACAGCAGCAGCAAGATAAAAGTAAACCAAAACGTCAGGCATCTTCTGATGAGAACTGTCCCAGAGGAAGAAAAAGCTTCCTAAATTAATAGTTAACAATGCAGTAAAAGGGGAGAATTTCATTTAATACAGCAGTGGAGGGACAAAAACAGCAGCAGTATATATGGTTCACTTTTTTGTCACTACCAAAAAAAAAAACCAAAACTTTTCAGCACCAAAATCTTTGTAAGTTATCAACTGTATATAGCATTTTATTTATTTCCAGATTAATGGGAAAGCCTAATGAAAACTCAGGCTGAGGTCAGTACATTGTTTAATAAGATGCCTTGAACAACAAATGCTAAAAGGTATCAGTAAGCCTTACTAATCCTAACTTATTTTCCCCAGAAGAAGACACAAAAGCCTTCATGCCAACCTATTCCATCCCTAGCAATGGCCATGAAATAGAAATCGGGGGTCAAAAACAAAACTCCTGTGTAAAACAAAGCTGTGTCAGCAGCTACTGATAAAATTTAAATTGGGGTAACAAATTTACAAAACTTAAAGGCAGCCCCTTGGCAATCTGGTTTTGGGGTTTCGGTATCAATGTGACAGGAACATTTGAGAAATTTCTTTTTTCTTCAAGCCAACTGATGCAACACCTTAAAATCAGGGTGTCTAATTAATACCTTTCGCGCTGCAGTAAAACTTACTGCATACTATTTAGAAATGATGCATCATTCTGTAACTAATAAAAGTGCACTTTTTCCCAATTAGATTTCAAAAAGGTGGGTTTACAAATTCCTCCAAATAAAAAAAAAAAATAATACAAGAAACAGAATGTTTAAACACAAAATTGGCAGCATTCTCCATATGTGCAACTCAAGCACAAGTGCCCGTTTGCTTCATGTAAAGTTGCTGGTGACAGGTCATGGAGACCTTATATGTTTGTTGTAGTACATTATGTGGCAGCGATAAGGCCAGCCTTTTCTTTAAATAGACAGTAAACTGCTACAGTTTTTCACCACAAAGCTCTGCTCAGAGTTCAGAAATCGAGCACTATAAAGCAGTAACTTGCGCGCTGCCACAGAAGGCCTACATCTTTGTCTTATACTATAATTTCATATTTCCCGAATCCTTGGAACGAACCTGTAGATAAGCTTCATGTATAGTGTTCAGGAAGTTGGAATCATTCTGCAACACAGAAAAAACAGGCATTAAGAGTATAAAGATTAAATTACACTGCAAAAATCACAATTTTCTTTGAACATTAAGACCCTACTCCCCCGTCTAGGGACACACAAATACACACAAAAAAACCTCAAATACATTAGAATTCAAGTAGCACAACATAACTGAATTTGCCATTACTCCACTTAAACATGTAAATTTTTATCAAATGCAATGGCTATAGAAATTTTCAATCCCTTGTATCTTTTAAGGGAATATTTCAGAACAGAGAAACACAGGTAAGCTTGCTCCAGCTGCCAAGGGCTGAGGGACTCTGGAAGTCTCATCTTCTAGTTATGAGAGTTGTTAGGTCATACCAGAACATATTTCATTTTTAACCAAAGTGCAGAACTAAGTTCAATTTATCAGGAATTCAAAAATTTTCTTTACCAGTGGTAGTCCAAGCAAATTCACAAAGACAACTGGACAAAACTAGACATATCCAGATATGAAAATGTTTTGTACAGACTTAGCCTAAGAGTGTCACAGCAGAAAATTTCTCAAAAAAAGTACAAATAATCAAATAATGTAAATGTCATAGATGCATAAAGAACCACTCCCTTGGTGATGCAAAAAATTTATAGTCATGTGATAAAAGTAGGAACATCTCACTGAATGTTTTTTCTTTTAAAATATATGTGAACTTAACATGATTTCATCTTCAATTAAACAATATCTATAGATAAATGTGGTGTAATTAAAAAAAAAGAAAATTTGACTTTACAATTTATTCAATCAAAAAGTAATTTGTCATTTCTATCTGTAGAAAAAGTTAGTACTCCGTTGGGTCTAATAGCTTGTATTGCACCCTCAAGTCGGCTTTTCCTATAACTGTCTAGCATTCTTGGACATTAGCTGTGAGAAAGGTTTTCACACTCTTCCAAGCAAATTTCTTTCAGCTGTGTGATGTTTGAGAAATGTCTTGAGTGCACAGTCCATTTCAAATCCCCATCCCACCCAAAAGAACGTATGGGATTCAGATCCAGGCTTTAACTTAGCCATTTCGGAACTTTTCACTTTTTTTCTTTTCCACCATTCCCTGGTGGATTTACTAGATCGTTTAGGGTCACTATTATGTTGCAAAGTTTATTTTCAGTTGAACTTCAGTCTTCTAACAGTAGGTTTCACATTAATCCTTAAGCACCCTCTATTACAATGAAGAATTAATAGTGGATTCTATGATGGTGAGTGGCTCAGGCCCAGATGCAGCAAAGCAGCCCTAACCTTAAAATTTCAACTACCATGCTTTACAGTTGGCATTTGATTCTTATGGTGAAATTTGGTCTTTGGTTTTCACCAAACACATCTTCGAGTACTAGGGTCATTTAACTGTCTTTGCCTTGTCTATCCAGAACACACTGTTCCAGAAGTTCTGGTTTTGGGCAAGCTTTAATCTTGCCCTCATTCTTTCTGGACAGCTATAAATTCTTCTCAGCACACCTTCCACATAGTTCTAACTTTGGCAGTCTCTTTTCTAATGGAAAACTCATGCACTTTCAGGCCCCTCATGGACCCCGTGATCATCAGAGGAGACTGTGTGCAGAGGGTACAGACCTACAAATACCTGGGAGTGCAGCTGGATGAAAAATTGGGCTGGGCTGCAAATACTGATGCTCTGTGTAAGAAAGGTCAGAGCCGACTATACTTTCTTAGAAGGTTGGCGTCCTTCAACATCTGCAATAAGATGCTGCAGATGTTCTACTAGACGGTTGTGGCGAGTGCCCTATTCTACGCGGTTGTGCGCTGGGGAGGCAGTATAAAGAAGGACGTCTCACGCCTGGACAAACTTGTTAAGAAGGCAGGCTCTATTGTAGGAATAAAGCTGGACAGTTTAACATCTGTAGCAGAGCGACGGGCACTAAGCAAACTGTCAATCATGAAGAATCCACTGCATCCACTTAACAGTGTCATCTCCAGGCAGAGGAGTAGCTTCAGTGACAGACTTTTGTCACTGTCTTGCTCCACTGACAGACTGAGGAGATCGTTCCTCCCCCACACTATGCGACTCTTCAATTCCACCCGGGGGAGTATATGCTAACATTATTCAAAGTTATTGTCTGTTTTTACATGCATTTTTATTACTCTTTAATTTAATATTGTTTTTTGTATCAGTATACTGCTGCTGGATTATGTGAATTTCCCCTTGGGATTAGTAAAGTATCTATCTATCTTTCACAAACAGTAGAAAGATATACATGTATGTTCTATGATTAAATTATATGGTTCTAAATGAGGTTCTTTCAGCATACTGAATTCTGCACTCGGACTTAACTTGACCTGGTCTGAACAAGCTGGCAGGTATTTGAAATCTTCTTCTTCTTGTGAATGATCTTCTGGTTGATTTCCAGTTGTTTTGGAGACCTTTCTAGACTTCTAGGTATCTATAACCTTCTTTATGAGGTCCTCCAGGTGCTATATCAATCTAGGAATGACCTTAATGAACAGTTCACCAACAAAGAGCAAACCTAACTAAATGTCTGAGGTTTAAATAAGAAAGGCTTCTTCAAGATACTCTCTAATGAGGTCAGTCATTTGACCCTGATCTAGCATACCTAATTCAAATTTGTTGTATTTACAAGTATGCAAGGGTAAATTAAAATATTTTCCACAATATTTACATTTATGTTAATTCAAATTATACAATGGACTACAAAATATGTTTGTTATCTTTAGAAATTGATTAAATCAAGATCAAGTATTAAGTTTACAAATATTAAAAAATAAAAAAAAACATGGTATGGAGTAAGTACTTAGTGATTACACTCATGGATTAAATTCTTTAACACAACATGAAAGAAGAAATATTTTGTAGGACTCCCATTACAAGGAAACTACAACTGAAAAGTTTCATTAATAATTACAAATTTGTAGTGACATCAGATAATTGCACTGATAAAGTTTGCAAAGTTTTAAGTGCAAGTAACAGTCTCTTATTAAAAGTTTAAAAACTGGACAAATGAAAATTCAGCACTAAACTACTGCCATTAGGGAGATTTTTGGCAGTGTGAAATTAATTTGCCTGGTGTATTTAAGATTCTCAAAACCGCATAAGCAAATACAAGATCACAGTACTGAATCCTATTGTCGAAATTACATCCCTAGTCAAAAATTGATTATATATTAATAAAGCTTTTCCAAAGTTACAAACATACATTTACCTAATTCATTAAAACAGAAGGACATTGTATTTTGCATTTACTTAAATTGGGATGTGCTAGCTTTCAATATTTTTGGTTACATGCTCATATTAAACAAGAGAAAGGGCAGAAAAAATGCTAGCATGTGAAGAAATGTCAGAGACTAAGTTTGTTTAGATTTTTCTCTACAGTTAGTTTCTTTATTTGTAGTTTGGGCAGAAAGAACAGCTTACACTATGGGCATTAAGTAAATGTTCACAAGTTGTCCAAATTACCTTCATCTGAGTTTAATGTTGGCCCTAGATGGTCTTGGGTATGATTGTTAATCTGCATCCAGGCCTGCAAGCAGATCCTCTAACTTACAGGTAAAACTTTGGGGTTGATGGCAGGACTGGCACTCCGGCCAACATAAAAAAACCTCACACTGTTCCAGTGTGATGCTGAGGTGTCACCCACTACACTCTGGTCCCAATCCAGGGTCATAGTAGCTATAGGTACGTACTGCATCCTCTTTCAATAACATGCTAATTTACAGTATGTTCTTAAGTAGGCTCTGGGCTATAACTGGAAAACTTGCTGTACTGTCACCTGTGATCAGTTTGGATACTGAATTAACCTAGAAATTAAACGTTTTTCAATAATTGTCGATTGTTAAACGCTTCTGGCAAACAACTGCATTAGTAATATATTCTTGCTTGTTTCTAATGCTCAGTGTATTCTTGCTTCATCATAGTGGCTTTTAAAAACCAGGTAATTTGAACACACACATCTGTGACTCATAATTAAGCTGCTGCTCTATAGAACAAACGTGTCCTGCATCTATACCTGTTTAATAAAATGTATCTTTAAGAAAACACAATGAAATAAGACTTCAGTAAGCAGCAAAATCTTACATTTGATTCATGGTGTTCAAGCTTTGTGGTAAAGCAAAACATACAATTAAGGCGCACTGTACAGTAGCCTTCCTTAGCGTTAGACCCAAGCGTTATAGGTTACTCGGCCTGTGAAAACCGCACTAAAAGCATTGGTCCCGAGTGTCACTTGGGCAACTGTATAGATGCATCTTGTGTATTAAAACCGAGAATTATAACAGTGCTGTCAGTGTAAGTTCCTAGCATTATTTGGGTCATGTTATAGGTGGTTCATGTGTAAGCGTTACGTCCAAGCATCACATGGGCTAAGGTGTCAGTGCGTTTTCTCCTCTCACCTGCAAGTGTAATCAGTAAACCCTCTGTAATAATGGAGTCTTGTAAGAAATATTTTTTCAGCAGCCCAGGTGTTGCAGTAGTGATACAAGCAGTGATGGTGAGGATATTGAGTTGTTCTAAGTGAATCAGACCTCCGGTGGGGAAACTGAAACAGGCTGTGAGCCTGAAAGTGATTCTGATGAATCCAAAAGTGACCCCCGTGTCTGGCTATCCGTTGACTCTGCCAAAGCAGCACCAACTCATTTTGATTTTATCAGGCAGCCAGGATGGACATTAACAACCAAGATCCACTCCCTTACGTGAAGTTATTCCTGGACGATAACGTGATTTACAGAATTGTTGTCAAAACTAACCATTACGTTGAACAGTGTCGGGAAAATAACGACACACCTAAGCAGTTTTCCTGTTCAAAAAGATTGAAACCAGTAACTGCTGATGGTGTCTGGGCCTTTTTAGGCTTATTGATATTGCAAGGACTTGTAGTGAAACCCAAACAGCAATGGCACTAGTCAAAGAACAAAATTTAGGCAACACTGTTCTTTGGAGAAATTATGCCCGAGTGTAGGTTTTCACTAATTATGAAATATCTGTACTTTACCAACAATGAAGACTTTGATGAGAATACCAATCCATCACCCAAACCAAAGAAAATTTGGGAAAAATACCAGGCTATTGTAGCAAAATCTGGGAGCGTTTACATTCCGGACCATGATGTCAGCATTGATAAAAGTCTCATGGCTTACAAGGGCAGACTGTCATGGATACAGTTATATATATATATATATAAAAAAAAAAAAAACAAACAAAAAAAAAACAACAAAGTCTTACTAGCTTTGTGAATTTAAAACGGGATACATCCGGAATTCAGTTCTGTATACAGGTAAAGGGACAATGTTTGATCCAAAATGCAATCAGTACGGAGTTGCTACATAATTGGTGCCGAATTTGATAGATGCTCTGCTAGATCAAGGTTACTGTGTAACCATGGACAATTTTTATACTTCGCCAGAGCTATTTGACATTTTGCTGCAAAGAAAGAATGACGCATATGAAACAGTGCCTCCCAATCGTCATGGCATGCCTGAAGACTTTGGCGGAGCTGAATTGCAGCAAGGTGATCTAGTAGCTTGGCAAAAGTGTGAAGTGTTTGTGCTGAAATGGAAGAACATGAAAGATGTTTGTCTTCTTAGCACTGTACATAATGCAGCTACAGCAATCGTACAGGCAAAAGGCAACAAGCAGGTTATGAAGCCTCGTGCTGTTGTTGACTACAACAGCACGATGGGCAGTGTAGATCGTGCAGATCAAGAATTGACTTTCTATCCCATTATGTAGTGACAACAAAAGAAATACTACAAAAAGGTATTTTTATTCAGATTGTCTTATTGGTAGACATTTTATTGATTACATACCACCAACAGAAAATAAATACATCGTGGAAGTGCATAAACTAATAGGTTAATTCAACCAGCAATTCAATAAACTAACACCTAGGCTCTGATTAAATCTGTGAACACTATGGCCCTTGAATAACAAAATCTGAGAAACATTTGACTGATTATTATTATTATTATTTTTTTTTTTTAAGGCAAATAATTGTGCTGTAAAAATATGAAACATTCAACACTCTTCCAAAATATATTAACATCTATCACTTTTTTATTTACATGAAGGCATTTAATACACCATTAGAACAGTATAGTTTGTTTTTTATTTGGAATGTACTAATACATACTTTTCTGTTTATCTTAAAAGCTGTGTATTCTTACCACATTTAAAGTATGTTTATATTTCACTGTTAGCTTTATTTAAGGAATTCTAAACAAAAAAATAGTTAAGCTCCTACTACCAAACACATAATTTTTAACTTTTTTATCATACAGTATTATTCAGGATTGCAGTTTGCTTATTAACAGTTTTCATTAGCTTCTAATGTTTACTATTGGGGCAGAAAGGTATTTACAATGATGACTCTTTCTATTATATATACTAGTTTCAAAAACAATGTCTGCTACTACATAATTTTGTCTTCAAACTATGCATGTAAGGACAGTTTCAAATTATCATGTATCAATTGATGGAATTACATGTTTTAACTTTTTGATGACTACTAGGCAACTAGTGCATTTATAAACCTACTCTGGCTGCATCTCACCATTCCCATTTTTACACAGAAATGTTGGTAGAAACCTCTTTTTCTCACTGTAATTTGTCTGATCAAACGTCTTTTTTAATTTCATTTGCACCTGAACTTGCCACTTACCTCTCTGCACGTTAATACAAACGCTAAAGATGATTGGCCAATACATACATACATACAGCCATGAGTTTTCTTGGGAAAGATGCAACAAGTTTTTCAGACCTGGATTTGGGGATCCTCTGCCATTCCTCCTTGCAGATCCTCTCCAGTTCTGTCAGGCTGGATGGTAAACGTTAGTGGACTCATGGCTGTATTAGCTCAAAAGGGTGCTTCTACTAAATACTGAGCAAAGGGTCTGAATACTTAGGACCACGTGATATTTCAGTTTTTCTTTTTTAATAAATCTGCAACAATTTAAAAAATTCTTTTTTTTCTCTATCAATATGGGGTGCTGTGTCTACATTAATGAGGGAAAAAATTAATTTAAATGATTTTAGCAAATGGCTGCAATATAACAAAGAGTGAAAGATTGAAGGGGGTCTGAATACTTTCCGTACCCACTGTAACCATGCTGCTCTGAAGCCTGATGCTGTGGACAGACTTGAGACTTTGTGGCACAAGTTTCCTCAGTAGAAGTTTACAATTGTTTAATTTTTTCTGATATCTTTATACAATATCGGACAGAACATGCAGCTAGTAATTTATTTAAAATGTTATAGGTTTTTTTTGTATCTTTGTACAATATATAACAGAACTTGATTACTAACGCTATAGTTTTTTTTCCCCTCTGTACACTATTTGATAGAACTTCAAAATTTTTACCTTATAGTACATAGGACCGGTTATAGGCACTTACGTCCCAATTAGATTCCAATTCACAATGCCCTGATTCGATTCAATATTGATTTTTATGTTGACAAAATTAGTGTGCACTGATATATTTGAAGTGGTGGCTTTTTTTGATGATGCTTATCCATGCAAAAAGCATTAATATGATGTGACAAACTTCAACAACACTATTTAAAGGGTGTCTAAATAGTGATTTCATAATAGTTGCATAAGCATGGGATGACATTTAAGAAGAAATACCAAATCAGTAATGAAGAGTTAACATCAGTATTTGAAGATGTGGAACAAAGTATCATTGCCCTTATAAAAAAATTTTCACATCACTGCACTCATTCAAAATTCACCACATTTTAACTACATACTGTATGTATCACTACACAAACTAATGGGTGGGGAGGGGGCTCCTTTTTTAATGCGATGCAATGACATCTACTTTATAAAACATTGATATCATCTTGCAAATATAAAATAATCAAAGATTGTTTCTTAAAAAATAAATGTAGTCATCTGTCAAGTAACCTGTTAGCCAAATTTATTCCCCTAATGAAACATTTAAAATAATCTTGAATTAGTTGAAATTAAAGATACAGCAGGAAGACTTGAGTCTTTCTACTAGTTACATACATATTCTCCAGTTGCTCACATGTAGCAGTCACATTACTCAGTCTCACAAATGTGTCCTCACTGTTCCTCCTCAGACTAAAAGGAAGCATTCTAAAATGAGGATCTACAGCAGATGCTTGTTGACAGCAGCGTTGGATGAATTTAATATAAATGATAAAGAACCAAACATTGTGACTGATAACACCGCTAACATGATCCATACGGCACTGTTTATGTAGTTACTTCAAATCGACTGCTTTAGGCACACACTCATTTTGGTATTGCAGGGTGACTAGGTGAGGTGCACTGGAAACTTTTTTCACTATAGCAGTACAGTTAGCCACATGCTTAAAGAGAAGCAACATTTATTCGACTTGCCAATACACAAACTTGTGACTGATTTGGTCACGTGATGGAACAGCACATTGGAAATTCCTGGAAGATTTTTGCAACATTTACTGGATCGGACACAAAAAATAAAGATAAGCAAAAAATCTGTATATAATAATAGAGCAGGATAGGGATTCACAAGACCAATCTTGAGACTTTAAGAAACAATAGTGAATTGCTTAAACAGAAAATAATTGGAAAAAAAAATATTTGTACACAGGCCCAGTAGTACAGTATGTTAGAATTTTGTACTTGCTTGTATGCTGCACAACTCACTTTTCAGCAGAGCAGTTTATGTTTATCTAAACTGTAATGTTCATGTCTTGTAGTGCAATTATTAGTATTTTATTCCCTTTGGATTCATATATTGGTTTTCATTAGAGGTGTCTTTTTAAAATGCTGTCATTATAATAGCTTTGTTGGTCTTAGCGGAATTTTTTTGTGTAAATCCTGTAGGCCACTTTGAAATGGTTTACTCATACTTGCACTGTTTGATCTAAGTAATACTTTAATTGATGATTTTAATGTTTTTGTGTTATTTCACTTCAGTTTAAAGTAAATAATAAGACCCATTTTCCTTATGTGTTGTTTCCACTAATTTCAGTAGTAAGCGCTACAATTAATATCTATCCTATTAACAAGACTAAGGTAGATCAGTAAGACTTTTACAAACATGTTTTTAAAAGATGCAAAATATTGACTAATTATTGTTATCATCAAAGTCCCAGAATATCAAGATATAATATTTTGCCAATACCACACACACCTAGGTGGGATACATTGAAACTAGGGTGTTTTCTTATTATAACAAACAGATTTAATACATATGATAATATATTTATGATGTGTAAAAGGTTTACACATTTTCACCTAAACGTTATGGTGGTTAAAAAAAAACACTTAGCATTACCATACTGAGCCATGTAGGCCTACTATAATATAAAATGGTGTACCTGCAACTTCCATCTATAAAATGTACTGTTTTAGTAAAATTCTGGAAACTTATTACTGGTTTTATCTGGAATATAAAACAACTGTGCAGACTTAATAAAATTATTTAAATTAAAACCAAAACTGTAAACAAAATTTTGGAAACAGAAAGGAAAACATCCAAGACCCTGCAGAAGTCAAAGTTAACTGGTATTGCATACATTATTTTATTGTATTTTTATAAACTGCATTTCTATTCTAATGTAATGTTATTTTTAAGAGTAGGAGGAATGAATCCTGAACAAGATAATACATATTTTCTTATGCTGCTCTAATGCACATCTGCCTCAAATGAGAATTATAAATCTTTGTAAATGTTTTATGTGAGCAGTACAGTTTTTATGCATAACTAGTTGTCTCCTGTGGCTCCACCCACATACTAGTGAAACAGGACATTGAGGAGGTCCCTGCTCCTGACATTATGCTTCCCCCCTCCCCTCGGCCCGCAGCCTCCATCTAGGATTAGCGTGAATATACCGCTCTTGCAAGCGAACTCTGATACTTTGTCCAATGAGAGAAGTCACAAAATCAACTGGAATGTTCAAGTAAATTCTAGAAAAAAACCCAATCTAAATCCGTTAACTAGTTCTCTTGTGAAAAGCAGACATACATACAAACAGACAGATGTTGGATCACACACATATATATATACCTTTAGGAGGTGTATCAAGGCTTCCTGAAGGTGGCTACGACCAAGAATACCAGATGGTGAGTGAACTTGTTGTTCTCCAGCTCCCAATGTTAACGGAGAAGCAGAGTTAGACTTGCTTTCAAACTCATTTGTCTTGCTAGCTGATTGCTGAAATACACTTGGGGAGAGCAAAACTGATTCTAGCTCCATGGAGGGAGCTGCTGTTGTGACCTGAAAATAAAAAAATTAGTAATTTTGCAAAAAGGAAATATTTCACAATCACTTACCCAGACATACAGAAAGAAGTTTCACTATAAAGTAGATTAAGTGGTAAAGGTATAAATGTGCAAGGAACAAAAAAAAAAAAGTATAATTGTTAATTTTTGTAAATTAGAAGTATAGAAATTTTAGGCTTCCTATTTCCTCCATATACCATTGCTGTTCTTACGTTAAAACACAGTTAATAAAAAAAAAATTGACACATAAGAAAAACGAAGACACAGTCCGACACAAAAAACAATCAGTAATCCCAAGTTAAAATTTCCAAATGCAATACTAGGCAAGGAATAGTTAAATAAATATCACCTTAATTTGTGCCTATTTAGAGTTCTATACTGAACAATTTAAGAATGAAAATATGGTGGTACTTCATAATATCTCAATCCCCTTAGGTAGTATGCTAAGAAAAAACTACCCCTGACTGACAGATATGTCATTCAATCAAATATGTGTCAATACTCTTCTATAGTTAAGCATTTTATTTGGCTAAAAGGCCTACTACTGCCAAAATCATGCTATGTGGCAGCTGTAAGTAGAAACCAAACTCCAAGGTAATGATCCACTTCACAGTATTAGACTAAAATTTGTGGGAGCCCTAACTATATACAGGGTGATTCACTCGAAAGAGGCCCTGAATATTCTGTAATAACTCTCACTAGGACGAAATAATCTGAACGAAACAATGTGTGATGTGCTCTTCAGTATATGGAGCTTTGAACAAGCCGGGATGACCCTGCATCGAAGCGATGAGGTAGGCACCGGTCAGCTGTTGCAACGTTTAACCTCTTTTTGCTTGCGACTGCTGGGTGCATACCATCCGTACCCTTTCACTCAGTCACTCGACTTGTCATCAGGATGGTGGTGTACAGTATTGAGCAGCGCGTCTTCATGGTGTAACCCTTTTGGGTCACCAATTCGTTTAAGCGATGTCAAAATCAACTGGATGATCATGAGTTAATGGAAGGTTTCATCCAGCATGATGGAGCAACGTGTCACACATTGGCAAGGAGCATGGCAGAAATTAAATCCTTCTTCGGCAACAGGGTAATTTCAAAGGGGCCCTGGCCATCATGGTCACTGGATCTGACACCACCAGCACTGTGGAAGATTTGAAGAAAAACATCCAACAAAAAATTGCTGCTATCCCCTCCCCCTGAAATTTGTTTGGCAGAAAATGGAAACAACCTCCAGCATCGCATGTAATGCAATCGATTAACATATATCAAGGTATATAGCGGCTTTTTTTTGGTTCAGATTGCTTCATCCTAACGGGAGTTACAACTGTATATTCTGGGCCTCTTTCAAGTGAATCTCCCTGTAGTACTTTTGGTGAAAGCCTTGGCTTAAATTTTGGGAACCCCTGTAACATAGTTTACAGTTTTCTTTTCTAGAATATCTTGTTCTACAGAGTGCTGCAGAGTCTATTTCAAAATGCAATTTATCGTACAAATAACAGAGGGTAAAATGATTTAGCCATTAAACATACACCCTCAAGTCTTGCATACTAAATATGGTAATCCTGCCAAGGGGCTGAAAAGTCAAAGCAATCATTTATTCAGTATTTATTCAAGCACTATTTACATGAGAAAGTGACTGTTATTTACAAGTGACAAATCCACTTCCTCTGTTAAAAACAGTAAATATTTTACCCATTCATTTTTTTTTCTTGATTCTCAAACCATTCAGAGTAGAAGACAGCCAAAAATAGTCACAATTATGTACAAGACTAGAACCAACCCTACATTGGGAAAAATCAAAGCTGCCAATTAGCTTGCAATTCATTTTTGATTAAACTCTGTCCTGAAACCTCTTCAACTGGAGAAACTTTTCATAAGAACACAGAGTTTCATTATACTGGTCTTGAGTTAAAATACATTAACTTTTTTTTTTTTTTTAAATAATTAAACTGTTACTGTGAGTACTTTGGGATTTCATGCAGTTTTATGTTCACAGTACATTATACATATAGCATTTTCAGTAAACACAAATCATTGTGAACTTATAAGAAAGAACATTCAGTTTTTTAGTTTGAAAAGAAAGCAAGTTATTAACTTTAGTCTCTGTGAGAAAACATTGGGAGAATTACTTTGCTTGGGGTGATGGTGGTTAAGATGTAATTGTTGACAAGGACAGTTCCACAGTACATAAACTTACTGGCAGAGGTTTTGCTAAAGGTTTAGAATGAACAAAGACTTCCACTTCTTTATTCTGCTGGAGAGTCTAAAACATAAAAAAGAATTTTAAGTTATTTGTTTTAACTATAGGTATAAGGTAAAATGAGTTTATGCAATCACATTGCTCACAGTTCTGGGTTTTACACTTAATGTAATATTCTGCACTAAGATTGTCACAATATCAGAATTTTTATAGTTAATACAGTTAAATTTCTTGACACCCATTTGATACAACAGTAGAATCAGAAATCCCTTTCAACATACTCTCATTCATTAAATAAAAAAGCTTTACATGAAAAAATAAAACTCCAGTCAATAGCATGTAGCCTTCAAGTAACTAAACAGCTGATGTTTAATAAAATATTTTCACATTAGCCAAATGAAATAGTGCTTATATTCCATAAAGTTGCTAACAGTAGTTGCTCAACTATCAGTTAAGCAAAATAGTACTAATGTTTACAAATATCACAATATAATGAACATTCTATTGCATAGTCTTCCATACAGACTCTAGAAGTGCCAAACAGAAGACATCTGCTAAACTGTGTTGAAACTTGACTAAATGTTAGATGCTTCAACATGCTACAGCCTAAAAAAAAGAGATGTACTTTGACACTTAGCCATATTAAACATATGCAGCATGTGTTTATTAGCCCATTACCATCAGATACAGTGGATTCAGCAATTATGCAGTACCTGTATTTCTGCACACCGTATTGTAGATTTAATTTAAATGGATACATTTACAGTTTTCACCCATCAATATACATTCAATACACCATAATAACAAAGTGAAAACATGTTTTCAGAAAGGTTTGCAAAATTATTTAAAATCAAACAATAAAATCTCTCCTTTATATAAATAATCAGACCCTTTGCGGTGGCACTCAAAATTGTTGTCAGGTTCATCCTGTCAACTTTAATTACCCCCGAGATATATCTAGATCATCAATAGTGTCCACCTAAGAAAAAATTATTTGACTGGACATTTAGAAAGGCATACTACACTTATGTGTATATAAGGTGTCACAATTTATACTGCTTATAAGGCCAAAAATCAATCCATGAAAGCCAAGGAGCTCTCAGTAAGTCTCTGCAATAAAATTGAGGTGAGGCAAAGATGTGGGATAAGGGAATAAACCACTTCCAAAGCTTTGGGTGTTCTCAGGAGCAAAGTGTCCTCAAAATTTTTAAATATCTGCGGTTCCTAGTGAAACCACCAGGACTCTTTCCAGAACTGGCTGTTTGGCCAAACTGAGTAACTGGGCAAGAAGGACCTTAGTCAGGGAGGTGACCAAGAAACCAAAAGTTACTCTTATCAGAACACTTTAATGACACATTACTTAACTAGTTGTTAATATGTTAACATAATTTCAAATTCACTCTATTAAAAAAAAAAGAAAATCCAAGTGACATTTTTCAAATGCTTAGCAAGGTTTGATGTGCTTCCTCCTTTAGTTTGTACTGAGGAGAGCTATAATTTACAAACTGCTATTTTCAGAACAAACAGTATTACTCTGAGCATCTGCTTCAGAGGTAAATCGCTTCCAGAAAAGACTTTTGCTCAAGGACTGAAAAAATGAAGGGGTCATGATGGCCCAGACTTTGTCCTTTGTTGTTATATTTTACATAACCTATACATTGCAATTTATTGCTGTAGAGTGGTGGTGTGGTGCATTCTGGTCAAGCGTACAAATAAGAGTTTTATTGTATTCTGTACATGTGATAATAAATCTGAAATTAACTTGCCTTGTTACCACAGCAAAGCTTTCAATTTTTAAAAAGGACAATGCCACTGTACACCTGCATAAAGTTAAACTGTAACAATCTTAAGTCTTTTTTTTGTGCCTGCTCCTTTCGTTATCATTTTCCATGTTGGTTACTCACTTCTGTAAGGATTTTCCAAGAGTAAAATTTGGACCATTCAGAATGGGGCAAAAGAGGGACTTTCAGGTTCAGACACAAAAACAAAAACTTCATCCAGATTTTTTTATGAATTGTTTATGATAGAAGAAAGGAAAGCCAGGTGGAAGAATCGGAGACAAGGAATCCAGATCAGTCACAGGTTTATTCACTCATATAACCGTTGTCCTCTGCTAGTTTCTTCTTGCATTTATCTCACTTGGCACAGTAAGATTTTCACCTGGACTGATCTTTATATCTACATTGCATCCATTTAGATCATTATATTTTGTAGTTGTGCATATATTTATGTAAATAAGTGGTAAGTGTGTTGTTAAATGTTGATAAGTCATTTTGACCATCATCAGAGGTTAATTTTCACCTCATTCACAGATCTGGTGCGAGTTGGTCAAAATTGGGTAAGTTGGTCACGAGACCTAAAACAAAAGTGCTTGGCTTATGAAGTCAGTACACAATTTGGAAAGAAGTTTTAGCTCATTACAAACTAAGTTAGCTATGGCAATCAACACTTTATAACAGGCTTTCTGTGCAGTAATGCTACATAAGCATTTCTAGAAAATTCGTGCTATCAGAGTGGCTGTATTCCTTTGCTACTTTACATATATGAAGATGTTTGACTGCACATGTCCTTAAAATAATATTTCAGACAAAAAAAAAAAAAAAAAAGCATACAGCAGCTGCTT
The DNA here is from genome assembly GCA_026402145.1 of Polypterus bichir lapradei. NCBI lineage: Eukaryota > Metazoa > Chordata > Cladistia > Polypteriformes > Polypteridae > Polypterus > Polypterus bichir. The sequence continues at coordinate 2,177,092 of JANRMT010062840.1, read as the reverse complement.
AATTATGAAACGACAAAAATCCACTTTTTGAATACATGCTAGCAGTCTCCCAGACACTTGCATGCTTACTCTCTGGCGCAAACATACATACACATAT
>JANRMT010062840.1:2106966-2176595 GCA_026402145.1 Polypterus bichir lapradei | reverse complement strand
CCCCACCCCCCCCCCTACCTCCCTCTATATATATATCTATATATATATATACACATACATACATATATATATACATATAATTATTTTCCTAAACAAATGTGTATAAAATACTTTTCAGTAATGTAAACAGACAGTTGTTACATGTGTTAACTAAATTATAAAACAAACTTTTAACATGTACATTATAACGTGAAACCATACTTTCTTCTGGGAAATTCATTATTGCATCAATTTTTGTGCTATTAAGAAGGGTGTCTCCTTTGAACAATTATTAATAGATCAAAGTATTTCAACTAATGATTATGAAATGTGCATTGAATCTACTTCTCTGTGATATACTCAAGGAGGAGACTGGCCATAGCCCTTTTTACTTGCCTTATAATAAGACCAAAAAACAAAGTCTAATAAGGTCAGCAATGTGAAAGTGTTGCACCAAAGGTTGACTGACGTGATGGCAAAAATCAAGAAAATGTATCACATATACCAGCATAGCCACAGGTGCTCCTAGCCTGGCAGAAAACCTGATGAACCCACTTTACAGTTGCTCATAGTGTTGCCATCTGCACTGAACACCTTACCTTTTAGAGATGCGGAGCACATGGCTCATTAACAAACTGTGAAATACATTCCTTTTGGAGTGAAGTAAACAAGATCAAATACACTGGTCTCATATATTCATATGACATGTCTGAATATTCCAGTGCATTCCTGTGTATAAGTAAATCCTCCTTTAAAGGTAATTTTACAGCTGTATCCAGTTTTATTCAGAATAAACATTCTTTTCAAAAACACTAAACAAGAGGAAGATCTGGCTTTACCAAAATGTAAGATTTATGATTGAGTAGCAAAGTTTGTAAAGATGTTTAGTAAACCAAAGTGAAAACGACTACTATCAATTATATCAAATTATATTATATGGAAATAGGCTCTTATAATAAAGCATTCAAATAATTTTGTGATTCCAAATGAATTAGACTCTATTATACCCCTGCAAAAATGTCAAGCAGCACCTGCTTTCCTTTTCCCACATTTTTACTTGCTTGTCCTATGTTACTGGGTCCATACTAAATCCCAACATCTAATCCTAACTACTGTAACATTATCTGGATCATCACTTCCTAATCAACACTTTAAAATAATGACCTTTACAAGTGCTTCCATCTCTCTACCTTACTCGGCTCAACTGTAGGAGTCCTAATAACCTTCTATGGTACAATAGACAAAATGTCCTAAAGTAACCAAACTAATTACTTGACATACAAATATTTATTTTCGTCTCCACTACATCCATGCATACTTCTTTCCTAGATGGAGAAGAGAAATTAGAAAGTGACTTCTGGAAGAAAATTCAATATGTAACTGCAAGTTTAATGTCTTATGCTGGTGTTTTACGGACACCGTAAAACCAAGAATTAATTAAAAATAAAACAATGTGATCTCACAATGACTTTTGAATGTCTGACCATTCTGAAAGCAAGTCTGTTGCACTTACAGGAAACTGTGATTTGTGTATACATATAGTACATGAATGTTAATTAAATTAAAAACAAACTCAAAAGCAACTTAATATTTAACTTTTAAGAGTGATTTTTAATTTACCTGTATTGGGGCCACTGGCATACTGCTCAGAGCAACTGGCTTGGAGATGGGATCTTGAAAGCATTCTGGAGTTGCAAGTTGACTAGTTGACTGAAGAAAACTTGGTGCAAGGCCTGGTTTGCTCAAGGGCTGCTGTGGCATTTGTTCATGATGTGGATTCAACTTGAGTTTATGAAAAAAATCCTGATTGAGGAAAGCCATGCTAGTGGTGCCCAGCTGAGAGTGGATTCCACTTTGTGAGGCAGGACTTAGAAGTGGAGACACTGGCTTGGCTTGAGATCGCTGAATAGCCTTGATCATGACACCACTATCACTACTGAGGTCTGGTAGGGTTTGAGAGTTGCTGACCTCTGTAGAGTGAATGGGCTGAAATACTGGGCTGCAACGAATATGATAATCATATGGGAATGACGAGACTAGATTTGGTTTTTTAAGTAAAGTATCTGGATTTATCTTTTCTGCTGCTCCATGATTGCGATGACCTGTTAAAGTCTGTTCCTTTGGTAAAGGGCTCCCAAACAGCTCTTCCACAGTGATTTGCTTATGGCCAGAGTGAAAATTCTGGAAGAAAATACAATATTCAAGTTGATAAAAAATGTATGTGTGTGTGCGTGTATTATATATTATATATGAATGAGAGAGAGAGAGAGAGAGAGAGCGTGTGTTAAAAAACAAAATTCTTGTATAATCATTATTAGAAAACTGGATTATTGGAGAAAAATAAAGACATTACAAAGAACAAATGAATTTTGTTACAGCTCACTGTTAATATACTAAATTATTACAAACCTTTTTACCACTTTATTTAGCCTGGCTTTGAGTACTTTGAACCATCTCTATTGGATGTATCACTGAATATATAACCATATTTGGGCTCAGTTAATATAGCCGTGTACTGACTTGTGTGAGAAATGTCTCATGGAAGGAAACTGGCTGTCACAAAAAAAATATCTATGTTTTGAAAATATTAAGCAATATAGTAGACACTATGTGTTAAATGGGAAAAGAACTGTTTCATATTTGTTTATCTGTCAGCAATCAGAGAAAAATGGGTTCAAATTACAATATCAATTTCAGTTTAATCTTCTTGTGCTTTTCACCATATGGCTAAAAGAAACAAACAGTCTTTCTCAAATATACTGTAAGATTATAGCTTAGGACAACCCATTTCAAATCTATACAACAAAATTAGAATGTTTTATCTTTTCCATTTAATTATTTTCTATTTCTGTGACCTACAGCGAGGAGGACATTTTTAGCATAGTCTCAATTTATGAATGAGAGAATTTTTAGAACAATATGTTCAAGTGACAAGAAAGAAGAATTGATGCAGGATAGACTTCATGTTTATGGCTGTCTGAATAAAAAAAACTGCTGATAAATTTAACTACTAACAGTTTGACCTAAAGGCTAATAATTTAAATTGGACAAGCTGAAAATTCAGATTCCTCACTTATTCTTTTTGTGGCTCTTGGAAAGTCTTTAAATCTGCATATTTTACCCATGAATATACCTATAGTTAAAAAAATATTTTAGTGCTATGAAAAGCAATATACACAATAAAATTAAAACTTTAGGAGGCCTACAAAAACTGATATTCAACTCATTGGAAGTAGCTTCATTGGAAAATAAGCATCTTTTATCTCTGAAGTAAAAAAGGTGAAGTAAAAAAACTAGCAATATAACCAAAAGGTAATCAACAAAATACTGACTGTCCAAGAATTTAGAATGACAGATGCACTAATGAGGCTGTACCTTTTCTTGCAGTTGTGAAGATGGTACATTTTCAATGGCTTCTCCAGAGATGGATTTATTGAGGACACGACTACGGTGCAATTCTGAGCTTGATGAAAGGTCAAAATCACCAATCTAAAAATCCAAAACAACGTGTTACTTATTACTGTGCGTCTTACCATTGAGAAAGTAACTTTTTTGTTTGGGGCTCTGTTCTCTGCTAATGACAACCATTCCAAACATATCCACTGAAAAGCTGATAATTCACTAAACAGCTATCTATATACAAATTATCATTACGAGAACTTCTTTTCCAACTGTAAGAAGTATGGATGGGAATTATCTAATAATAATTCTTTAACATTTAGTAACCAGTCATGTTTTGCATCATTAACTGTAGCTTTATTTTGATAAATATTACTTCAGGTTTGAAATGTATTAATGTAAGATGTATAAGGTAATGCATTTCAAATAATAAACAAATACTAGTAACATCTACCAGCACAGGAAAGATTCATTTGTCAAAACAAATTGTTAGCAAAAAATGCAATTCAAAATTACTTCTGAAGCAAGACTTGCTGCATTACATAACAACAGTATTGCTTCAAATAAATTTTGTATAACCAACATAGTGTTATAAAATAAACCTTAACATGTGAACCAAAACTTGAGTAAAACATCGAATAGTAAATAAAGAGGATTATGCTTCTGGAACTGGTAATTTCCTTATAAATTCCAGCCTGACAAACATACACCAAAAAGGCCAAATAACAGTGAATAGTAAAATCAATCAGACTTCATAAAATCCACTGAAACTCCTGTTTTAAAAAATTGAATAAAAACATGCTGGCAAATGACAGTAAATGCACTTAAAGGGAAATTATAAGCATGCCACTGTGGCGAGGGATGGGAGTTCAGAAGAAAAAAAGAAAACCTAATTCAAAGGGTCAGCCAGTCTCACATCTGGACCTGCTACATGCAGCATTGAATCTTTAATCCAGGATTAAGTCACTCAACTTCCCAAATCCTTTCTCATCACAGATCTGTCAGCTGCATCCTCAGCCAATCACACACTAGCAGGGAGTACTTGGGGATTACTCCGAGATCCATCTGGTCAGAAGGGGATGGGAAAGTGAAGCATGCACCAAGTGTAAATAAAAAGTGTTAAATAAAATATGTAACAGCTGCCTGTATTTAGGAAATATTTAGTTTTAGAAGCCTGAATGCAAGAACAACAATTCAGGTTTTCTATTATGTCCATGTAGGAAGAATATATAAATAGATAAAACAAAATCAAAAACAGAAATTGTGGACCTCCTAAAACAAAGAAAACCAAAGCAGCACACATGGTGCCTTGAAATGGTTTCTGTGTTCAAGAACTAATCTACAATACTAGCCAAGTTTCCATCCAGTTTTTTGCGACGTTTTGTTATCGACAAACAGAATATACGTAAAAAAAATATGCGAAATTTGCTGTCTTCAGCCCGTTTCCATCCAACTGGCTTTTTATCGATAAACTGGTGTGCGTGATGACGTCACCCCCCCAAAACGAACTGTCGCATAAGTTTTGTTGTATTGCGAAAAAAATCTGCCCTTGAGCCGTTTCCATACATAATTTTGTGTATGTCGCAAATTATCTACCTTTTGTTTTCCACGTTACACCCCCTCTACGAAACAAAGAAATGGAGAGATTATTTAGACACTTTTTTGAAATTTGCCAGCTTACTGTTATTTCAGTTTCACAAATAATTGGAATTGTACATAATATCCGAAGACGACAGCAGAATGAAGCAGTTGCTTGTCTGATAGCCCTAGAGCTCGAAGAAAGTACCCCAGTGCGACGAAACCCACGGGTATGGGAGAGACGACGGAATAAGACCTTTTCGGAGAAGGTGGAGGAGAGACACTTCACAGAAAATCTCTGGCTGCAACATTTTAGAATGATACGGCCGACGTTTGAGATGTTGTGTGGATTCATCAGTCCTGATGTTGCGCCCATCACAGGTTGCCACCGACCACCAGTTCCAACCCAAAAGCGGATTGCCATCGCCCTTTACAAGCTGGCAACCTGCGCCGAGTATAGAGTAGTTGGAGAAACTTTCAGGGTTAGTAAAACTACCGTTCATCGATGTGTATATGCTGTGTGCTCCGCTATTAAAGAAAAATTAATTCGGCGTTATATCAGACTTCCGACTGTAGCGGAGGCCAATGAAATTGCATACCGCAATTCCTTGGTGCATCTTGTGCCACAGATTTACGGTGCGCTGGATGGCACGCATGTGCCTATTCTTCCCCCGACGGAAGGCTACCGCGATTACATTAATCGCAAAGGGTGGCCATCTACTGTTCTCCAGGCCCTTGTTGATGACATGTGCATGATACGAGACATTTGCGTTGGCACTCCTGGAAGTGCCCATGATGCAGCTGTGTTTGCAGCATCGGATCTGTACAGGTGAGCCTACCTTTCAACATCCCTTGTCAGTGCGATAAGAACTGAATTAGTACTGTAGCCTGCTTCCCTTAAGGTTTTTAATTAAAACTGAAATTTGAATAAATACAAAATAACGACGTTTAATCAAAAAAAACTAAAGTTAATATTAATGAGAGAATTTCTCATATATGCTAAAACATCTGCCATTTAATAATAAGAAAAAAATGTTTAGATAATGAAACACACGGTTTATTAAATATTTTGACTGGCACAGTAAATTACCTTTGCGGTTTTTGTATTATTTAGACATCCTGAGAGACACCCCCAGGCTACAGTTGATGTGGAGGGAGATCAGTTACCCCTTTTAGTAGCAGGAGACCCAGCCTATCCGCTACTGCATTGACTCATCACGAGAAATAACGTGTCTCTTTATCAGATCATGCGAACCGCTCCGCTATTCTCGTTTTGATTGCACGTGATGAAAATTTATCATGTGACACATTTATTTGCGTTAAAGCCCTTTTTTTCCGACAAAAAGTGTTTCCAATGTAGTTTTTGCCACATCTGAAGTATCGATATGGAATTTATGCGCTAAAGTTAAACGGAAAAATATTATGTCGACATGTACAACATTTTATCGATAATTAGCATTTCCATCAGCTAAAATTTGAAGCGCTAAATATTTTTTCGCAAAAACTCCTTGGATGGAAACCAGGTTACTGTTGCACCTTTTCTGTATACCTACAAAAATTAAACCTCCCTACCATAATGGAAGACCTTAAAGACACAGTAAGAAGCAATGTAAGAAGAAGCAAGAAGCAAAGCAACATAATCTTGTGATTGATTGCTCAAATAAAAAGCCAGATTTGTGATATTTAGTAGGATTAGTTTACTGCCAACATTGCTCACTTTTCCTGTTCAAATTGACAGATATTCTTCACTTACACATTAGTGCGTAGTGTAATTTACATGTAATCTGATAAATTCATAACCATGACAAATCTAATTTGAGGTCACAAAGACCAGCAGCATTGGACACACAGAAGGTATCAGCCTTACAGATTGTGCCAGCCCATTACAAGGCATGCACACACATATTAAAACCTCTTTAGAAATAGAGACACGCATTTTCTAACTATAGGAAGTACAACACATTTTAGGAGTACATTTTGCAACAAAAAGGTCAGCATATCCATGCCTTAAAGCAATTTGCTCACCCTTTCACAGTCGTCCTTGTTTCTCTCATATTCATCCTTGGCTTTATTGAGCATTTCCAGAATGTCAACAGGCCGATCTTCAGCACAACCATTCATTTTGCTGGGACTGTTCTTGCCAGGAGAGCTCTGCTGTGCTCTTTCTGCCTCTTGTTGTACAACCCTGAGTGAATGGAGGGAATCAGTTTAGTCTTCTGTGCAAAGAAACCCCTCTTGTAACGTGGCTTAAAAAGATAACATTTCACTAGGTACCTTAAGGCCATTTTATATTACATAACTTTCCCAGTGATTTTAAGTCGCTTCACTTACAAAATGTTAGAGAGATGGAGGCAGTAGCAGGTCACTCCCATGATCACCACTCATGTAGTTTAACATACCTAGAGACTCTTTTGCCTTAAGTCATAGGTGTGGGTTTTTGTGTCTATGAGAGCTGACAACAAATAAGTGCTCACGCTCAAAATGACAAACAGAAGAAAGATGCTTCTCTCCGATATCATGACAAAGAGAAAACAAAGGGGGTTGGAAGAACAGGGCATAGATTACAACTGAATTTGCAGTACCTATAAAGCCTTTACACAGGTACAAACTCTGTCATACAGCAGATTGTTGGCTGCCAGAAAAAAGGGAAAGCTCTCAATACTTTGGAAATGTGAATCTGTGCCTGAAAGGTGTTAGGCAGTCATTTAATTTGACATATTCTACAATACAAGATGTGTAATATGACAAGCTTCATGTGAAGAATTTCCCATGGCTGATTAACCAACCTGAAAATGAGTTTTGTAAGTTACCTAACCAACCTGATATCCAGTTTTGTAAGTTACCTCTAACCTTTGGGTGTGAACATGTTACTTCAGATCATTTGCAACTGCAGTACAAGAAACAATGGCTGCCCCACTTGTGATTTGTATCAAAGAAGAGCAACGTGTAGCGATTCATTTTTTGTGGTCCAAGGGTATGCCTGGTGCTGACATTTATCGAAGACTTAGTGCACAGTATGGAGAAAGTGTTTTGTAATGAAGAAGTGTGTATCAATGGATAGAGAAGTTCAACAAAAGTCGCACAAATGTCAACCATGAAGGAGGAGCCGGACACCTATGCATGTCTGATGACAACATTGAGTGTGCACATGAAATGATTCTGTTAAGTAGACGGGTGAAAGTAGATGATACGTCAAATCTTTTGCAAATCAGCCAAGGCTCAGCCTACGTAATAATGCCCAACAGACTTGGGTCTCAAAGTTTCTGCGAGATGAGTACCAAAACAACTCACAGAAGAGCACAAACAGAAGCGTTTGGGTACCTACAAACAAAATTTGGACTAAAACACTAAGAACTTCTAAGAAGTTTCTTAAAAAGAATCATTACTGGCGACGAGAAACAGATTTATCACTACGAGCCTCACAGTAACCGGCAGAGCATGGAATGGAAACATCCTCAATAGCCGATCAAGAAAAAATTCTAAAAGTCCACCATCAGCTGGAAAATGAATGCTTACAGTTTTCTGGGATTCTCAAGGGCCAATACTGGAATATTATCAGGAAAATGGTTCAATAATCAACAGTGGTTGGTGCAGAGAGATGTTCACTGAAGAGCTAAAGCATAAACTTTGGACAAAATGCAAAGGAATGTTATCCAAGGGCATTGTGTTCTTGTATGATAATGCACATCCGCAAACTGCTGACAACACATTGACACTCTGCAAAAACTTTGTTTTGATGTGTTACAACATCCTCCTTATAGTCCTGATCTTGCCCCTTCGGACTATCACCTGTTTGGTTTTAGTGCGATGATGTTTTCTGATTGGCACTATTCAGGTCATAAAATGATTTCTTCAAAATGTCACATATATTTGCTTCTTTCTTTTTTGTCCAGTGCTGTGTTGACATTGTGCACCAGAAGACATGAGCTTATTCAGTGCGAGCAGAAGCACGCAGGTTGCCGGTTGCTTGTGCTATAACACGCTTGACTTGGCGGCAATCAACACACATGTACTGTACAAGGCATGCACGGGGGCCACTGAGAAAAGAAAAGTGTTCTTTGCTCACCTTACAGAGGATCTCTATCATTGCTTCCTACAAGAAAAGGCGATGGATAAAGCAAAAGATGCAACATCGACAAGCTTCTGTCCCAAGACTGCCGCTTTCCCCAGCCCTTCAGTGTAATTGGAACCACAGCACAGTGTGAAGTGTGTACAGTGCAACAGGTTCACACACCGTAAATTCAGGCAGGACAGCCCTTGGGTGTGTGGGAACTGTTAACATTTGAATCTGATGAGTGCATGTAGTGCGGAACTGACCTCTCTGTACTATTCTTTCCTCTGCATGTCCTGGAGTACAAAAGAAACACCACCATGCACCAAAATATGTAGACTGGGCCAGATTGGGGGGGGGGGGGGGTAGTGGGTATTGGGTAAGCGGTCACTGATTACAACCGCAATAAGGTATGAGAATGAATATGAATAATATGTATACTTCAGCATCAGAGCCACAATGTTTCCCGAAATGTACTATACAGGTCATAAAATGAGTTATTCCAAATATCATATATACCTATGTCTCTGTTTTTTTGTCATCATGGACCATAAGGTGCGCACTAATTTAGCCTGAGCAGGAACACTCAATAAAAATGAATAAAAAAAAAATTCAAGTGACGGTGAGATATGAAGAAGGCATACTCACCAGCATTTGTGTGTCATCTTTTATCTCTCCAGATCAGAGAAGTTCCAGTTCCATTGTCTCAAAACACCACTCACACCTACAGTTAGTCCCAGTTTCAGATAAAAAGTAACGACGTCAGATCATTTGGGGGGTGGGTGGGGGTTGTATCATGATCGTGACAGAGAATTAAAGTGAAAAGAAAAAAAAAAAAAAAAGCTAACTTTTACGAGTGCTATAAATTTACACCAGCTATTATAGACACAAAACAAAAGTATGTTTTTATTGTATAATATTAATAAGAGCAGCTCACTAGCCAAAACGGTAAATTTGTGGGGGAGCTGGTTTCGAACTCACGACCTCCAGATTATAAGTCAGCAGATCTTACTGCTGCCCCATGGAAGCTGTCGTATTGTGCTTGTACCTTTTGTGAAATCAATCAAAGCAAGAACTGGGAGAACTTCTTACCCATTCTGAGGCGGTGGGGGATGGCATAGCAGGATGCTTGGGCTTATTGACACATTTACAAGACAAAAGAGGCTGATGGAGAGGTTGTGAAGAAATTTAAGGTGGGCTGGATTTACAAGTTTTTTCGTAGGCTCTAGTAATTCTAGTGTTAATGAAGGAATACGAAAGCTTGTTGACTGATGGATAAGGTGTACTGAAAAGCAGGGAGATTATATCGAAAAATGAAGTATTTCTCTATTCTGAAAACTGATTAAAATAAATTCTGTGGGGATAATTTTTGATTTACCCTCGTGTATTTCATGAAGCACATGTCCTGGTTATTAGATGTTTTTGGGGGAAAAAAAAAACCCCAGTCACTAAATCCAAAATTCATAACATTTCACAAGGTGTGCTCTTGGCAACTTATTTTTCAAGCTGCTTTCTTTGTAGGAAGCCAGTAACATGTTGAGCTGAGCATTCTTTTATGATGGCCTGAGGGGGACAATCATTGCAATCTCTCTGCATGTCAATCATTTAGAGTCATCCACAAATAACATTGTATAATCAGCAGAACATTAACCTAATCTCATGTATGAAAATGATGAAGATAAACCAGTCACCAGAAAAGTGTAGTAAAGAAATACTATCAGTAATTGGGCTTTGAAAACATTCCACAAATGACAAATCTAACTAGTCAAACTACTCTCAGCTCTCTTAGCATAGCACTGAACTACTACCATGCTAATAGTTATCAGAAATACAGAGGCAGGGAGAAATTCGGGACTGACCTCATAACAGAATACATAGTTATTATTGTAAATAAGTTCTTTTTTTTTTTTATTTTATTAATTTTATTGCAATCATTCCATACAAATCAATCAATTTTTACAAAAAGTACAATTGAGAGCAAATCGACCCCCACCCCTGAGAGAGAGAGCAAGGCCAACAGAGTAAAACTTAAGGCTTGTTAACATACCTTAATTGCTGAGTTTGATAAGCCAATAGAGATGAATGGAGAAGAAAAAGGAAATACAGAAATAATTGCTTCCTCTGTGCTTTAAGAGCTTATTCTAAAATATTAGAATGCCATGTTCTGAAAAAAATCAGTACAGATCCTCCGAGTATTTGATTTTTTCCAATTTCAAATACTATAAAACATCGGTTTCCCACTGACTTAAAAGAGGAGAGTTAGGATTCTTCCAGTTTAGCAAAATAAGTCTGCATGCCAAAAGTGTAGTGAATGCAATCACAGTTTGTTTGTCCTTCTCCACTTTAAACCCATCTGGAAGAACACCAAACACAGCTGTTAGTGGATTAGGAACGATTGTGACACCAAGGCTGCCTGAAAGGTAATTAAAAAGTTTGGTCCAGAATGATGGCAATTTGGTGCAGGCCCAAAACATGTGACCCAGTGGGGCTGGGACTTGATTGCAGCGTTCGCAGGTTGGATCTTGCCCTGGAAACATTTTGGAGAGTTTTAGGTGAGACAGATGTGCTCGATATATAATTTTGAGCTGAATAATTGTATGCTTTGTGCATATGGAGCTCGAGTGAATTCTCTGCATTGCTATTTTCTACTCCTTTCCTGATATATTAATTGAGAGATCTTTTTCCCAGTGTCCTCTTGGATCTTTGAAAGGGAGGGACTGTAAAATAATTTTATATATTGCAGAGATGGTGTCCGAGTCCTTGAAATTGAGCAATATTTTGTGGACGAGGGTGTAAGATGAGGAAAATCGGGCAGGTTCTGTTTAACAAAGTTCCTAATTTGAAGATAGTGAAAGAAATGTGCAGCTGGAATGTTAAATTTAGACTGTAATTATTCATAGGATGCAAAGACGTTGTCTTTATAAAGATCTCTAAGCAAGTTAATCCCAAATGTTTTCCTGATATTAAAAACGGCATATGTTTGCGAAGGTTGAAAGAGGTGGTTCTCTTGCCACTGAGAAAAGATTCTCCATCTTAAAATGCTTTCTACATTGGTTCCATATTCTGAGTGAGTGAAGCACAATTGGGTTATTAGTATACTGCCGATAACTTGCATTTATTGGGGCACAGAGCAGGGAATATAAAGTAGTACTGCAGGATTTTAGTTCTACTGTGGACCAGGCCTGTGTATGTTCAACTATTTGTGTCCAGGTTTTTATAGCTTGTATGTTTGCTGCCCAGTAATAAAACTGGAAGTTAGGTAGAGCCATGCCACCTTCTGCCTTTTGTCTTTGTAGGGTCGCTCTTTGGATACGTGGATGTTTTGAGTTCCAAATAAATGAGGTTATTGCTGAATCTAATTGCTTAAAAAATGATTTATTGATGTATATTGGAATGTTTTGAAATAAAAAAGGAGCTTAGGAAGAATATTCATCTTAACAGTATTAATTCTTCCAGCTAGGGTGAGATGAAGGGTTGACCATCTATGCAAGTTTTGCTTAATTTTTTCCATGAAGACGGCAAAATTTGGTTGATAAAGAGCTTTATGTTTACTTGTGATGTTTACCCCGAGGTATTTAAACTGATCTGCAATGATAAAAGGTAGGGTGTCTAATCTAATATTATATGCTTGAGAATTCACTGGAAAGAGTACACTTTTATTCAGATTAATTCTGAGACCAGAGATCTTTTGAAATTCTGTAAGTGCTGTTAAGACTGCAGGCACAGAATTTTGTGGGTCTGATATATACAGTACCATATCATCTGCATAGAGAGAAATTTTCTGTTCCAGTCCCTCTCTGATAATCCCCTTTATCTGATCAGCATTTCGACAGTGTATTGCCAGTGGTTCAATGGCAATTGCAAACAGCAGCGGTGACAAGGGGCATAAGTAAATAAGTTCTAACTACCATAGTTAGTTTCAGTTTCTTTATGAAACAGGGATATGATTCATTGAGGAATGAAGAAGGCATCATAAGGATATAAGGGAAGTTTTGAGAACAACCCATTCAACACAACAATCAATTCCTACTCATTTAAGTTCTTCAACATATTGTGTATTTAAAATTTGAAGGCTCCTAAATTTATTGTATTTGTTACACTTCTTAGGGACTTATTTCATATAATCATTCCCTGTGTGAAGAAATATTTTCTAGTATAAGGCAAAATGTCTCTCCACAGAGTACCCATCTATCCTCCTAAATTCTGCATAAAAATCTTATTTTAAGGTAACAACTAACATTCACTGTAGTTCCATTCATAATATACCCTGCATACATTTGTGGAACAATAGAACTCCTAAAACACATGTGATCTGTTCCAACGTGAGGGGTAACATTTGAATAGAAGGGGCACTAATATATTGGAGAGGTGTAGAAGTAGGTTAGTAGTGAATTCTTTAAACTAAGTAAAGGGGGGGCAGAGATTTTAGCCAGGTTAAGAATGCCACATAAAGGTTCAGCAGTAGTATAAACACAAATATGCAAGATAATTTTTAAAAATTTTCAATACACTGTTAAAAACTCAAATTAAAGACAGAAATTTAAACTGCTTACCTATATGCTAGGAGCATCAAGAAAAAAAAAAAGGAACCGTATTTATACAGTGTAGCTGCAAAATACTACAAAATAATAGGAATAACAAACAGATTAAATAATGGAGATGGGGTTGAAGTTAACAGTCATGCGAAAAAGTAATAGTACACAATGAAAAGTTTTTTGTTCCCTTTTGTTAACATATTTGGACATATCAAGATATCACTTTTTTTTAGATAAAGGTGATGCAAGTGAAGGAAAAAAATGCAAATTTGATGTTAAAATTTATTTAATGAAAAACAAACAAAAATGCCATTTCCATCTGAGGAAAAAACTAAGTACATTCTTGTCTCTAGTAGCTGATACTTCCTCCTTTGGCAGAAACAACTTAATGTAGGTATTTCATATAACTACCAACATGTCTACCAGTCTCCCACTCCTTCACACACAATTCTTTCTGCTGTGTGATGTTTGAGTAGTGTCTCATGAACTCTGCCCATTTCAAGCCCCTCACCCCCAACCCCTTAGTATCTCGATGGGATTCATATCCAGGCCCTGATTATGCCATTTCAGAACCCTCCATCTAGCTTCACTCTTTTGACCGAAGGTCTTGCATTAGTCCTTAAGAAACCTCTGGTACAATGAAGAATTTATAGTGGACTCTATTATGGTGAGCTGTTCAGGTTCTGATTCAACAAAGCAGTCCCAAACCAAAGCTTTACCAATACAATGCTTTATAGCTGGTAGCAGGTTCTTCTGATCAAATGCTGCCTTTGGGTTTTGCAAAACATGTCCCCTGGTACTGTGGCAAAATAACTCTCTTTGCCTTGTCTGTCTAGAGCACACTGTCCCAGAAGTCCAGGTCTTTGCATAGGTGGTCATTGGCAAACTTTACCCTTGCCCTCATGTTCTTTCACAACAGCAAACATTTCCTCCTGGCACACCTCCCATGTAGATCTAATTTGTGCAGCCTCCTCTTAATGGTAGATTTATGCACTTTAGCAACAATAGTGGCAAGAGATACCTGTAAGCCCCGTGATGAAATTCTGTGCCTGTTAAAAGAGTTCTTTCGGCATCTAATGTTCTGCTTATGAGCAAAACTTCCTGGGGTGGCCAGGACTAGACAACTATTGAGAATTTAGATTAAGGATCAATGTGCCTTATTATTAGTATTAGTGCTGTTAGCTAGTAAAAGCTTATGCCTGAAGCAGGTTAAAAAGTCACCATTTATTTTAGCATAAGGGCCACTGAGCTGTTGGCCTGTCTGTCTTTTTACTTACTTTGTTTTGAATTTCTGTGAGTCAAGGACATTGTGCTCTCTGAAGGAACTGAGCAAGCAAGCAGATGTTTGTTTCGGGAACATGGCTGCTGAGGCTTCTGACTGACAGAAGACTAAACAAAAGATTAAACAAGCTTCCACATGCATTCACTGGCTCTCACATTACAGCATAAATATGAATTTTAGATGGCATTTAAATTTACATATTAAGGTTTATCAATATTTTAATTTTAGGCAATCAAATTAAAGCAAAATGCATTGTGTTAGCTAGCTTGAGTGATACAAGATTTTAAGAGTTGATTATTAAAGGCTAGGATTTTTCTCTGTTTTAAGCAGGTGCCTGGGAGATCAAGGCCGTCTGCTTCCATTCCCAGCATCTCAGCCCCTGTGCTGGCAAGTCAAAGCCAGTGTGTGGCTGTGTGCCACTGCCTAATACTGTAGCTGTCTATGTTTGCAGGTTTTCACATCAGCACGTATATGTATTTTAAATAGCATTTAAGTTAATATGTCAATGCATCTTTATGAATCATTATAATAATAAATCAATTTACAGCAAAAAATTTTTAAACTAACTAGCTTTATAAGAGTAACTGTTAACACTAGAATCCCTGAAGCCTATAAAAAAAGTCATAATTTCGGGCCACCTTAAATTCTTTTGCACCTCCTCATCAGCGTCTTTGTTTTACAAATGATCTGGTGCACAAGACATTAATGTTTAGGTATTTGAGGTAGCAATAACTGTAGTAGTGTACATACTTTTCCACATGTAAAATTTGCTTTAATGTTTAATTATACAATGGGCTACAAAATATAAATGTAGCATCTTGTTTGTTATATTATATTTATTCATAAATTAACCAAATATGAAATCTTCATATGTCCACATATGTTCAAAAAAAAAAAAAAAAAAAAAAAAGGTGTGGGGGTCTGTGTTTAGATAAAATAGGAACTGAATGAAAGTCTTCTTTAATTAGACAGTGTGCCACAGCTTAGTGAAGATGTATGGATTTGACTAGGAAGCATTAAATATTGAGGCCTTTAACTCAACACACTTTTAAAAGTGTGTTACATGCTCCCTAATGCTTACAATATTTTTTAAATCATATCTTTTTAGTAATATTAAAAAGGCAAGTTTACAGGGAGAAATTATAATCACATGCAACTTTAACTACTCAAATTTCCACTGGGCCAGCCTTACGAAAAACAGAGTACAAAGAGAAGGAATTTTTTTTTTTTTTTTTTTTTTAATATATGATCAGCGTATGCTCTTTAACACAGTATGTTAAAAATACCAACATGGGGAGAAGCCTGACTAGATTCAGTAATCTGCAATAATCAGAATTGGATTTAGGGGAAAGATGTGAATGAACCATTAAGATTGCCATCATCATAATACATTTTGCAGTGTTTTGGGAGAGTGCATGTTCAAAAAATGAAAAATTTAATTTTAGTAGGTCAAATTTTGAGCAGATGTGAAAAAGCCCAAATAAAAGCGTATCCCAATTTTTGTTAAGTGTGTAGACAGTTGAGGAAACGTGGAGCATGTTTAAAAGGGTTCTACATGCAATGCATGTGAAATCAATCACAAAATTTAAAAGCACAAAGAAATTAAAGAGAACCCAGTGGTGGAGAAGGATATAAAAAGAAGTTAAAGGAAAAAAACAGCTATATAAGGCATGTAAAACAAATAACTATAGGGCTATCCGTAAGACATAGGAGAGTATGAGAACAGTTAAAAAAAGACATTAGGATGAAAGGCAGTGGTTTGCAGAAGAAGTGAAGGATGATCCAGAGAGATTCTTTCAATTATTTTAGTAGTACAAGAACAGTCAAGAAAGAGGTGAGAAATGTTAGGTACCATAAAGGCAAACTAGAATATATAATAATACATTTTATTTATATAGCGCCTTTCCCATGCTCAAGGCACTTACAGAATATAAGAAAGAATGGCAGGGTATACAGTATATAGCATAGTACAAAGCAAATAAATAAATAAAGAAGATTAAGACAGTAAATTCAGAGAAAGCCTAACAGACAACGGAATTGACGGTCTAGCACACACACATACAGGTTACATGAGCATCTTGACAGAGAGGTAAACTAAGAGAAGGGGAATGAAGTCAAGTAGAGCTAAAAGCCTTCCTGAACAGATGTGTTTTGAGTTGTTTTTTAAAAGAATTCATGGAGTCAGCTAACCTGATTAATTTTGGTAGGTCATTCCAGAGTCTGGGCGCTATACAGCTGAAGGCCCTGTCACCCATTGATTAGTGTGGGGCACAACAAGATTACCAGAATCAGAGGACCTTAGTGAGCGGGCAGGCACATAGAGATAGAGAAGGTCACTGATGTAGTTTGGTGCACGGTTATTTAAGGCTTTGTAGGTTATTAGTAGGATTTTATATTCTGTAAGACACAGGGAGCCAGTGAAGATGGAGCAGGATGGGTGTGATGTGCTCGCAGCTGCTGGTTTGAGTAAGGACTCTTGCAGCCGAGTTTTGAATAAGCTGGAGCTGTGATAGAAGATTAGAAGGGGCACCTGCCAGCAGCGAGTTACAATAATCGATAGATGTAATATGAAGTGAAATAGCAAATGCTTTGAAACTTTTGTAAAGATTGTTCAAGAAGAAGACAATAACCTCCCAAAAGTGACAGGGTCTTCTAACAAGGTCCTTAGTGATTTCGAAACTGTAGAGGGAAAAATCTAATAAATGACCGGGACCAGATAACACTACTCTTCAAGTGCTTAAAGAAGTTAGAACGGGTGATTGGATTTGACAGAGACACACAAGATTAGATTGAGCATTTACATACAATGAATGCCATGTTAAAAATCCACTAAACATGAAAGTGTGGAGGAATGACAAATGCAAATTATCTATGACTGCAAGAAATTAATATCCAGAAATTTATCTGAGCTGCACATTATAGGTAGCAGGGCTGCAGGCTGAAAGTCATTTATCTTCATAACAGTCTCATTGATAGACCTCCACTTGCTGGACAGAACTGCTTGGTTACTGGGCTTTTTCTGGAAATGTAGTGATTCTACTTCATTTATCTTTACATGTCAGTTCCACATTCTCTCCTTATCACTCAGTCTCTTTACCAAGGTATTCAGATAAGAATAACACATTACACTTCATCCTGTTGAAAACGTGTGAAGAACTCGTGCAATATTATGCAGCTTATGATAAAAACAGCACAAATGAGAAATAACGAATTGGTCAGACAGAATCCAATCATACTTTTTGAATGGCTCAAAATACAATGAAGATATATGGATATAGATGTACTATATTGATGTCCGCAGCTAATTATCCAAAGGGCATGGTTAATTACGCATCACATATGGAGAATGATTGGTTTTCCAAGTATAACTACTAACAAAAGGTAAAACTTTCTACAGTACTATAAAGTGATAAATATACTTAAAATATTATACTCCCTTGCTCTATCCCACTAAGAACACGTTTTTCTTTTTGTGTTCACAACCCTTTTCTTCTGCATATAATCCAAAATTGCTTCTTGTGATAAAAAAAAGTTAAAACATCTGGTTTTTGGATGGACACAGTCACACTAATATAAACATTTTAATACCTTGACCAAAGACTGTGCAGTAACATGAGGCAGACAACTGTCAAATATTACAAACCTCTATTTAAAATTAGTTGTGTATTACATTAGAGGGTTAGCTCAAGTTGGACGGTTGGAAGACAAAGTCAGAGAGGCGAGACTGTGTTGGTTTGGACATGTGCAGAGGAGAGATGCTGAGTATATCAGGAAAAGGATGCTAAGAATAGAGCTGCCAGGCAAGAGAAAAAGAGGAAGGCCTAAGACAAGGTTTATGAATGTGGTGAGAGAGGATATGCAGGTGATGGGTGTAACAGAACAAGATGCAGAGGACAGAAAGATATGGAAGATGATCCGCTGTGGCGACCTCTAATGGGAGCAGCCGAAAGAAGATTGGGTCTTTTTTAATCAACACTTTTGGTTGCCCAAAAATGTATATACTTGATGAACATATATAGTATACAGTACTTACTTTTTATGAAATCTACTTTAGATTCCCCATTATAAATTTTGGATTGTCATTAGAGTTTTACTATTTTGAAATAATGGGAGACATAACTGATGCTTTCAAAACTGTCAAGGTATTAGGGCATCATGAGTAATTCTTCCAAAACATTGTCCATTTTATATAAGCAGCTTGTTTTACCAATTTTCCAAGAAACTGACAGGTTGAACACTCATTAACAAAGTTCCAGGATAAACAGCCCAGCAATCACTTCAGTCAACAACTAGTAAGAAGGGAAAACTGCATTGCCATAAATGAAGAATCATCACGTACACAATACACTTAGTCGAGGAAATTATTTTTTTCAGAAAAACAGAGACAATTAAAAGATAAGTGAATTATAAGTACAGTACTTTAAGGTAAGCCAGTGATTTAGCAGTTATTACATGGCCTCAGAGAAATCATACAAAGCACTACTCTACATCTGCAAACAGAAGCATAACATTTAAACGAGTGTTCTCTTTATGAAACTCTTGGATGAGGATAGCAACATAAGTTGAGTTAGTTTATAATGCAGAATGACAAGAAGTTATTAGTAGCTAACAAATTATATGTCGTGTATATTGTGTGTAACGTTTTTCACTTGTTCTTCAGTTCATTTTAACCCCCACACCAATGTAATTTTATATTGAAGATAATAAATACAAAATCATCTTCTGTATGGTGGCTTTGATTAGATTTCGCTTTGGACATTAAATATCATGTGGGAGGTTTGTTGTGTTAATATTGCAGACACATTTCTTAGGAACTTAGCAATAAGCAATATGAATAACAGTGCCAGATCAACACTGTAGAAAAAAAAAATGTTATTAATGAGTTAATTTAATGCTTACTAAAATTTTAAATCATGCAAGCTTAAAAAGGTACAAATCTTTTTACTGTGCATGGTAAGCTGTGAACAATCAACATTCACTTTTAATAATTCAGGTTCTGAATGTTATATATAGCATCTTTTAGTGAAGACAATGTAGGAGGTGGGGTGAAGAATAAACCCCATGATTTATGGAAATAGGTTAAGACTACAACTCTACAAGGATTTTGACACCTAATTTATCTTACTTGCTCTCTTTATGCAAAACTGTCTATGCTGAAGTTATGCACTTTAAGCCTACAATTGCATGCAAATTGTAATTGACTACATGTGATCAACTTCCTTTGATTTACAAATTAAATAATGTACAAGGTTTCCTACAATATTGAACAGGCACTCATAAAATCAAAACTTTGTAACTTTTTCAGAGGACAGCCCGCATCAACTGCAGTATGCCTGATGGATGGTGTATAAATTAAAAAATGAGTACAAATTACAAAAGAAACCTCATTGAGTGTAACATGTTCTTCTCAATAAAGAAAGACAGCTGTTAAAAGAATACTAAATTAATATTTTTTACCTTGCCTGGATTGCAAAAGTGGTCAGTTCAGTGTATACATGTTATATGAAATTTGTAACATATGAAAATTTTGATGATATTACAAGGGCTATAAAATGTTGCAGAACGATACACTGTATATTATGTCTGAATGTACATAAATGTAGGTTGATCAAAAGGATTTTCATTGTCTTTAGTAAACAATGTGAAACAAACAAAAAAAAATAAAAAAAACACTATACTTACTTTGACATGAGTTGAGCTATTCGCTGACAGTCATTTTTGTCATAAAACCAGATACTGTAGATGGAGACTAAAGAAAAAAAGAATATTTCAGAAAAAAACAGTGGTTAACTTTACAAGCACTTCTCAAAGCTGTGAACAAATAAGGTATTAGAAGCTTGATGTTCAGTGTTGTAGACTTTAGTATTTTATTAAGAACATTTCATTGACAATTTTTTTCAGGTTCTAAATGGGGGTAGAATCATTTATTACAGGTTATGTGTATAAGTGTGCCCTATAATTACATTAAAGAATAAGTTTTATATTGTTTTAAGTCAATTGGTGTCCTGTACATTCCCCATTTTTTAACTGCATGAATAGGCAAGTTATTTTGACTTATTAAAAATGCTTAATTTAAGAACAATGTTTAATCAATACCACAAAAAAAAAAAAGACTTGAAAAATTGACTGCAATCTTGTGCTTTACAAAGGGGAGATCTGTCACCTGCAACCCTGAGCACTAAATAGAGTATGAAAATTGATGCCTAGATGGACAAATTATTATACTTCTTTAATAAGAGGGAGAACAACAATGGCCATTTCACTAAAAAAGGTTATGTTTACATGCTTAAAAAAACAGAAAATAAAGGAGAGTGAATGAAGACACACTTTATCCTACAAAAAAAGATGGAACAATGTGAAGCAGCATTGAATGCTGACCCTTCTTTAGAGATAATCCAAAGTTCAATACAACAGACTTAATGGTAGCTTAATGGTAGGGAAAAAGATAAGAAAACCACTCAGATCTGCCACAGACAGACTCAGTGAAGGTTATAAAAGCATCCAAATCAGTTCCGACTGCCAAACATATCTGATCATTTACTTTGCACTGTTAAGAACAACTTTCTGGGAGTGCCTAATTAAGCTTACCACTGTGACAGAATTCAAAGATGAGAAAGCACTATGTCTACAAGAAACAAAAAACGAACTATAAAGTATATTCACTTCTAATTCCATGCCTCAATTTTATTTCTATAGGTACTGGCATTGGATGGGCTCCACTTACAAGATAAATGGGGTAAGGCTGAATTGACGGATGAAATGCAAGCTAAGCAACAGGCAATTAATATCTAAACCACAGGAACCTTTTTTTGGGGGTGTGGGGAAGCACGCTTTCCCTGTAATAGCTTTGACTACTTTAAAATCTTAATCTGACAATTGGTCTTTTATTTTATGTATTCTTTGCTTCTTCACAGTAAAGTTGAACTTCAGAGATTCCAGGCTTTTTCCCCAAATATCCCTTACAAAATGCCACTAGAACTGGTGTAAGAAAATGTAGCATTTAGAGCCTAACATTATGGTTTTATCATGACTGTAGTTGTTTCTAATTTCATTTTTATTACAACCAAATGCATTTCATGTTAATCTATGTTGCGTTCCTACACCCATAGTACAACATATAGCCTTATTTGTGTTCTTTGCTTTCCGGAATTCATACAGCAACAGAACCATTTGAACAAAATCAGGTTAATGGTCAGCATTACAGTACAACTTAACTTTCTTACCTACAATCATCATATTCAATTAATCACTACAGCAACTTATACTTGAAGGGGGTTCAAAGAGTTTCCCAGTGGAAAAGTTCATGCTTTCCATAGCATATGAATGCAGCATTACTATCAGTCAGTCTTAAAGATAATCCTCTATGTGCACTTCAGTTAATAGAGACATACATTAGCCATCTTAAAATACTGTGCTAAAACACTCTTGCTGCTCTAAAGAGAACTGTGAATTTAAAAAGAAAAATGCTGCGTTTTTCATAATATATAATCCTAACTATGCCATAATAGTAGCCATCCAAACAAAAACATGAAGAGGTCATTTCTGGAAATGGTGTGAATACAAGATATCAGTTTGAAAAATCCCTAACATTAAGCAGACGTCTGGTATTACAGTACACCAACTATAGACAATCATCTATAAATGCAACAGTTCTATGCCCAAGATGTCAGGCATTCCATACAGCGTCAAAAAGGAAAAACAAACAAGGACAATGGCAGAATTGACAGACCTCATCTTGAAGACTAATGAGAAACATTAATACATGGTCTCCACTGGTCATTACGAAAAAGTAATTGTGCTCTAGATTGATACTGATCTTTTTAACAAATAATGAACTATATATATGTCCATCTCAATAAATTATATCATCAAAAAGTTAATTTATTTCAGTAATTCAATTCAAAAAGTGAAACTCATTATATATATTAATTACACACAGAGTGATATATTTCAAGCATTTATTTTTTTTTTCATTTTGCTGATTATGGCTTACAGGTAATGAAAAATCAAAAATGTATTGTTCGGTTGCTGAAACGAGCAACATTTTATTACATGTTCTTTAAGTCCATAAAAAAAAAATCTTAAACAACAGGATGGTCTGTAACTCATGTCCTTTACTTTAAGCTATCCGATAATATTCACCACATTCTGTTAGCTTCAAATTTAAAACTCAAAGGCATTCATTCTATGTTACAGGCTCCTCTATGTCTTCATTAGCCATACTGGATGTTCCAAATTTCTCAGGGCTGCTTAAGTATCATGATTGAACAACCATCATTGATTCACTTAACCATGACTGAGTTATGAGAAGGAGTGTGTGGTTATGGAACCAACTGAAATGTGTTCTTAAAACTAGGCTAATTCAAGCAAAACCTACTCAACTAAGGCTTGATTTCATAAGCATGCTTAATGGAATACACCCAACCCCAACAATCTCTTTCTACCGTTCATTGTACCAACACTTATACCATAAAACATATTTTGGTCTTGACACAGTGCTAGTATGATACCACTGAAACTGACCCTTTGTGGGCATAGAGAGTCCTGTTTCTGTGATGAGTTGTGCTTTCAAATGTCACATTCATTTGAGTTTTCATGTGTGTCTTTCAAACAACTGTGGATAGTTCAAAAGCACTTAATGCTTTGCAGACACACCACGAGTAAGTGCAAGCATGCAAAGTACACATGGTACATGAAGCACCAAGAACCTATGTTTGAATAAATATAATATATACTTATTTTCAAAAATTATATTGATTTTTGGCTAATTTATTAGTCCTAGTACACCATCAACTGTATGATAACTTACAAGCTTAATGTTTCCTTTTAGTAGTTTTCCCACTCCCAGTTCAAGGTGGTCAAGAACACGGAGTAAAGCAACAGTAAGGGAGTATATTTATGTAATGTAGAAAAAATGTAATGCCAAGGAGGCTACCAAAGATCCTTTTAAGGCTCTGTAACTACACTGAACTATGGTCAGAACCTTACCATTTCAAATGAAGAAAAATTAGGACAGGTATCTCTTTCTCCCCAGAACTACCCTTCCTAACAATCTCTCCAATGCAAACACATAAAATTTTCTAATGATACAAAATATCCAAGTGCCAGTTTGTGACTATCTGAGAGTATGTAAACATTTAACTCTTATATTTCCCTTCAGTATTTTATTTAGTCAGGTTGAACTTTATGTATTAGCATAGATGATATTGCCTGTTCGGGATATTATCAAGCATACTTTGCCACTGGTAGTCCTACCATGTACACACCTGGGTGTACAGGTGCATAACATCATAACTTACAATTTTATATAAAACAGGTGGCAGGCACAGACTACGAGGCAGACCTTGTGAAGGAAAACTTCTGCAAGTTTTGCACCTTTTTCCCACAAAAATAAGCTTAAGAAGGACCACATGATAGTTCCTACAATAAAGAAAAACTGCTTTTATCCCCCACTCAAAGTGTGTATGGTTTTCCTTTATGTTTCTGCCTTGATCATGGAATTTTCCAGATTTTGAACTTGTTTCTGCCTCTACTTGCACACTTTGATCTATTTCTTGCTTTTAAACTGTGTTGTATTCTAATGTCCACATAACAATGGTCAACTATAGCATAGCTAATGTCATTCTCTGAGAAGTACTTGCTGTGCTAGGACTTAGACAAAATCTTCTTCAAAGGTGTAAACTCTATAATAATGAATTGGCAAGACCACTCATACAAAGTTACCTCAGTGACAATTGTGGGTTTTTGAGAATGACGGCAGTTCCGGAAAGAACAACAGAATAAAACTTCATTACAACACTATAAAAGGCTTATCAATATATACAGGAAGTGTAACTTGTATTTACTCCTATTGAAGGTCACCTCCATAGTAGGAATGGCTTTTTACCTCATTTAATAAAATAAATTTTAATCTATCCCATCTATTGGCTGGATGTTTTATTTCAGTCTGTACACCTGATGCCTGTATTGACCAAACTCCAAGTACTACACACATAATCTTTTAAGTGGTTTGAAGATGCACACATTATTATGATGCAAGTAGCAAGTTCAAAGAAGACCAATGCTATTGGGGCAAGTTCTTTTCATTACTATAAGTCTTTTCTTACTGGAAAGCCAACTTAAAATCATAAAACAGACTACTAACACAAGTATCTGTATGAAAAGCTGGAAGCACATACCTATTGGTTAACCAAATCAGCTCGACAAACTGAATGGTGTCCTGTAATTTACCAAACATATTATGTTCTTATGCAGATGTAAACAAAGCTCCAGAGTATTATACAAGTTAAGAGTCTTGCATGCAAAAATATGTCTATTGAAAAGACCATTTTTATTGTAATTAATCTATATACAATAGTGGCCAAATGTTTTGGCAGTGACACAAATATGTTTTGTAAAATTTGCTGCTTCAGCATTTTCAGATTATTTTTTACAGGTTTCTATGGTATACTGAAGAACAATTATAAACATTTCATAAGTTTCTAAGGCTTATTTTAGCAAATACATCAAATTTATGTAAAAAGAGTCAATATTTACAATGTTGACCCTTCTTCATAACTTCTGCAATTTGCTCTGGCATGCTGTATATCCACTTCTGGGCCAAATCCTGACCGATGGTGATGGTTCTTGCTTTTTTATTGCTTGGAGTTGATCACAATTTGTGGGCTTCTGCTTCTCCACCTGCTTTTTGAGAAGTGCCTCAATGGGATGAAGATCTAATGAGTTTCTTGGCCAAGGGTCCAAACTTTCAATGTTATGATCTCTGAGCCACTTCGTTATCACTTTTGCCTTGTGACATGGTGCTCCATCATGCTGGAAAATACAGAGATCATCACAAAATTGAACCTGGATTGTTGGGAGAAGTTGCACTTGGAGGACGTTTTGATACCATTACTTAATTCTGTAGCTGACTCCTTAGGAGGAGGTGGTCCTAGCGCTTGCTGGACACTTTTAACTGATCGTTTTGTGCCAGGTCCAAAATAAGTAAAAAATGTTTTTTGTGAAAAGTTAACTTTTTATGCTAATAAATTACTTTGCAATGAATTAATATGCATCTGATCACTCTGCACAATCATATAACAATAATATGAATTGCCACCATAAAAACAGAAGCTGCAAGTTTTGTAAAACACATTTGTGCCATTGCCCAAACGCTTGGCTACTACCTTATATAAAATTGAATTTGTCATCATATGAAAAAATATTGTACCTATTCTAAAAAAAACTTTGCAGTTATTTTCAGTATAATCTAACTTTTCAAAGTTTTTTTTAAATATAAATATCTAGAAAACTTGGAAACTGACAACCTCACTAACATTTGCCATTATCTGCTTGGATGGAATATTGTTTTGAAATCTTATTTCTTAATTTTTTACATATTAATTATAGGATTTTTCAAAAGACTCAAAATAGCAGCAAGTATCAATTGTAGCATTTTAAAAATTGCTTCAGTGCTCATTTTTCAAGTTATAAATTTTACAAATACTCTTCCCGTTCACTCTGGCTTTTGACAAATGGCTACCAATGGGTATGGCCAGAGTTGTGGCCTAACTTCCCTCGAGTCACGTGTGTTATTAAGATGGCAACTTAAGTGTGCGGACGAATGCTCCAAAGTTGTTATATTGACAAAGATGGCATACAAACTAAAGGAGCTAACACAACAAATTTAGCCAAACACTTGAAGGACCAATACACTAGTCAATACAAAGAATTTTACGAGGCATCTTAAATTAGGAAAACATTAAATAATTTCAGCCTGTAAACTGTTGTATTTGAAGTAGAGATGTGATGCTTGTTTTTTTTTTCTGCTGTTTGCAATGTTTTTTTTTGTAGTCAGTATTTTAATAATCTCAATAATTTTATCTGAGGGCCAGTTTTATTTTCTGTCGTTAAATCAGGGGCAATATTCTTTACCACTAGAGCTCTGTCGCTTCCTGGATTTTTTAAACCCTCACTACAAAATATGCTGCCATAGCTGAGATTTTAAAATTATACTTCATCACAATTACTGTACAATGTAATGTGCTATAACATTTCAATGTTCCAGAGCATGCACTTAGTACGCCAGGGCTGATTTTGCAGAGCAAAAAGAGCACGCTTCACAGAAGGGGATATTGACGTCCTAGTCATTCTTGCAAAGAATTTGGAAATTATAAAGACACTATAGTCTAAAAAATGCATTGTGCACAGTTTGCATTTCTGTATAGCTTTAAGTGTGTTAGTAGTCTGTGTTATTTTTCTGAGGTTTATTTACTATTTACAAGAGATAGGACTTAGTAGTGGCTCTGAGGCTAGGGATCTGTATCGGCAATTGCCGGTTCGGATCCTGTAAATGCCAGGAGTGACTCTACACTATTTGGCTCTTGAGCAAGGCCATTAACCAACAATTGCTCAGTCCTGGGTAGGATGTTAACCTGCATCCAGCCCTGCAAGCAGTCCTCCATCTTACAGGGAAAACACGAGGGTTGGTAGCAAGATTGACATGCCAGCTACTGAAAAAAAACCTCACTGTTCCATTCCATTTGAACTAGTGTGGTGCTGAGGTGTCACCTGTTGCACTGCTGTGCTTGGGCCCTAATTTGGAACCGTTCATCATCAATCTTACATTTTACTTGAATACTTAATATTTGTTTTAATATTTTACAAAACATTGCACTACTTATTAAATTAATATTTAAGGACTTTTAAAACACTCAATTTTACTACTTAAAATACTAGTAACAGTACAGTATTTGTTTTCATCAATGTATAAAAAAAAAGCTGACCAGATTTAAACAGAACTTGAAGTACTACTTGAAGTATTTGCATTTAATAACTAAAATTGATAGTTTTCAATGCATATTGAATTTGTAATGTTAATTGTAATGTATTTAAATACTTTTTTGTCAAGTTAAATAATATCCTATTAAATTTTGGTATTGTAGAATCCCTGGGGATTTTATTGGTTGTGGCTGTGTCAGGGATCCTACCGGCACACACACAGCTAGAATTACATAAACAACACCCCTTAACTTTCACAGAAGGTGCCCAAGGCACCCACCAATGTCACACAATGCAGCATTTCCCAACCTGTGGGCTGCAGGCAACATCCCCCTTCCCAACCCCATAGTGGCTCAGTATATAAGCTACAAACAAAGACCCCCACACTCTGATGATCAAGCGTAATTCACTGAAAAGAACAACACTTAGACAAACGTTCTTAAAGAGTCCAGCTCTGGACCTTCAGAGCTCCACACATAGAGCAGAAGTCAAAAATTTGACTGACAGGTATACTGATCCTTGATTCGCCCACAATGTCTATGGTCTACGGTAATACGCTTCTTGGGCACCGTTCCTTTCCAAGTAGGTAATGAAAGTCAAGTAAACTGAGTGGCATAAATTTGCAATTCAACTGGCTGTTCAGAGGTACTCCTGACTCACAATTTTTGGGCCACAGCCAGAAGAAATGCTGTGTTTTGCTGCCCTTTTCATGAAAAATGACAGTTGCAATATATTTTGCAAATTAAAAAAGTGAAGTCGGTTGTAGCATTACTTTTATAGGAAATTGACCACATCCTAAAAAAAAAAAAAACACATTAAAAGAGAGTTCATTCTAATGGATTTTGATATGTGTTTTTCTAGTTTTATCTTTAAATTTAATTGTTTAAAATGCAATGAATTACCTAAAATGGTGAAATGTGAGCAGTAAACTGCCGGAGATATCATTTTGAAGTTTAGGTTAGCAAAAAACGAGGAAAAAGAGGAAATTTTTTATAATATTACAAGTGGGCCTTTTTCAGGTAACTACTAATAGCTGACAACCATAGATGTTTTACAGCAATAAAAGTTAATTAAATCTTGCAAGTTGATGCACACAATTAATTTGCAGAGGTGTCACAACTTCTGTTGATTACTTAAAAACCCCCTGTCTGTCTTAAATCAGAGCTGGAACAGACTGCATTACTATACTCTCTCCACCCTAGAAAGTTGTAAATTCCAGTGATAATAGCAAGTAAATGGCAATTAGTCTTGGTCCATTGCAGCAGAGTCTGCAGCTCTGAGGCACACTGCAACACCACTAACATCAAAATAAAACTTGTCATGACAGACATGTACTAACACCAGATCAGCATGGGATCATCTCCAATTTATAGTACACTGTTACTGATCCAAAATGTTTTTTCTCATTTTGCCTAACAGGTAAAGGAAAGTTCACAGAAATCAGAAAACTTTATAAACCCTGCAAAAATGCTGCAGATTAAATTTGTAAATCATGCTTACTGAAAGACTTTGAAGATAACATGAAAGACCCCAAGCATGCTTTACATAAAGGCGAAACTGTAGAAATATATGCTTGGTTTGAGTAACGGTACTGCAATTGCACTAAAAGTATTGGAGATTTTGACAAAAGTATTTTTGTGACTTCTCGAGTCAAGTAAAGGATACCGTGAGCTAGAGAATACAGATGAACAAGAAAAGAACACTTTATTTGGATGGGAGATTCAAAACAGGGAAATAAATAAGGATTGTGAGGGACAGAACTAATTCTAAAGCAATAGCGTATTGAACTACACAAGTTTTCCCCACTGTTCTAGCTGTGGGGAATGCCATTACCAAGCAGTGCTGGCTGCTGCTAAGTTTCCATTACAAGGACAGAGGCACTTTACCCATCCACTCTCCCGAAATACCACTCTTGGCCTTTTCTCTGATCCAGAAGACACCACTTTCCCTTCTGTTGCTGTCTCTCTCTCTACAACTTTTTGATCAAACGACATTTGACCACATTATCACACTCCTGCTTCATGTTCACCACCACCTCTCTCTCATCCCTCTCCAGGCAGCCTCCTCCCCTCATTTACTGGTTCATTTAGGCTGCGCATAGTCTGCCATTGCTCCTGTTGGCAGTCCTCATTTGCATAACCAACTAGCAATGCTGCCTTCCTACTCTGTCTCAGGGTTGCACCGCCACATGTATGGTAGCTCATAGCCGAGTCACTACAATATTAGAGTTACACATTACAACATGTAATGCATTATAAACTGTGCGCTACTTTTCTGTTACTTTCCTTCTTGTGTATGAAAAACTGTATTCTGTTCATTTATTATTAACAAAATGAAATTCTGTAGGCTTACTGTTCAATGACTATAAGTATACAAAAATAACTAAAAATACATAGCGTATATTATCGTGAATAAGTTGGGATTTGATTTTCTGGTATTTTATAATGTCGGCCGTATAAACCAAATGCAGAAAACTCACGCTATTGGTCCAAGAGATTATGATATGATAAAGCCTACCTGAGAGAGTAACAACAGAGCATACTGCCTTTTTTTCCTATGTATTATGCCTATATGACCACACGGTAATAACCAAACTATTCTGAAGCAACGTTTGTACTGATTTGTGTTTTTTGTATCTCACACCCTCATGAGAAACTGATGTGAGATTGGAGGAGGCAAGAAGATATATTAAAAAAAAAAAAAAAATTTTAAGTGTCACATTTTTGAACAAGTTGGGGTCTGATTTTATGATCGATTTTTTAGGTTTCAAGACCCAACTTCTACATGAGTATATACGGTACTTTAATCGAATCCTCCATAATAATCCAGAAGACAAAAGGTATTAAAGAAAAGAAAATTCTTCTCCTAATTACAAGCTGTCATATTATATTGAATTTCCTCTGTATTACAAAAAAAGAGCATAACTAAAAAAAAATTTTCACCATTTTTCTTAATAAAAAAAATAAATATTTTCAAACACTCACTCGATTGATATTGCCAGTTAAACACTGCTTAAATGTAAACATATATAAGCTTATAAGTTTTAATATTTTTTACTCAATAAAGGCATTACAGCTTTTTGGCTGTTAATAAATACATTAACTATATTTATATAAATTTTCCTAGTGTACCAGATAGTCATTCCTAGGAACATTGGCTAAGACACCATTAACCAGCTAGATATATTGAGCTGACAATTACATGCAGATAAAAAACATTTTACTTTATTCAAATCAGATAATTCCATCATATTAGGTACAATACAAGAAAAAATCAACAGCTGCCGTCTTCACGAATCAGACAAAACAGCAATCTTATACATCAGCGCTTCCCGATTCGGGGTGCGGGGTGCGAGCAACTGTTGCTGGGGGTGCCAGAATCCATCAAGGAAGAAAAATGAAAAACATTTTGTAAAAAATCTTAATTTATCTATCCACTAGCAAAATACCCGCGCTTCGCAGCGGAGAAGTAGTGTATTAAAGAAGTTATGAAAAAAAAAGGTAACATTTTAAAAATAACGTAAAGTGATTGTCAATGTAATTGCCGTAGGCTTATTTTAGTATTGAGAATGATGAGTATGATTGTAAATGGTGTGTATGAGAAATACACATTTTTAGGATGTAAGGATCTCTTTGTAAACAACGCTTGCAGTTCTGCCCTCAGGCTGTAAAATGTCTACTGAGCTTACTCTTGAGCATGCAACGTACAGTTGGCCATGTGAGAAGCAATCTTGTGTCAAGTCAATGCCAACCTTTTTTTAGAGTCTGGCCCTGTGACTCATTTATTGTCATAGCGAAGCAGACCCTTACTGGAAATTGGAGGCATTTGAATTGGAATGGAAGGTCAGAGGGTATGAGAGGGATGCAAGCAATAAATACAGTCTTCTCTGAGCCTGTTTCAGTGAAGACAGTTGTCTCATTGAGGTTCTTGTGCAGAGATTCGATCTAAAGCCTGGTGCCATTACAAAGTTTTGGTGGTTTTTAAGTTTTGTAGTAAAACGGTGGAGTAAACGAAAAGGCAGGAGTAACCAGAAGGCAGACGTGAAGCAAGGCGAACAATAACAGGGTTGAAGTGGTGGAGTAAAGAAGAAGGGAGCAGTGAGCACGAACAGCTGAGGACTGTAAGGAAGCGAGTGAGGAGGGACATGAGCACAGGATGTTGTTAATGTATATAGGCAGGGAGCCAACCACATGGTAGGTGCGTGGACAGCGGCCATGTGGAAAAAGGAAGGGGAACCGGGGGTGGCCCTTGTGTGTGAAATAAATCCTCTTTTAATGGAAATAAGGAATGAAACTGCCAAAAGGAGAGCTCAATTCCTAAACTTCCCTATGGTGTAATGGTGAGAATCGCCAAAATGAAGACGTTATTTTCAAAAGTTCATTACGGGGCACGACAGGAAATGAAACATATTTAACGTTTGTAAGTACAGTGTAAAGGATGAGCATGGGAAAATTGGAAGTAGCAGAAATAGTAAGGAGGGGTTTCCCCTATCTATATATACAGTTTAGGGGGTACACCCATCCCCCCCCCCCCTTGGGTGTTGTAATAGGACATGAAACATACCTAACTTTTATAAGTACACTGCAAGGAATGAGCACGCAAAATTTCAGTTTCCCACATATATGGAAAGTGGGAGAATTAGTGATGAGTCAGTGAGGGCTTTGCCTTTTATATGTGTAGACAGCAAAATACCCGCGCTTCGCAGCGGAGAAGTAGTGTGTTAAAGAAGTTATGAAAAAGAAAAGGAAACATTTTAAAAATAACAACCAGCGGTAAAGCAAGGAAGACTCCGTAATAAGGACGGTTGGGTGCACATAGAAGGGGTGCCTGCTAACCTAAAAGGAATATTCGGAGCTCACGGCTTTACTTGGCTATTGTGGAGCGGGCGTCGGCCATGGATGGACGCTAACACCGAGTCACCCGGTTGAGACAGACTTCATTCTTCAATAAAGGAACTGTCGCCGAGCCGGTGAGAGCGCTTCTTGACATGTATATTAAGTAAACGTGTCCGCGGTGCACATCAGGATTGGTCGCTGGATTCACTGCAGACTTCCCAGGCCGTGTGATTATAAACTTTTAAAAGAAAGTTCAGATAAAGAACTGGGGAACGTGTGGGGATTGTGTGTGTCTGGGTGTCTAATTTATGTGTATATAGTTGTAATATAGGTTAAGTACATGTGAATATATTTGCACCGTTTATAAATAAGATATTCTTTCCGTTTCTTTACCTTGCTTTCTTGCTGCTGACGGATGGCCTTATATGGGCAGGCAATCAATTACGTGGGAGGTGTGGGGATGGAGGACGCAATATAGGCAGGCAGCCAACTACGTGGGAGGCGTGGTGATGGGGGATGCAACTCCGCCTCACACGGCGACCGAGCTGCAGGCTATGGCCGTATATATGTACGTAAGTAGGATTCAGTTATGACCGTTATGCATAGAATATCGAAATGAAACCAGCTTAACTTTAAGTAACCTGTAAGGAATGCGCCTGTCAAATTTCAGCCTTCTACCTACACGGGAAGTTGGAGAATTAGTGATGAGTGAGTCAGTGAATCAGTCAGTGAGGGCTTTGCCTTTTATTAGTATAGATTACTAAATAATTAAATGGGCAGGCTATTTCGTATCAGTGCAATACGCTGCTTGTTGAAACGGATGACTTCTGCTCTTACGCGCACTTAGTGCTGCGTGGGTATTATGAACTATCGTATCTGTTCAAGTTCTATTTAAATTTTAAATATAAGTAAGTTTTATTTAATCAACAGAAATATCTTTGGTAGGAATGCAAGTTAAATTTAGTCATTATTGCATTAATTTTTCTTTACCATAGAAATTTAAAGACTAAATTTAACTTACATTCCTACCAAAGATATTTCTGTCGACTAAATAGAACCTACTTATATCCAAATAGAACTTGAAAAGATATATTTTTCGAATCTGACCACGCATTTTAGATCGACCTGATGCGCACTACATCGAGCCCACGTGCTATTGTGCTCTCGCCTGCCTGCCTCAATAAGTCACCGTTGCTTCGCTCTTACTTTTTTACCATTCATTTAATCATGGCTAGTCGCGAAAAAATTAGAAAATGGAAGGAGGCTTACGCTGAGTATGGCTTTACCAAAACAATTATTGATGGAGAATAAAGTATCTATTATTCATAAAGCTTCAATTGGTGATCTGTTTTTCTGCGTTAACCTCATATTTTTTCATACTTCTCAAACCAAGGGGGTGCGAAATCGGCCTCGTCTGTCACAAGGGGGTGCGAGGGTAAAATGAATCGGGAAGCGCTGTTATACATGCCAGCCATTCATCCTGAAACTTAATAAATCTGCAGGCGATATAGACATTTCCTTGTATGCTTCAACCCCGGAAATTAAGAGCTATGCATTGCTTTTTCCCACAATACACTTTCATAAAGGCAAAACACTGCAACATGCCACCAAACTGAAGGAACAGGAGGAGGACCTCAGAAAGAGTGTGAGAATGTTAGCATCATTAGTGAAAGACCAAATCCCTTCATCTTATTTAGCCAACATGAAAACATTAATTACCTTTATTATTATAAAATTAAATACCTAAATATTCATACTGCTGGGTGTTTTCTGAATTCTACTTATTAAAAGGACCAAATGAATGCTTGTATTTCTTAAAATATATCATTAAATATCTTTACTACTGTTTCCACAAGATTAGTTTTTTTTGTTTTCATGAGATATATAAGCCAAAATGTGAAACATTCAAAAGTGCTATAAAAGTCTTAACATATTTGTTACACGTTACAATTTTTTTTTTTTTAATTTGTCTTAACAGGCAGTCATTGTCCCTCCTTCATTTAGCTTATGAGGTGTGTCTGCTTACTATCCTGTTGTCAGGCACTCAATTCCTAGCAACCAAAAGGCTCCAAGGGCAAAAAAGGATCTACCTGGAGAACTGAGCAGGTTTTCAAATTCAAACAGTGCTGCTCTGTTGTTTACAACTATACCAAATCTGCCCCAGTCAATGACACTGAAGGAAACAGAAGATACCTTCAAAGACCACTTTAACACATGTGAATGGGCTAACATATACATGCTTACAAGGTCCAACACTAGAAGCACTGTAATAACCTCTACATGCTCACCCTCTGACCTTTGTTTCATTTATTGCTTTCATTTCAGAAACTAAACACTGTTCTATGAATCTTTTTCACTGTATCTTGACTACTTTATAAGAAAAGGACCCCCCCCCCAAGAAAATACGTTACAGGAATCTGCTTGTTCCCTCTAGTGAACAGAGAGACATGACAGCCTGACAATAGCATTAGTAACTGCGTGTATGATAAGGAACAGCATGTATGTCTTGCAGCAACAAACACTGCTTTCCTGTACAGCAATGAAAAAACACAAAAGGTTTCTTAATTCACGTTAGACATTTTGGGAAGGTAATGTCTGTGAAACTGTCTTATTCCTGGTAGAGAAGCTTTTATAATTTCTCATTTATTGCATCAAACTGACTTCACTGCCTCACCATCAAGTGTAAAACCCTAAGGAAATGCTCTGTCTCTGTTGCAATCGACTCAGCACTCCCTATCTACTTTAGTACCTAAGTACTCATCGCTAGGTAAATGTCGTTGGAAAGACAAAGCACATCATCTCTCATTTAAATGGGAGCTTTTTTTTTTTTTTTTTACATTTATTCTCTCATGCTGATGTGGCTTTCCTAAGGCAGTGGAAATGAATTTCCCGGATCTCTCCAAGGAGCTTATTTTAATAAACAAACCTCTATACCAGGAGGTAGACCTTAAATATAAAGGAAAAGTCATAATTGAGACAGATTTGGAAACCTACTTTTTAAATGCAATTCGGGGTAAGTGGATGGGTTATTTATATTTTTTCATAGGTTAAAAAAAAGTGTAAACATTTACTCCGCAAATTAGTTTGAGGCAGGAAGAACATGTTTTGCATTTGCAGCAAGAGATCACAAAGAAATTTCATGGCTTAATGTTACTGTGCGATGAGCACTGCTCTTGCCTAATGTACAGC
Organism: Polypterus bichir lapradei; assembly: GCA_026402145.1. Taxonomy (NCBI): domain Eukaryota; kingdom Metazoa; phylum Chordata; class Cladistia; order Polypteriformes; family Polypteridae; genus Polypterus; species Polypterus bichir. Next base: position 2,140,988 of record JANRMT010062840.1, on the reverse strand, counting down.
CTAGAGTTATTCTGACAGTCTATCGGATGTGAAAATCTGCATCTTAGTCAAAGCAATGCACACACTTTCAAGCCCTCTGGCAGCTGTACAGCAACCATTTCATTACTGGCATGCAAGATTTAGGCACAGAGATTACGAATTATTATGATGACTGTTCTTGGCCATTACTTTTATGGCAGCATCAGCAGCAAGACTCCATTTTGTATTTGAGAAAAAAATATTTAAAAAAAGAAAAAAAGAAAACAGCTCCTCTAATCTTTACGCTTATGATTGGTGCCCCAGTATGTTGTGGAACATAAATCCCACTCAAATCAATATTAGAATCTCAACTCACTATAAAACAAAACAACTGGTATACATAGAGCTATTAGAAAATAAGCAAAAACAAATAAAAAAAACAAGAAATGACACTGCTTAACATATTCCAAATAGCTGAGGTACCTCTTTGGTTTAAAAAAATGTACCTAGTTGTGCAATATTCAAAATATAGATTAAAATCTATACACCGTTAAGATTAGACCAAGCTTTCCATTCTCTCCCATTCATATCAGCACCTCTACTGGCTGTTCAACCCCATGGTAAATCGGACTTTTCATTCTTCTCTGCTGTTCCTTTGGCCATTTAACCTACTGTCCTTATTCATGATATCTCAACTTCAATAACAGATGTTACAAAGTAGAGAAATAATCAAATGGTATGCTCCAACTCATTCAATCCTCACTTCTAATCATCAATACTATCGCAGCATAAGCAATTTAGTCAGATCAGCTTCACTCAGGCAAAATGTACATTATTTATAGATTATGAGGAAAACCAGTTCCACTTCATTATATCACACTCCACAAAGTTATAAGCAAGCTACCAGCAGCTTCATCATAGCATCAGGAATATACAAAGTCATTAAGTTTGATTAGCTTGTACTCCAGTGAGGCGCAATAACTGCTCAACACAGATTTTTTTAATCCATACATTTCAAAAGAAGATTTTGTAAACTTTACATTCAACTGAACTCAATTATAATAACCTGCCTTGATCAACTCCACAAAACAAAGTGCATAAAAGTGTCTTAACAAGCACTTGAAAAAACTGCAGTTTTATCTTCACAAAACTAAAAAATATAACTTTAGAGTTAAATGTCAAGTTATTGAAGACAACCTATTTAACAAGCCCTTATTTAACCAGGGTGGTTAACAACTGGTGTTCGAGCATGTATGAAAATGATCAGCTTGTATTTAAATGTAAATACTAGAATTTTAAAATGGAAATTAAGCAGATTTTAATAAACATATGCAGGTACAAATCAGACATTTTACATACATTACAGAAGATCTAATCCTATAGTAGAAATATTACTTATGCATATTTAACTAACAATGCATATTTAAACAGGCAAGAAATACAAAAATACAAGGAACAAACACTACGCAAAGTCTTCTGCCCACTATAAACCATAAACACTGTACATTAATCCTAAGCCAGTAAAACAAACTTTGGAAAAGTTACTTAAAATCACCAAAACAAAAATTAAATCAGAAAAGAAATAAGGTTAATGATACTTTTATGAAACATACAATTCAAAGAAAACTGAAGTCAGCAAGTTGATGTCACACACCGACTGAAATCTTCCTTCATGGTGTAGTTCTCTAATCAATTCTTAGGTTTTTCATGGGTTTCTCACTTAGCAAACATCATGTATTGTTTCCTTTTTTTTATTTAAAGGAGACCAGCTATCCACTGGGGATTTCATTTCCATGGCTTGATCGCTCATCCCACAAATCAATTTCTATGATAAAGCACTATAATTACGTTTGCACAAACTTTAGAATGGGTGACGAATTACTAATTATTTTAAATGTACTTGTAAAAGTCAAATAGATAACGAAACTACAACACAAGTTTCTTGGGACTGTAATTAAGATCCTTTCTTTCTTAACATATCGATTGGAAAACGTAATAAAGTGGAGAAACAGTACTATCATAAAAAAAAAAACCTGATGTGAAAATAATTAATCACCTGCTTATTTAGCAACAGCAAAAAAAGTAGTCACATTGCAAGTATAGCGTTTCTTTTTCTGTAATAATAGGGCCAATGTACTTTCACCCATCATGGGTTGGCAATAATGAGCTAAACGAGGAGATGCTATAAAAAGTTTTTTCGTTGCACTTACGATTTGAATTCCTGTACAAAAGAAATGGGTCCTGGAGTTGAAACTCCAGATCTTTGTTGATTGGTTCAACCAGGTTTTTCATGTTCAGTCGATTCATTATGGTGAAGCCATGGTAAGGAGAGGCATACCTTTCAAGAAAAAACAGCAGTTAAAAAAAAAATGTACACTGCTTACAATAACTATGAACCCTTTCCTTAAACTATTAAAAACAATTATGTCTCAAACGTACAAACAAAGACTAAGGTAAGAATTTTCACACAGCAGTATTAATCATTGTAATACTGGGATATCAGCAGGCAAACTGGAAAGTGAAAAAAATTACTTTGTTCCCACAAAAACTGTTATGACCTAAAATTATGTAAAACATTTCCTTAAGGTCACTGCTTTAATTTTCAGCCATTTTCAAAATCAAAACGGAAAGCATCACTGAAAATTCTTTTTTAGTGAGTCCTTATATTCCACATCACAAATCATTCACATCCCTTTTTAAAGAGGGATGCTCTAAATCGGCCAAATTTCACTAAAAAAAAGACTTGTTCAGTGATCAGTAAATAGGCTAATCACAAAATCTGATCTTTTCAGTCCCTGCATTTCTACTTTATACAAGGTATTACGACACACCCAGTAGTACTTTTTTTTTTTTTTGCCATTAAATTCCTGGGAATGTAAACAAATAGCAGTCAACGCTTGTTTAACCAGAGAGTTTAGCCTTTACATTAAAGAAAGTGAAGTAGTAAACTGAGAAAAGGGAACAGGAGAAGGTGCCCTGTGCAATTAGACAAATGGCAAGAAAAATTACTTTAATGAATTCAGACCTTTTTATTTTGTCCTTTAAATTAAACTGGACACCAAGCTTTTTTAAGTGCAGCAGCTTGCATTTTTAATTGGAAAAAAGAAAATTAAGAATAATTTGAAATTGCTGCTAAGTAAACAATAGGCATGTTAGCTAAACAGCAAAATGTATCTTTAACTTATAAACCTGTTAAGCATGTTAGTCTTGTGTATTCTTGATAAACAACTCATGAACATTTGATACATTTTATACATGATTATTAAAAGATTTGCACTGTATTTATTTCTGTGTGTTACATGGCATATATTTTGGTAAGAAGCAAGTACTACATAATTAAAATGGTAATCCATATTTTATAATTACACCTCAAAAATTATACATATCCACCTTACACACTGAAGAAAAAAACCTTATATATAGTAAATATACATTTTAACAGCAAATAAAGCTGAAGTATGATTAATACCTATAAGTACATGTATACTTACATTTAAGCAGTGTTTAATTGCCAATATTAATTGATTGTGTGAGGAGAAAAAAATATATAATTGTGTTTTTTGTTAGGGAAATGGTGAAAACTTTTTTTTATAAATTAAGCCTGATTTTAGTTAGAAACATTACACAAAAAACAAACAACATGGACGTTAGTAATTATAAAAAGGATTTTATTTTCTTACATGAAAATATGAATTATGGATCCCTTATTTTTGTATATATTTTATTAGTTAAAGCATGTATTGGCCTTAAAAAAACCTGATGGGAGCATCCCCATTTCCAAACAATGTTTTATAAAATCTTGGTTGAAGTTATTATTATTATTCTTTATTCTTACAAACTTTCACACACATGACTTTTTATTCATAACTAAATGGTTTTTATAAATTTTTAGGATTAATATGAAGCGAGTGTCAGACAGGCATATACATTGGTTCTGTTCGATACCATTAAAAATGGCAATAAAAAGAAATGCATTATTATTTTTATTATTTCTGATATTTAGTAAATATTGTATATTTAAAAACTACCAAAAAATAAAATCACCAGTTAACCTTTTCTTGTCGCAAGATGAACACAAACTCTAAATGTCACCAAATCATTCTGGATATAATACACTATTCCAATTTCATATGAACATCAAACAAGCTTGATGACTCACATAAACTAAAGAGCATCTCTTGCCATTCATTTACCTACTATACCCATTTTCACCTTTACGTGCTTGCCACAGTTGATTCCATTCATCTCCCTAGGCAGGTGCCTTTTTCTTCTTACAAAACCCTGGATTCAGAAAAGGGGCATAACCCTTAGGTTTTTGACTAGAAGCAGAAGACTCTCCTCATACTTTAATAATAAACTGCTCTACACTCCAAGATATCAAATTGACTGTGTGTTTCCTGAAACCTTTAGTTCAACCACAAATAAGAGCCAAACTACAGCAGATAATAAAGGTATCAGTTACTGGATGCAAAACATGATATACAAGACTACGAAAGTGGAATAATTCTGCAAACATTTCCAACAATCTTAAACTAAGCATACTTAATGTACAAAAGATGCAAAAAAGAGTAAATTATTTAACAATTAAGGTCACACTGAATGTTTATCTCTTGTAAGACAGACAATTTAGAAAATTTGCCAATGCAAAAAATACATGCAAAATGACAAACAAATTGCATAGTACACTCTATTTCAAGATATTTCAACCAAAATTGAATTATTCTAACAAATTTCAATGTGGACTAAGTGTACCAAATTTAACCAAATTCACTCTACTGGGAGCCCAGTTGTTTCTTTAAGACAGAAAGAAAGAGAGACATTAAGACAACAGTAGGTACTTTTTACATTTTAGGCAAATGCACCTAAAATGAGTTTTGGGGCTGTGATTATTCGGTAGAATTTAATACGTGAACATATTCTGCAATAGACCAAAGATTCATCCAGAATGGACTGCCTTGTACCCAGTTAGGCTGGTACAGGATTCAGCCCCTGCAGGCCTAAACTGGATTAATCTAGTTTGATAGTGGAGGACATATTAGAATAGTTATATCAAAAGACGAATTACAACCACAAGTTCTCATTTGTCCTACCAAATTACTAGTGATAATGATTTTTACATAATCATGGTGGTGCAGTGGTGTGGCCTGTCTCAAAGTTCAAAATAACTGGTTTAAACAATCTGCTCAAATCAGAGTGTGTGTGTGGTGCTTGCATGGATTTTACCACAAACATCCCTTAGATATTTACAGTGCATCTGGAAAGTATTCACAGCGCATAACTTTTTCCACATTTTGTTGTGTTACAGCCTTATTCCAAAATGGTTTAAATTCATTTTTTTTCCTCAGAATTCTACACACAACACCACATAATGATAATGTGAAAAAAGTTTGAGGTTTTTGTAAATTTATTAAAAATAAAAAAATCAAGAAATCACATGTACATAAGTATTCACAGCCTTTGCCATGAAGCTCAGAATTGAGCTCAGGTGCATCCTGTTTCCCCTGATCATCCTTGAGATGTTTCTGCAGCTTAATTGGAGTCCACCTGTGCTAAATTCAGTTGATTGGACATGATTTGGAAAGACACACACATCTTCCAGAAGGACAACCATCTCTGCAGCAATCCACCAATCAGGCCTGTATGGTAGAGTGGCCAGACGGAAACCACTCCTTAGTAAAAGGCACATGGCAGCCCGCCTGGAGTTTGCCAAAAGGCACCTGAAGGACTCTCAGACCATGAGAAACAAAATTCTCTGGTCTGATGAGACAAAGATTGTACTCTTTGGTGTGAATGCCAGGCGTCACATTTGGAGGAAACAAGGCACCGCTCATCACCAGGCCAATACCATCCCTACAGTGAAGCATGGTGGTGGCAGCATCATGCTGTAGGGATATTTTCCAGTGGCAGGAACTGGGGGACTAGTGAGGATAAAGGGAAAGATGACTGCAGCAATGTACAGAGACATCCTGGATGAAAACCTGATCCAGAGCGCTCTTGACCTCACACTGGGGTGACGGTTCATCTTTCAGAAGGACAACGACCCTAAGCACACAGACAAGATATCAAAGGAGTGGCTTCAGGACAACTCTGTGAATGTCCTTGAGTGGCCCAGCCAGAGCCCAGACTTGAATCCGATTGAACATCTCTGGAGAGATCTTAAAATGGCTGTGCACGGACGCTTCCCATCCAACCTGATGGAGCTTGAGCGGTGCTGCAAAGAGGAATGGGCGAAACTGGCCAAGGATAGGTGTGCCAAGCTTGTGGCATCATATTCAAAAAGACTTGAGGCTGTAATTGCTGCCAAAGGCGCATCGACAAAGTATTGAGCAAAGGCTGTGAATACTTATGTACATGTGATTTCTCAGTTTTTTTTATTTTTAATAAATTTGCAAAAACCTCAAGTAAACTTTTTTCACGTTGTCATTATGGGGTGTTGTGTGTAGAATTCTGAGGAAAAAATGAATTTAATCCATTTTGGAATAAGGCTGTAACATAACAAAATGTGGAAAAAGTGATGCGCTGTGAATACTTTCTGGATGCACTGTATGTCAGATTCATTTATGACTCAACATTGCTCCATACAGCAAGTGTTGTTGTGTATAACAGTATGTGCCATCCAATTAACTAACACATTATCCCCACAATCTTGTACTGGATCTGATGCAAGGCAGGAAACAAATGCAAAACAGGGGGCATTACAATGTGCCAATCTTGTGTTTAGATTAGTACATTTACATTTTTAATCAATATAGATACCCTTCCACAAATTTGTTTTGTTATTTTCAACAAACACAGCACAGCTTGAGTTTTACAGTATAAAATATCTTAGCATGATGCACCATGACTTTACTTAAACCTGTTTTCTCTTTGTCTGTAAATTTTGTATAAAATAGTGTGGTTAAGTGGCATTGACCTTTTTTTAATAATTAAACTCAAAAACCTTTTATTTTGCATCTAACAATTTATCATCTCTGAGATATTTTTCTTTTCCTTCCGTCTTCATAAACAATATACAGAACCACTTTAGAATGGACTCTTTTCTCATACTGCTCTTGGGTAGTTGATGGGAGTTGAACTTTCAATTAGATGGTTTTTTTTTTGTTTGTTTTCCAACCATGATATCTTTATTATTGTGTTTAGGCCCATAATTTGGGAGCAAGAGCCAAGTTCCTGGACAAAGTGTTTGCTTTACCTGTCAATACACAACTGTATGTTCACATATGGTCATAACCTCAAGGTATTGCCCAAAAGAAAGATCGTATCAATAATGTCAAGTTTATTTATTTATTCATTTTTATTTGATGGAGCTTACCTGGTATAAACAAACAAGGTACCTTCGATATCTGTCTTCTCCTGTTAAAAGATGAAAGTTACAATTTAACAAATACAACAAAGTGTCATCTCACCTTGATTCTCTTAATCCTTAATACCAGCCAGTACATGGATCAGTTATGCCATGCTTATTCAAATATTTTGCAATTACAATTTTTAATTGATAAAGAAAGAAAAGCATGCTTATCTTTCCCTTACTTTCCCCAAACCATTTATCCAGTAATGGTATGGAAAATTAAAATAATCAAATGGCAATACTTTTGCACAAATATATGCCTTACAAACTACATAAGCCAATATTTTGGAATACAAAAGAAGAAAAGCCCCATATATATTCTAAGAGGCAATATCTGATGAGAAAAGGAAAATGGCAAGTGAGAAAAATATCGTTAAGCATCATAAATTAGAAATATTAAGTATTGAAGTATCCAGCTAAAAGCCACATAGTTGAAAAACGACTGAGAGAAACCCATTGCTGAAAACACTAGGTAAAATACTGCAAAGAAAACAAAAGAACAGTTCATTGTTCAGTTAACCATCACCTGTGAATCTCTTTGTGAACCTACAAGAACTACGTAATTTGGAGATGCTCCAACTACAGAAATGTGGAAACAATTGCCTCAAGCACATGAGATTTCCAAATCTCATAAAAAGTCAAACAAATCATCTAATATAAAGGATAATCGAGCAAATGTGTTGTGGTAGATAGTATGACCAATTAATTATTTTTCAATTCAACTGTCTGCATTAACAGACCAAATCAATCAATGAACTAAAGCTTACTTTCTGCTTTACTGGTAAAAAATCTTTTTTGAGGTGGTATAGTTGTTAAGTTAGAAGTTTAACACACTCAGTAGCTTTATCACAGGTGATATGAGATTATTATTTTGAAGACTGGGATTAGTCTTTTTTAGTATAATTGTATTAACCCGGGAAACACTATTTTAAAGAAAACGTGCTCTCTGAAAAGAGGTCACCAAGGTAATTATTATTAACTTCGCTAAGCAACGATGGTATGAACTGGCATAATTAATGGTAAATATAATGCAGAGACATAAAGGTAAAATTACAGCTGCTTGAACGTGATACAAGGCAAAATAATACACTTAAGAATGGGAAAAAGTACAAATGGGTTTGTAGCGCGTGCGGCTTTAAAACCAACGCCGATGAAAAGTCTAGTCTGTTAACCATAAACTATAGAAGGTGGGTGTTAAAGTATGAAAACAGTATATTAATTCATTAATGTGGGAGGAATAATACTGAGTGGACAGGCAGTTTTCATACGACAACACCACAGCCAATGGCGCACCGTTCTGGGTTGGTGTACAAAAAGCCACAAGGCAAAAAGGCAGGACTTAACGACAAAACTAAACAGACAAGCCGCTTTTTAACGTCTTATCGGGGAATGTGCAGAAAATAAGACGGAGTGGCAATATCCGTAAGACGTAATCTCAAAGAGAGAAGCGTTTAGTAATCAGAATTAGGAAACGTCACCGGTATCGAGGCCCCGAGTTATCAAATATAAAATATTTTAAGACAATTCAAGTAGTGTTATGGCTTCAGGCGATTTTAGGGTTAAACCGAAGCTTCCACCCGGGCTGCGCGGTTTTCAACTGTAATGTGCCACCTCTCCGGCCGCTCACCGGACACCTTGTTACGGTCTATTTCGCCGCTTGGCTTTGATTCCGCGTCTCCCTCTGTTTCTTTATCTATTTCTGTGGCATCGCACAGACAGACTTCTTACCCATTCGTTTGCTTTGGCGTTGAAAGTGTACAGCGCTACCTGACCGGTAACGTCAACAATGTGGCTGATGTATGGATCGTGCTGTTTCAGTGCCGCCAAGCTCATCTCGTGTCCCGCTTTACTCAGCGCCTCCATCTTGGAAACCGAACGCAGGGGACCGACAGCGGCCGTGACGCGTAAGTGGGCACCTATCAATAGCGTCAGTGCAACTGCAGTCATTTCATAAGAGTTCCGGTGCATAAATGTTCCGACGAGGTCCTCATCTTTCTGCACGGCGTAATGTTTTGAGATGCGGGCCGTTTTGGCATGAGCTACCCTCGTTCCCTGACCTTATCTCTTCTTCCAGAAACAGTGAAAAAAGGAGCTTGATCGGGTAGCAGTTGGAAGAACACTAACAAGTAGCGTGAATGTTGTCAGTTTTTCATTTCTAGGCTTTTCAGCAGTAAAAAGGCACATTTTTTTACTTTGTCAAAAAGATCGTTTGTAGCGGATGCACGGTATATATATCTCCATGTTGAATATGAGTAAAAGATCTAGTACAGATGACTTTAAATACAACAAAACTAAAATATTTGTATGCACATGGTTTCATTATATAAACAGTTTGTATTATACTATATGTTAAGCTAACTTGCCTTTGAGTAAACAGAAGGTCGATGTCAAATAATACCTGATGTTGTTGACAGGCTGGCGCTTAGTCTCCCAATTTTTTTGGTACTGACATCTTTATGGTTTATTAGTAAAATATTGAAGGTCATTTTGAGAGAAAGTGTATTAAATGCAGTGTGTTGCTTGCATTATGCCTTTTTATTCATAATATTTTTTTAATTTTTTTTTAACCTTTTGTAAAATTGAAGCTGGGCAGTGTTGTGGCGTAATGTTTAGGTTTAGATTGATTTTATAATCCCAGATGGAAACTCGTTTGCAGCAGGAAGTATGAAACATAAAGCATTGTTACACAGACAGTAGATAAATAAGCTAAGACGCAACAACTGACGACCACTGTTATCATAAATATAGATGCTCATTTTTTTTATCAGAATTCAGCAGCATCCCTACAAGTGTCAGAAACACGTATAGCAGTAGGAGTAAAAAACTTCTTAAATCTGTTGATCTTTACCCTCGGGACCCGACATCTGCATCCTGAAGGCGACAAGTGAAATTTAGAGAAAAGAGGATGGCTGTTGTCTGAGAGAACTGAGATGTCCTTCTTTCTGCCTTTGTAATACAGTCCAGTGACAGAGGTCTGCTGCAGTGTTGTATAGATGGGTTGTATTCTTAATGCAAAGGTTGCAGAACCAACATATACATTTACATTTCCTTATTTGGCTAACACCTTTATTCAAGGCAATGTATAACATTTAACTTGTTACATTTCTTTTGTTTTTCCAATTGGAGCACAGGCAGGTCAAGTGATATAAATGCAAATGTAACAACTGATTAAGTAAAGAATCATTATGGCTTTGTCCACTTTCAAAACAGTTGAGTTTCCTAAGAAAGCAAAGCCATTTCTTCCCCTTCTAAGAAATTGATTCTGTGTTGAAATCAAAGTATAACCTGTTATCACTAGATATTTCTAGTGCTCTACGATGTGCACAGTCTTCTCTTTTATTATTGTTGAGGGAGTGGGAGGAATGGAGTACAAGAGATCTACAACCCTATCCTTTGTCCTAGAGAGTTAGCTGTAAAAAGAAGCAATCACACCATTGAACAAACTCATCAACAACAGATCCATGGCTGTCCTCCTTATCTTGTATGCGATGCACAATGACGGAGTCATCTGCAAATTTCAGGACATGTCTGTCCTTATGTGAACTCCTGCCATCATTTGTGTATAAGAAAAAACAGACATTAGCAATCACTATTTGTGTTCTGTTGCTTAAAAAGTCCACATTCCACCTACCAAATTAGGGGCCAAACAGAACTGATAAGTTATCACTTAAGCCTTTGAGCATAGGGAGTTTAAACTCGAATCTTCACTCACTTACTGTCTATGTTTAAGCTTGTATTCTTTTGATTTTTCGGGAATATTTTGGTTTTCCTCTCAAACCCCAAAGATGTGTTAAGTTCATTTCCAAGGCTGTGGATTTGCACTTCATTCAGGGTTGGTGCTCAGTGCTGCAGAGGGGAATGGGCGGTCTCATGGTCTGGAATCCCCACAGATTTTATTTTTTTTTCTCCAGCCGTCTGGAGTTTTTTTTGTTTTTTCTGTCCCCCCTGGCCATTGGACCTTACTCTTATTCAATGTTAATTAATGCTGATTTATTTTTTGTTTTCTTATTGTGTCTTTTATTTTTCTATTCTTTATTATGAAAAGCACTTTGAGCTACTGTTTGTATGAAAATGTGCTATATAAATAAATGTTGTTGTTGTTGTTGTTGCAGAAGTTAAATCCATCCATCCATTATCCAACCCGCTATATCCTAACTACAGGGTCATGGGTGTCTGCTGGAGCCCAAGGGCGCAAGGCAGGAAACAAACCCCAGGCAGGGGGCCAGCCCACCGTAGGGCATACACAAGGGTAATTTAAAATTGCCAATGCACCTAACCTGCATGTCTTTGGACTGTGGGAGGAAACCCACACAGACACGGGGAGAACATGCAAACTCCACACAGGGAGGACCCGTGAAGTGAACCCGGGTCTCCTAACTGCGAGGCAGCAGCACTACCCACCGTGCCGCCCCAGAAGTTAAATGAATTTTTTTAAATACTTTTTATTGTGCATAACTGTTCAGAGTGCTTTATGTATTGCAGGATATGAAGCAGAAACCAACAGTGAATGCGCCTGTCCTTGATAGACAGATTTAGATTCAAACACATACACAAACATATTTTCTATAATGGGCAAATTTAGAGTTACTGATCAAGTTAATCTTCATGTCTTTGGGAAACAGAAAGCAAAGAATGTACTCACAAAAATTAATCCAAATTGACAGTGCCCAAGCCTATGAAACTGCAAGGCTGTCTAAATCTCCACCATAATATTTGTGTTATGTGTCCACTATATTACAGTGATAAACTAGTATTCTTTGAAAACAGCTCTGTTAAGCCATATTTTATTCCTGAGAGCTTACAAGATCAGGATACAATGGAACATTGACCCCATAATCAGGGAATCGGAACCCAGTGTGCAATTGGCAGGCAAGAATACTCACTATTATACAAACAAGGAGCAGTGACTGATGGGTCAAAATTTGCCAACCCAAAAAAAGTTTCTCTATATGCAGATGATACGGTACTGTATATATCAGATCGACAAAATACTGTGCCTGCAGTCCTAACAGCACTAAAAGAGTTTCAAAAGATTTCTGGGCTCAGAATCAATTTGAATAAAAGTGTGCTCTTTCCAGTGAATTCTCAAGCATACAATATTAGACTGGACACCTTCCCTTTTATCATCGTAGATCAGTTTAAATACCTCGGGGTAAACATCACAAGTAAGCATAAAGCTCTTTATCAACAAAATTTTGCTGTCTGTATGGAAAAAATGAAGCAAGACTTGCATAGATGGTCAAGCCTTCATCTCACTTTAGCTGGAAGAATTAATGTTGTTAAGATTAATATACTTTCTAAGCTTTCTTTTTATTTCAAAACATCCCCATATACATCAATAAATCATTTTTTAAGAAATTAGATTCAACCATAACCTCATTTATTTGGCATTCAAAACATCCGCGTATCCAAAGGGTGACCCTACAAAGACCTAAAGCAGAAGGTGGCATGGCTCTACCTAACTTTCAATTTTATTAATGGGCAGCAAACATACAAACCATAAAAAACTGTACATGGACACAAATAGATGAACATACACAGGCTTGGTCCACAACAGAAATAAAATCCTGCAGTACTTCTTTATATTCCTTGCTTTGTACCCCAGTAAATACAAGTTATCGCCAATATACTAATAACCCAATTGTGCTTCACTCACTCAGAATATGGAACCAATGTAGGAAGCATTTTAAGATGGAGAATCTTTTATCTGTGGCACCTCTGCATGAGAACCAACTTTTTCCACCCTCACAAACATATGCAGTTTTTAATATCTGGAAAACATTCAGGATTAAATCACGTAGAGATCTGTACGTGGACAACGTCTTTGCATCCTATGAACAATTACATTCCAAATGTAACTTTTCAGCAACACATTTCTTTCACTACTTTCAAATCAGAAACTTTGTTAAACAGAACCTGCCCAGTTTTTCTCACCTCCCACCTACCTCTATGCCGGAAAAAATATTGATCAGTCTTGAGGACTCAGACAACATCTTTGTAATATATAAAAAAAATCCCCTTCTTTTAGAGATCCCAGAGCACAGTGGGAAAAGGATCTCTCACTCAACATCTCAGAAAAGGAGTGGAAGGTAGCAATGCACAGAATTCACTCGAGCTCCATATGTGCAAAGCATGTAATTATTCAACTTAAAATTATATATCGAGCACATCCTTCTCGTTTAAAATTGTCCAAAATGTTTCCAGGGCAAGATCCAACCTGCGAATGCTGCAATCAGGTCCCAGCATCATTGGGCTACATGTTTTGGGCCTGCGCCAAATTATCATCATTCTGGACCAAAATCTTTAAATGCCAATCAGACAGCGTCTACCTTGGGAACAAAAAAAAAAAAAATGAAAAAACTAGTGCAAATTTTTTATATAGCCAGTGGATCTATGCTGTATGGAAGTAAACAATAATAATCTTCAGCATTTATTATTTTTTAAATACTACAAACTTTATTTACTTTGAAACATAATATATAGAATAAATACAATTATAAACTTAAACAATTATCACATTTTTCATTACTAGCTGCTGGGGAAAAAGTAAATTTGTACACACCAGCACAAATGAATGCAAGAAATAAAACCTTTTAAAAGTGGTTTAGATGTTATTTTTCTAATTAGACATATAATTTAAAAACTGAATGAAAAATGACAAAAAATATCCAGTCAAACCTTTCAGTCCTATTATTTTCTAATTCTGCTTTTTTTCCATTGCAAGGTCAAGGAGAGACAACATCTATCCGGGTAACAATGAGCTAAATGCAGAAACAAATCCTAGACAGGATGTCATTCCATTGCAAGATGCAGAGCACACTCACTCACTCACAATAAGCTAAAATAGAATATCCAGTCAACCTTAACAACATGTTTCTGGACTGTAGGAGGAAACCTCATGAAACTCGTGTAGACGGGGGAAAGATGCAAAATCCGCATGAAAAGCATCAAACCAGGGTCAAAATACTACTTGCTGTGTCACAGGGATGTTTTGAGGTGATAGAAATTACAGTTTTGTAATTTAAAAGGAGAGGTATGAAGAACATTCTGTAGGAAAGATCAATGCATTTTAAAACCCTGTACCAGAAACAAAGGAGATAACAAGGGAACAGCTTATTGGTGAAATGTCAGTACACTGAAAGGCACACTCCAATACCCCTTCCAAATTAAACCAATGACACATCTTTATGTTATGGAAGGACACTTGGGGAGAACCTGCATATTCCACCTGGAACAACTCATACCAGGTTCCATGTCCTAGGGGGCATCAACAATGCCAGTCATGCCAATCTGTTCCAAGTATACTTTCACATGCTATGAACACACATTCATTATTTTATTCATTTATTCTGTGACTCTTTTAGTCTAATTTATGGTCATAGGTTGCCCAACCGTATCCCAATAGCATTGGGTGCAGGTCAACAATTATCTTTGGACATGTAGCCAGTATATTGATGGGCTAACTCACATAAACACGTGGAGAACTTGCAAACTCCACACAGACAGTGACTAAGTCAAGATTCAAACCTAGTTTCCTTGAGCTAGGAGGCTGACATTGCTAACCACTGCATGAATATGCCACCCTTATTATTTTATTTACTTTGTTAACAGGTTTGTAGCTCAATTACTCAATTTCAGCCTGCTTTCACAGGTGACATTTACAGAAGCAGTTAGTCAAGAATGGCAGACCAGACTTTCCTAACCCTAGCAACAATCTCCAGCACTTCTTGGAAATTTCCAAGGTGCTTCCAAGCCTGCTGAAAAATATAATCCCTCATGCCTGCACTGAGTTTACCCTTGGGTCTTCTTAAAGTGAAGCACGCCTGATAAAACTTCCACTAGAGTCACCCAGGGACCTCCATGCTTAAACTAACTGAACTTGGAGACTGTGAATCTAGACTAGCAGCAGTTATACACCAAGAGAATATTTTGTACTGTGGTTTGAAATCTTTATAATTTATTATATTTTGTTATTTTATTATATTTTGTAACAATTTATTTTGTAAGCGAGAGAGAGAGGTTAGGACCACACTCTCATGCAACGCATTGCCGCACCCACCACATGACAAACCCTTAAATTGGCCCTAGTGTGTGCTTGGTGTGTGTGTGCCCTGCGGTGGGCTGGCGCCCTGCCCGGGGTTTGCTTCCTGCCTTGCGCCCTGGGTTTGGCTCCAGCAGACACCCGCGACCCTGTAGTTAGGATAGGATATAGCGGGTTGGATAATGGATGGATGGATGTTTTAAATTTCAGCCCTTTTAGTTACTTATTTGACAGACAGAGTATTTTAGTGTCTTCATTGTAATGGTCCAAAGCAAATTAAAATTTCAGCTTGTGAGGAAAACAAAAATTGCACTGTGCAAATCATCCCGTTTATACTGTATACGGTGTCCTTCCATACCAGTTACACTTTAGCCAAAAAACCCCAAAAGACTCACCAAAGAAAAATCAAATTTAGCGTGGCAGTTGCCAATGTTGTGTACTGCACCTTTATTACAGTTTATGTGAGTTCTAATGGGGACTCAAAGGGGGCTCATGATCCATTCACACATCCAAGTAGGACAATTTAGAATCACCAGTCAACATGACATGCATCACTTTGAGATGTGGGAGGAAAATTGACAGACAAAGGGAGAAGTTGCAGACTCCACACAAGTAGTGATTGGATACAAGCTTCATGCCCAGAGTTTTTCAGCAATGTGGCAGAAGCATCATGCTGACTATGAAAACATATGATTTGATTTCAGTATACTGCAAGTCTATACAGTATATCTGTAATACAAAGTTGACTAACTTGTTCACTCACTCACTTATAATCAAAAACACTATTTCCCATTTAATTAAAAAGCTGAAATTAGGCAGGATGGTACATCTAGGGTAGTAGGTATCCACTAAGAATGGATATTTTGATACATCTATATTTAGGAGTAACTCCACCCCCACAATAGAAAAAGTAAATACCCCAAAATCTCAAAAATGCCTAGGCGGATTTCATTGAAAGTTGACAATGTTATAGAAAAAATAAAAGTAGCCAACATGTGTGTTTTTATTTGTCAATCATTTATTTATTTTACAATATTTATTAATGTTATGATAACTTACATATTCTGTGCCACGCTGAGAGCGTGCTTTTGTCAAATGAAGGACACAACAAAAGTGATTGGTGGTCACATGAACAGCACTTGTCTTCAGAAAGTGAAATGCATGTCCAATTGGCTTGAGGTCAGTTGACTGACTTGGCCATTGAAGAATCTTCCACTTCTTTGCTTTGAAAAGCACTTTGCTTTTGCAGTATGGTTTGGCTCATTGTTCATCTGTCCTATGAAGCATCATCCTATCTGTTTTGAAGCATTTGGCTGAATCTGAGCAGATAGTAAAGCTCTGTACACTTCAGAATTCATCCTGCTACTTCTACCAGCAGTCATATTATCACTAAACACCAGTGACTAACTTCCATTTGCATAATCATGCCATAAAACTGCCTCCACCATGTTTCACAGATGATGTGGTATCATTCAGATCATGAGCCATTTCTTCACTTCTCCATACTCTCTTTCCATCATTCTAGTATATATTGATCTTAATTTCCTTTGTCCAAAGAAAATTGTTGAAGAACTGGACAGGCTTTTAAAAATGTTTTCTGGCAAACTTTAATCTGTCCTACCTATGCTTGAAGTTTACCAGTGGTTTGCATCTTGTGGTAAACCCTCTTTCTTTACTTTCATGAAGTCTTCACTTGATTGTAGACTTTGGCAATGACATGTGTACCTCTCAGAAAGTATTCTTGGTTTAACTAAATATTATGAAGGGGTTCTTCTTCACTAAGGACAGAATTCTGCACTCATCCAGCACAGTTGTCTTCTGTGGTTTTCCAGACCTCCTGGTGTTGTGGAGTTAACCAGTGTGTTCCTTCTTTTTACAAATGTACCAAATGGTTGATTTGAGCACTTCTTGAGTTTCTGCTATCTCTCAAGAGTTTGTTTTGTTTTCTCATCCCAGTGATGGACTGTTTATTTGCATGGACAGCTCTTTGGACCTCATATTGAAGTGACAGCTTCCAACTACAAATTCCACACTTCAAATCTATTCCAGACCTTCTACCTGCTTAATAGTTAATGAAATAATGTGGGAACTACTCCTACCTGGTTATGGACCAGCTTGTGAGTCAAATGTCCATAAACTTTTGAGCCCCTGGTGGGCTCTGCAGAAAAACGGCCCATACAATATTTTTGGTAAACCTTTTAAATTAAAGCTGAAAGTCTACACTTTAATCACGTAATGATTGCTTTATTTCAAATCCATTGTGGTGGCAAACAGAGCCAAAATTATGAAAATTGTGTCACTGTCCAAAATACAATATTTATGGGCCTGACTGTAGTTACATAATACTTCTGATACACCCGATTAACTGACATCACTATACCTGATACCCATTGTTTTATTAAATTTCCTGCACAAACCTAGGAGACACAGCTAGTATTAACTAAATGTTGTTCTGTATTCAACAACTCTGCAGTTAATTTATTGTGATTTTCATCCTAGGAAAACATAACCTTGAATTGCATGAGATAAATCATAGGCATGAATAAATTGCTGTGTGTACAGTACAGCAATGTGGCACTTGTGATGCTGAGACCTGCTTTAACGTTTATATCTATTCATTCCTGTCTTTTGTAGACCTTTACTGTTAGACTCAGCTGAGCTCTTCTTGGTCACAATGTTATTAAAAGTACATTCTACTTCTCAAAGCACAGACTTAGCAAAACTAGCTTGTACAAAGATCACCTTTGTTCAGTATTGCACACTGTTTTTGCATGTTCCTTTTGTGGACAATAGCATGTCCATTAAAAGCAGTTTCAGACTTATTAAGGATGCCATCTTCTAAAGTGAGTTCAACAGGAAAAAATATATAATAAAATATGCCTCAAGGTTGCTCTTTATTTTAATGGCATAATTTTTAACCTTCTCAATTTTATATTCTCATTTCTGGTCCAATAACGAGAATCACTGAGAATCTGCACCTGTGAATAACATCTCCACTTCTAAATAATGTAGGAATCACAGAAATTCAGCATACATAAGATACATAAGAAGAACAGACTAATAGAGAAGTGATTGGGGAAATGTTGGGATGCTGACTAAACACCTGTTTGTGAATGCACATTAATGAGTGACTTGGCTCTTTCTGATTTTAGTTAAAACTAGGGGGTTCCGCCCCCTGCTCGCTTCACTCGCCCACCCCCAGGTTTGGTTTACCGAATATACAATTTAAAGAGATTGTTATTTTTATGGGAATTGTTACATATGCATTATTTTCACTTTTTCTTTAAAACCTTTGTAAAAACAATACTTGTCCTTTATTTCTGGCCCTGGACGTATAACGCTGCTCGTGTTGTGAAGGGGGGGGGGGGGGTGCTGAACACACGCTAAGGAGATGCCGTCTGCTGTCTTTCTACTGCTGCTGCTGGCGAGCTGCGTGTTCTTTTTGTCACGCTGCACGTCAATCTTTCAAAAGCCTGTACTGCAGCTGTCCTTTTGCTGCTTCGCGTCTCTGCCACTCGCGTTGTGAAAGTGGGTGGAGGGATGAACGCACGCTAAGGAAAAGCAGTCGGATCATCTGCTGGCTTCCTGCTGCTGCTGCTGCTGCTACTGCTGGCAAGCTGCGTGTTCTGCTTCTCACTTGTCGTTGTTTTAAGAGCTGGGAGCACATGATGTTTGTCTGTCAAAGGCATTCCAACAACTGCTTGGTTAGATGTCCTTGAACTTGTTTTAAATGTGGTCTCACTGCCTTGTCTCACGTGACGTTAAAGTAGCTCTCGCGGGACGTCAAATTGTCTTTGCGTGACGTTAAAGTGTCTCTCGCACGGACGTCAAATTTTCTTCCGAGAAGATCATGTCTTGTCTCCCTAGTCTCCCTCCCAGGAGTTTTTTTTATAATAGAGAGACAATTACAGATTGAAAGAAAGTTCACTTGTAAACATCACATTCAACACACATTGTGCCATGTCATAAGAATTTTATATTCCTTTTTGGATTCTTTTATTAATCTGATTTTTTATTATAGAAGTATATGGCAAATTAATCCAAATAAAAACAGGCAAACCTTTTGTTCTGGAAGACATACTTGGACAAAATTACCCAACAAGAGACAATTATACACCGTGTTTGAATTTTACATTTGCTTTTGTCATGGTAGTGAGCATGGGCCTAGCTACAAAAAGGGAGTCTGCTGTTAAAAGGGTAGTAAGCCTCACTGACGCTTAGATACCTGTAATTCACAATGGCAGTGTTCAAATTGTACAATAATGTAAATACCTAGTAAATTTTTAAAAGTTTTTAAACCCCCCTCTTGAATTTCACTGTTCCTCTGAGTCCAACTGAAACAATATTCACATAGTCAATAGGTTCCTTAAGCAAGTGATTTGTAATCTAGTGTACTTCAAACAGGTTTATATGATTAATCAGTATAACTGATTTATATGAAAACATTTGTCTTCTTTGCCCTTAAATACCCACCTTAGTTTGAAATTTTTGTCTTCCTTACTTGAAAAATCTCTGCAAATTACTATTAACATTTTTTTAATTTCATTAACACTTCAGAAACTAATCCAGCTCAGTGAGTGGCTATGGGATCAGCAGTTAGCTCAGATGAAAGCTGCTGTGGAAGATCGGGGATCGAACAGCCCCCTAACCTAGACACAGACAGGCTCAGCGACACACAAGTCACAAAAGCACACTTTTACTTTATTTTTCTTTAGCACACAGTCCCTTTCCTTTCTCTCTTTTGTTTCTCCTCTTTTCTTCTCTTCTACCTCTACTACACCTTGCAGCTTTGTCCTCCATCACCTGACTCTAGCTCACCGATTGGTGGTGAGGCAGCTCCTTTTATAGCACACACGGGAAAGTGCTCCCTGTGTTTCTTGACCTTCTTCCAGCTGCACTTCCGGATGTGGCGGCAGAGGTTCCTCTGATGATCCAGATGTACCTACAACACCCCCGATGGCACCCTAAGAACCCAACAGCGCTACTCAAAACTACAAGTCCCGGCACACCCTGCGGGAATCCATGGTGCTGCATCAACCATACAAGTTTTTTTGTTTATTTTTTAACATAACTCCCAGGAACTCTAATACACGTACAGCGTTCACAGTGCTTTCCTATGCTGCTCAAATAAATAATATGACGTCTTCATCATTGACAGAAACTGCACTGTTTTGCCTTGGTAGAGTAATATATTACTCTACTTTCCCCTTTTGTATTATTAATATGTAGTCTCTGTCAGAATGCCTCAAATCTCCCAGACTTACCCCTGTTTATAAGGTATTGTACCATATAACTGCTCCCCACTTTCCCTTCTACATTTATAATCTCAGGCAGTTAGGTGTAGTAAAAGACAAGCAGGAGTTAAGTTACAATTTAAATAATTATTTAATTACTAGACATTAAGCCCATTACAATAACGGGCGCTAGAACAGTAGTGCATAAACATTAGTAGGAACAGTCTATATTAAATGGCAAGGGACCTTCTATGTGGCTGTAATATGTGTCACTGTATTGTGTGCCTTTAATTTTCTCTCTCAGTAATACTGGTTTGTATTTCCGTAAAATGCCTGTAATTTTGTATGACAGTAATACAGTGGAACCTCGGCTCACGACCATAATTTGTTCCAAAACTCTGGTTCTAACCCGATTTGGTCGTGAACCGAAGTAATTTCCCCCCATTGGATTGTATGTAATACAATTAATCCATTCCAGACCGTATGAACTGTATGTAAATATATATTTTTTTACGTTTTTAAGCACAAATATAATTATACCACTGAATGCACAGCGTAATAGTAAACTAAATGTAAAAACATTGAATAACACTAAGAAAACTTTGAACAACTGAGAAAACTAAGACTGGAAGAGTTCGCGCTATAGCCTTATGACCCGCTCGCTAAAAACACCTTTTTTAATGAGTTTTAAGCACAGGGAAAAAAATGAACAGTTGAAAAATTAATAAACAACCAAGAAAAGTAACACTGCAACAATGCACGTGCACACCTGTGTGTGTGTGTGTGTGCGTCCCGCGCGCGCCTGTGTGTATGTGTGTGTGCGTCCCGCGCGCGCCTGTGTGTGTGTGTGCGTCCCGCACGCGCCTATGTGTGTGTGTGCGCGTCCCGCACGCGCCTGTGTGTGTGCGTCCCACGTGCGCCTGTGTGTGTGTGTGCATCCCGCGTGCGCCTGTGTGTGTGTGTGCGTCCCGCACGCGCCAGTGTGTGTGCGTCCCGCGTGCGCCTGTGTGTGTGTGTGCATCCCGTGCACGCCTGTGTGTGTGTGTGTGTGCGTCCCACGGGCGCCTGTGTGTGTGTGTGTGCGTGTACGCGTGTGTGTGTCTGTCGCGTGGGAGCCTGTAGGTGTGTGCGTGTGTCTGTCATGCACGCGCCTGTCTCTCATGAGTCTATGTATGTGTCTGCACAGGGAATGCACAGGAAGAGACTGAACACGTGCCGTGTGACCCCGCGCATGCGCACTTCACCAGAAGACACACACGGACACCTGGACGCACACAGGGCTTTTATTAAAGAGGATGATTATTGATAATATTCATAAATAATAACAATATGCAAGGTACATTTGAATATTGGCAACCATACAACCAGATAAATGTTGATGTGTAGTTTCAGGCGGCACACAGACTTGTTAATTACTTAAAATGTCTCTAGTTAATTCCTCATCTTTGGTCAGCTTTCTTCAGAATAGGCCGTATGCCTGTCTCAATATGGCTGCTGAGCTGTGCTCTTCATTGTGTTGTCCTTTTCAGTTAATGGTGTGAGATTCTCTTTCATCAGTTTGGTAAGAGAGAGAGAGCGAAATAAAGCAAGCAAAGTTATAGGTTTTCTGCCCAATCCCTACAGCCAATAGGGGGTTGTGGTACTTAAAGGCTTCTGATACAAGACAGTTCCAAACAGCCATACTCTAGACCAATGGGGGAACAGAATACCCTCACACCTGCCCACAAAACCATGTGTTAAGGTAAAGCTTGGTAGTTAGGTAGCCTGGCTTTCCTGTGGGGGTTGACTGAGAGACTTTAGCAGAGAAATATTGATCAAACTTGTTTGAGGTACTTCTCCCAACCCTCTTGTAAAATTACAAAGAGACTCATTCCTGAAAGGGGGGAAGGGATTCTTAAACCATCAAACCATTGCTGCTATTATCTTTAATGCAATATCTTTAATCAGCAACACAAGAGCGCCGCAGGGGACTGTACTTTCTCTGGTCCTGTTCAGCCTATATACATCGGACTTTCAATACAACTCGAAGTTCTGCCACTTGCAAATGTTCACTGACGACACTGTTATCGTGGGCTGCATCAGGAGTGGGCAGGAGGAGGATTATAGGAACCTAATCAAGGACTGTGTTAAATGGTGCGACTCAAACCACCTACAACTGAACACCAGCAAAACCAAGGAGCTGGTGGTGGATTTTAGGAAGACCAGTCCCCTCATGGACCCCGTGATCATCAGAGGTGACTGTGTGCAGAGGGTGCAGACCTATAAATATCTGGGAGTGCAGCTGGATGATAAATTGGACTGGACTGCCAATACTGATGCTCTGTGCAAGAGAGGACAGAGCCGACTATACTTCCTTAGAAGGCTGGAGTCCTTCAACATCTGCAATAAGATGCTGCAGATGTTCTATCAGATGGTTGTGGCGAGCGCACTCTTCTCTGCTGTGGTGTGTTGGGAAGGCAGCATAAAGAAGAGGGACGCCTCACGCCTGGACAAACTGGTGAGGAAGGCAGGCTCTATTGTAGGCACGGAGCTGGACAGTTTGAAATCCTTTGCAGACCGACAGGTGCTGAGCAGGCTCCTGTCAATCATGGAGAATCCACTGCATCCACTGAACAGGATCATCTCCAGACAGAGGAGCAGCTTCAGCGACAGACTGCTGTCACCGTCCTGCTCCACTGACAGACTGAGGAGATCGTTCCTCCCCAGCACTATGCGACTCTTCAATTCCACCCGGGGGGGTAAACGTTAACATTATACAAAGTTATTGTCTGTTATACCTGCATTTTTATCACTCTTTAATTTAATATTGTTCTTTATGTATGCTGCTGCTGGAGTATGTGAATATCCCCTTGACATTAATAAAGTATCTATCTATCTGTCTATCTATCTAATGTAACACTAATATTACATTGCTTTGTCTAAGTTACAAATAAAGACAAAATATTTATCAACTTGTATGCAAAATTTCACATCACAACACTGCACTATGGAGGTAGCCCATCAAAACTGAGAAATCGTAGTAATCATATGAGGCCACATCTGGAAAACAGGCGACATGTGACATCTTTTTGAATTCTCAATTTCATAAAACAGCTTTTGCAACTAACACAGATTGTATGGTGGAGCATCATCATGAAATAGAAGTGGACTCTTAGGTCATAGTGATGTGTTTAGGTTTCAATAACAGTTACGATACACTTTTTCCCAGTCCTAACTCGTTAGCTTGAGATGTCTTTGAAAAATTGAATTCATTGCTAGATCATTTCAAGAGGTGATAGTTTAGGTAGCAAGTGTGCACAGGTGTTCAGAGATTATTTATTTATTTAGAATTTTGCACTGCACTATGTTTTGAACGCTTCGTTTGAAAATAAAAGCACAAGCACTGCTTTGCACCATCTCTTGCTGTGTTATGTGTCTTCATTTGCCCTACACCAGGTCGGTTTCATGATCCTAGGGGAATGTGCCAGCTTTGGGCAACTGGAGCATTAGAAATGTTGCAAGCTGTGGGATGAAATAGTGGCAGTGAGGAATAATGATGAAAATGAAACAGCAAGAGGAATTGGTGCATAAACTGTCAAAAGAACCCAAGCCTGATAGAATGGAAGGACATTTTGGAATAACAGACTCTTAAATGTGCTGTTTATTAATTGTTTTTATTGTGATTTTCTTTAAAGTTCTTTATCACTTTAATTTTCTTTTTTAAAATGGTGCTTGAGTTTGGTTTAATTCTGAGGGTTTTAGCAGTACTTTTAGTGCATTTTAGTACAAGTGCCCGAGGGCCACCAATTGCACTGGTCAGTCTGGCGATGTATCCCTTGTGCGGTGAGTGAAAGTGCATTTTGGGTCCATGGCAGTGTGCAGTTTTAAAATAAAAACAGTGCGCTCAGGCTTTAAGTGGGTGTGTGCAGTTGCAGAGTCGAGCAGTTGTGGGGTGCACGCTGTGGATAGCAACCTGATTGTTTGATTAGACAGATCGGGGAGACTGTGCAGTTAACAACTGTTGTCCAGGTACTTTACCAATCACAGTTTTATGGGGGAATTACAAAGAGAAAGCCATTGTTAAGTTAAAAAAATGAATGTGAAATCTCTGCTGGAGTTTTCCAGCATGGCACATGGGAGACTGGAAAGTCAGCTGGAAACAATTCTATGGTCTGATCAGACAAAAAATGTGTGTTTGGTTTCATTCAGACTCTTCATCAACAGTATACCATGCTAGCAGGTCATCGGCTAGAGATTTCTACTCTGACATCACTGCCATCATGTGTGTTTCAAACAGCACATTGTGCTGAGTACAATTCAAGGAAGGTTATGCTGGTACTGATGGAGGTGATTTTATACCGAACACTGCACTTGTGAGGCCTCATTTGAAATATTTTGTCAGCCTTTAACAAAAACATATATCAGCAATACATGACTGATTCGTAACTGTGGGTTATGAGTAATGAACAAAGGCAGAAAGACTTGACCTTTTCAATTTAAGCATGTTAAAGGTGTTTACAGTTCTTTTGCTTGGACACATTTCACTAAACATTTTCCATTCATCCATCTATTTTCCAGCCCACGATATCCTAACTACAGGGTCACATGGGTCTGCTGGAGCCAATCCCAGCCAACACAGGGCACAAGACGGGGACACAAACTCCGGGCAGGGTGCCAGCCCAACACAGTCTAAACATTTTCCCAAAACCCGAAATACAATCCCACAACTTACTCATCAAACTTCCATACCAACAGAAGGCATTAAACCCAAAAACAGATGCTCTTGCATCTAAATAAAACCTTGCACTCTGATGGAAAACACAAGAAAGCAAAAGCACAAAGAATATCTGCTAACCCTAGTAGGATCAGTCCAGAACATTACTCAAATAACCGATTAGTGCAGTGAATTATGAATGACCTGCATTTCCTGGTAACTGTTCATGTGTTGAACTTTGCAACAAATACTACAACCTTCAACACAAAGTGTGGAAGGGCACAGGTATGCTAAAATGCTGCAGTACTACGTGTTTTGTATTTACTCAGATTTACTGTATTGGATGCTGTATTCAATTTACCTGTACATATGTATGCACTGTCTGAATTTCGATCAAAAGGATTATATTTCTGTATGCCCATTTTATTTACTTTCGGTTGCAATGAAGAATGCATTCTATGGTTGAAATGATGATTTGACGAATTTCCTAGAATGTATCCAATCGTGAATTTCTCTGAATTTCTCATAACCAAATAACATTTTTCTCAATTCCTTACACACAGCCCAAGAAACATTGTCTAGACTTTACAAATGCTCTCATGTTTCCTCAAACTGTACAGACATTTTTCAAATCTTCATATACTCATTACATGAAAATACACACCAACCCATGTTTCTGACAATGCACTGATAAATTGAATGCACAGCTGTCATGTGTATAACTGTCTCTGATCTCTGATCTATTATTTCTTATATATCACTGGGGGTTGTAATAAAAAATAGGCAGCAGACAACAAAGGTTTGGGGATGGCCACC
Source organism: Polypterus bichir lapradei (assembly GCA_026402145.1). NCBI lineage: Eukaryota > Metazoa > Chordata > Cladistia > Polypteriformes > Polypteridae > Polypterus > Polypterus bichir. Next base: position 2,114,898 of record JANRMT010062840.1, on the reverse strand, counting down.
ACATATACTGAAACGTCAGCAAAGTAAAGAAAACACGTCTTTACAATACAGAATTAAAAACTGAACTAACAGGATGAATCAGGGCACTAATTATGGTGGATTAGAGGAAAAGGTGGAGTCAGGGAGGCTGGAATAGAAAATGAGGTGGCAAGTAGATGGGTTCTGGGTATTGGAAGTGGCATCACCAGTGGGTGGACTGGTGGTGAGGCACAGTCTTCGGTAGGTCTGCAGAGGGACAAAAGGAGAAAGGATCAGATGACAGCACCAACCCCTGGTTTGGCAAACTGTCTCCCATGTGCTTGTGTGTGACAATATACTGTATAATAAACACCCATTTCTTTATTCAGGTGTGCAATACTAAGTCCATCTATTGTACATTTCATTGCCTTTGGTTCTTGAAATATTCTAGACCTTACATCCATCTTTCTTCAAGGTTCTCGTTGCCATTGTTCTTCAGACATTCCAGCCCTTATATTCCTCTGCATTTGTTCATTGGACATGCCAACTCTCTTGTGGACACTGGATGACATTATGCCTAGGCATGGATGCCAGAGGTTTTGCCATTTTATATTGTAAAAAGACAACAAACAAAGAAAGTGTTTTGGGTGCACCTCATGGCTAATCCTGTATAATTAAACATGATGATAATGAAAAAGAAGATGTCTGATAGCAATGCAAAAATTCTTTCTGTTATCAATCTCAGGTTGACTGCACAAGATGGCATTTCCCTGATTGATGAGGCATTCCGGGAGGAAGAGGTGGGCCTAGGTGGACAGGCCCAGGAAGTGATGTCATAGTTGGGACAGTGTCAATCTTCCTTTCTGCAGAGGGAGGAGAGAGATTGTTATCATGCAGCGTCGCCTCATGTCTCGTCATAGAATTACAGTCACTCTAACCCTTAAGCTGTTACAAATTCAAACATGTGTGAAAATATATTTATATAGATAATATTTATAACTATCATACATAACATACATATTTCATTATTTTGGCCTTGTACTTGGCATAAAGTCATCATTTATATATGAGAAAAAAGGTTGTCCACAAAATATATACACTTTTACTTTGTATGAATGAAAATAGTTGAAAGATTGCACATGAATAAATACTGTAAATGTAAATATATATAAAGTAAATGAAGTACATGAACACAATGAAGATGCACAGTGTACTAGTGTAATCTATATCTATACTAATAAACGGCAAAGCCCTCACTCACTCACTCACTCACTCACTCACTCACTCACTCACTCATCACTAATTCTCCAACTTCCCGTGTAGGTAGAAGGCTGAAATTTGGCAGGCTTATTCCTTACAGCTTCCTTACAAAAGTTGGGCAGGTTTCATTTCGAAATTCTACGCGTAATGGTCATAACTGGAAGCTATTTTTCTCCATTTACTGTAATGGAGATGAGCTTGAAACCCGTGGGGGCGGAGATTCGTCTGACATCATCACGCCTCCTACGTAATCACGCAGTACGTAGAAAACCAGGAAGAGGCCCAAAAAGCGCTTTAGAAAACATGCATTATATAATTGAGAAGGAAGCGAAACAATAAGAAGCGAGCGAGTGAAATATACAACCATATTCATGAGTTCTGCTACTTCGGAAACAAAGCACAGTGTAAACCTACACTTTAAATTAAGTTCATAGACAGGCTGCCGCTGGCGTTTGTAATTTAGTGCCTGCCCATATAAGGCCGCCCGTCAGCGGCAATCCAATAGAAACACTCCCACTAAATATTCACGGGTGAAGGACTGTGCTTATGCAGAGGAAGATGAGATGGTCAGGGTGGTGTTTGGCACAAACTCAGCGAAACTGCGAGAGAAAGTTTTAAGTACCGGGACTTCGGTAGCATTAGATACAGCCATGGACATAGCACGACATGGCAACAGCACAGCTGGGAACCTTCGATGCCTGTACACCGAGCGGCTCACGTGAACTGACGCAGTGCACATACAAAAAGCAAGAGCTCCGAAGAGCGCTGAACAAAAACCGAATTACACAATTGAAAAGGCAGCAAAAAAATATGAAGCGTCTGATACATACAAACATATTATTCATAACTGCAGCTACTGCAGAAACAAAGCACACGGTGGAAAAAGTGAATGTCCCGCTAAAGGAAGACAGTGTTAAAAAAAAATAAAAACCTGTGCATGCAGTGTGTCAGGTCTCAGATAAAGAAGAAGACGAGCTGTTTATTGATGCAGTAAGAAACGTGTATATATATACCCAGATCTACATACTCGAATAATGAATACATTATTCGCAATCAATGATTGTTTTGGTAAAGCCATACTCAGTGTATTCATTAGATGAACGGTAAAAAAGTAAGAGCGAGGGGGGGGTCACTTATTGAGGCATGCAGGCAAAACCACATTAGCACGCGGGCTCGATGTACGAAAAAATATATCTTTTCAAGTTCTATTTAGTCCATATGTCTCAAACTCAAGGGCCACGGGCCACATCCGGCCCGGCGTGTAATTATATCCGGCCCGCGAGATCATTTTATATACTGTACTAGCAAAATACCCGCGCTTCGCAGCGGTGAAGTACTGCCTTAAAATTTTTATTAAGAAGAAAATTAAACCTTTTTAAACTGAGGGAAAATATACCAATAATTATTTGTTAAAGATCTCGTTGTATGCCACGTTGTCAGTTCGGCCCTCCAGTTGCAATATGACCAAGCTGTAGCTGTGCGCTGAGCTTACTCTTGAGCATGCAACGTAGAGTTGGCCATGTGATCAGTAATCTTGTTTCAAATCTCACAGCTTGGATTGCTGCTGTCATAATCGGTTTGAGTTTCATGGTTTGTTTCAGTTACGACAGTATTTGTAGGACTTGTGTTGAAGAGACATTTGGCATCTGTCAAGCATTGCAAGTATACAACCAGTTTCATTGATAACTTCACATCCAGCTTTTGAGAGTTTAAACATTTCTAAACATCAAAGTGTCCACTACTGAAATCGTCACCTGTGAAGCTAAGATGTTTAAGAGGCATTGGCGGTTGTCCAAAGGTGTAAAATATTTGGCCATTTCGGTACACTTAAGCATTTCACTCTTCTAGTGCTCCTGTGTAGTATAATTATCTCCTGTACCGTCATCAGTCCACACCTTGAACCTGTCCCAGTCATTCAATACATAAGACACAATGTTCCTCCGGATATCAATAGTGAGCCTGATATGGCTGTGCAATATGTAACAAAGAGAATGGAAAGGCAGGTGCCATCTCCGGGCATGGAAACCACTTGGTAAGTGACAGTTCTTTGATCGATGGTGATTACCTCGATAGACATGTTAATGGGGGTACGGTTGGAATGATAAAGGAAATGGGTACCTGAACAATGTAAAGTAAGTCTAAAATACCTATACAATAACTATAATCGTAATAAATGAACAATAAAACAGCGGAGAAGCCATGGATTAAATAAAAAGGCTGTAGTTATCAGCAGGGAGACGTGAATACCGTGGCGAAGCAAGGAAGGGAATGTAGAGACTGGAGCGACAGACGGCCTTATATAGGCAGGCAGCCAACAACGTGGGTGACCGAGCTGCAGGCTATGGACGTATATATGTACGTAAGTAGGATTCAGTTAGCGTTGGGAACCCGCGTACCAAATTTCTTGAAGATGGGCCCATAAGTAACAAAGACCGTTGAAAAGTTCAATATGGCAGCCAATAGTGGCATCATATCACTGAAATAAGTACCAAATTTCAGCCTTCTACCTATGAATAAGAAAGTTCAACATGGTGGACGTTGTTGACCGTTACGCATAGAATTTTGAAATTAAACCTGCTTAACTTTTGTAAGTAAGCTGTAAAGAATGAGCCTGCCAAATTTCAGCCTTCTACCTACACGGGAAGTTGGAGAATTAGTGACGTTGGAAACTTCAATATGGCGGCCAACAGTGGCATCATACCACTGAAATAAGTACGTACATCGGTTTTGGTTAGCGCAGGGAAGCCACCTACCAAATTTCGTGAAGATGGGGCCATAAATAAGAAAGTTCAACATGGCGGACATTGTGAAAATTAGTGACATTGGAAAGTTCAATATGGCGGCCGACAGTGGCGTCATACCATCGAAATAAGTACATACATCGGTTTCGGTTAGCGCAGGGAATCCGCCTACCAAATTTCGTGAAGATGGGGCCATAAATAAGAAAATTCAACATGGCGGACGTTGTCGACCGTTATCGACCGTTATGACCGTTACGTGTAGAATTTCGAAATGAAACCTGTTTAACTTTTGTAAGTAAGCTGTAAGGAATGAGCCTGCCAAATTTCAGCCTTCTACCTACACGGGAAGTTGGAGAATTAGTGACGTTGGAAAGTTCAATATGGCGGCTGACAGTGGTGTCATACCACCGAAATAAGTATGTACATTGGTTTCGGTTAGCGCAGGGAAGCCGCCTACCAAATTTCGTGAAATTGGGGCCATAAATAAGAAAGTTCAACATGGCGGACATTGTTGACCGTTATGACTTTTACGCGTAGAATTTCGAAATGAAACCTGCTTAACTTTTGTAAGTAAGGTGTAAGGAATGAGCCTGCCAAATTTCAGCCTTCTACCTACACGGGAAATTGGAGAATTAGTGATGTTTGGAAAATTCAATATGGCGGCCGACAGTGGCGTCATACCACCGAAATAAGTACGTACATCGATTTTGGTTAGCGCAGGGAAGCCACCTACCAAATTTCGTGAAGATGGGGTCAGCCTTCTACCTACACAGGAAGTTGGAAAATTATTGACGTTGGAAAGTTCAAAATGGCGGCCGACAATGGCGTCATACCATCGAAATAAGTACATACATCGGTTTTGGTTAGCGCAGGGAAGCCGCCTACCAAATTTCGTGAAGATGGTGCCATAAATAAGAAAGTTCAACATGGCGGACGTTGTCGACCGTTATCGACCGTTATGACCGTTACGTGTAGAATTTCGAAATGAAACCTGCTTAACTTTTGTAAGTGAGCTGTAAGGAATAAGCCTGCCAAATTTCAGCCTTCTACCTACACGGGAAGTTGGAGAATTAGTGATGAGTGAGTGAGTGAGTGAGTGAGTGAGTGAGTGAGTGAGTGAGTGAGTGAGGGCTTTGCCTTTTATTAGTATAGATTATTGTTATTAATGGCCCGGGTATATGAAGCGCTGGTAACACAATAAACTACAGATCCCATAATGCAGCGCTTCAGAAGCCTTACCGAACACTTACAGCGTTAATCAAGTCTAGCTTGCAAGTTATTGCGAAGCTAGCCCACACGATGCTTAAGAGAAAAGTTGATTCTGAAAATAGAGCCTTTAAAAACCGATGGGAGGCTGAGTATATGTTTACTGACATTGCCGTTAAACCCGTGTGTCTCATTTGTGGAGCTAATGTGGCTGTAATTACAGAATTTAATCTAAGACGGCACTATGAGACAAAACATCAGGGTAACCTGAAAGACCTGAATGCAATGCAGAAGATACAGAAAGCAGAAGAATTAAATAAGAATCTGACACTTCAGCGGACGTTTTTACCCGTGCACAATCACAAAGTGATTTCGAGTGAAGCTGCTTTTATGGGAGACACAAATGCACCAGTGCAACTTGCCCCACTTTCCCTATTGCCAAGTAATGTTGAACCAAGTCGTCACTACGGTGTTCCCAAATACGCACTTTGCTGATAAACTGAGCGCATGGCGCGTTGGTGACTTTGAAGAACAAAAAAAGTCCGTCTACATGCGGCTCGAACCTTGTGCATGTTTGGTAGCACATATCTGTGTGAGAAGCTCTTCTCAGTGATAAAGACTAACAAAACAGCACACAGGAGTCGCCTCACTAATGAGCACCTGCAGTCCATCCTGAGAATCTCCACAACACAGAACCTCACACCAAACATAAACGAACTTGTTGCCAAAAAAAGATACTAGGCGTCCAGCTCTAAAATGACATATGAGCAAAGACAACTGAATGATTTGATTTGTTATTGCTGAAAGGAACACATTTTATTTATATTTCCAGGTTTTGTTATGCAGCATGTTCATATTTGAATTTGTATAATTTTGACAGGATATATTTTTATGGAGAGCAAAATCTTTTGGGATATTTAAAATCTAAGTTTATTTTTTATATAAAATTACATAAGAGTAAAGAAATTTGAATGTTTGTTCTTTTAACGTTTACTTTATTTCTAACTTGTATAATTTAGACAGGATATATTTTTATGGAGAGCAAAATATTATAAGTTGTTTAAGGTTTGAGTTGATTTATTCAGGAATAATATTCCTGTCTGTTTTTACCATTCCTACCAAAGATATTTCTGTCGACTAAATAAAAATTCCTTCTATTTAAAATTTAAATAGAACTTGAACAAATACGATGGTTCATAATATCCACGCAGACTTGCACGTAAGAGCGGGAGTTATCCATTTTAACAAGCAGCGTCTTGCACTGATACGAAATAGCTGTGTGTGTATATATGTAGATATGTATGTATATGTGTATATATGTTTATATATGTGTGTGTGTATGTGTATATATATGTATTTGTGTGTATATGTGTGTGTGTATGTATGTATGTGTGTATGTATATGTATGTGTATATATGTAGATATATATATGTATGTATATATGTGTGTGTGTATATATATGTGTATATGTATAGATATGTATATATATATGTTTATGTGTGTGTGTGTAAATATATATATATATATTTATATATGACAGCAACACTCATCACTCACAACAGTGACAAAACAATTACATTGACAATCATGTTACATTATTTTCAAAATGTTTCCTTTTCTTTTTCATTGCTTCTTTAACACACTACTTCTCCGCTGCGAAGCGCGGGTATTTTGCTAGTCACAGTATAAAGCAAAGTTTAATATTCGTAAAGACAGTTGAGGAAACAACTACAGTACTGCAGAAATATGTAGCAAACAAAGCAAAAAATATTTACAGTTTACATAAAAAGGAAACATGTTGTAAGGTGAAAGTTATCTGCCCATTCGTTTCCATTTGGCCACAAAATTTCATCTACATCACAAATTATATTTTATCTTGCCAAACAATGTTGGAAAACCCTCCTGGAATGTTTTATCCATCCCTGGCAATCCTCAGCTGTTATGTGCTCACTGGCATTGTCCATTGCTTGAAGAAGGACACCTGCTGATGTAGATTCAGGTCATACACCTTCTAATGCCATGAGGCAAATTATTCATTACTGGGGTTCAGAAAGGGAAAATATGGTGGAAGGTTTGAAACAGAGAAGGTCGGAACGTCCTGGAACCAAGCTCAAATTTTTGCAGTCCAATGAAAGCATACATTGTCCCATAGAACAGTGTTGTGTACCTCTTTCTGTTGGACATTTTGATCTCTTGCTTGGGAAGAAATGAGAATGTTATGCAGACTGTCCAAGAAATTGAGAAGATGGGAAGTTTTGTGGTATTCAAGAATGGTGATGGAGTAGCCAATACATGCTGACAGTAGCACCCATGGCTATATTACCAACACACAGACCAAGAGCATCAACTGTGGCACACTGTTCAATGATGTTTCTGCCATGGTTTCTTCTTTCGGTAAAGTTAAATCCTGTCTCATTAACAGATACATATTGATAGTGTACATCACTGGAATCCAACTCAAGCACTCTCTGAAACTGATAACAGCACCCCAGTTAACATGAGGCTGATGGCATGATTCCATTACAGTTCTACAGAGTGTAAAGGAATGAACATTTTCACCAATCACATGTGCACATACTGATGCCTTCGTGCCTTTACCTGCTCAGTATTTCTTTTAAATGGTACTTTATAAAGTTGCTTCATTTTTAAACTGTTCTTTCTCAGAATCTAGTCTATTATGCAAATGCTCACATTGTGAATGTTGGCAGATCTCTCTATAGATAGATAGATAGATAGATAGATAGATAGATAGATAGATAGATAGATA
>JANRMT010062840.1:2004566-2106956 GCA_026402145.1 Polypterus bichir lapradei | reverse complement strand
ATAGATAGATAGATAGATAGATAGATAGATAGATAGATAGATAGATACTTTATTAATCCCAAGGGGAAATTCACATAATCCAGCAGCAGTATACTGATACAAAGAAACAATATTAAATTAAATAGTAATAAAAATAAAAATGAAAAAAAAAAAAAAAAAAGTTAGCATTTACTCCCCCGGGTGGAATTGAAGAGTCGCATAGTGTGGGGGAGGAACGATCTCCTCAGTCTGTCAGTGGAGCAGGACAGTGACAAAAGTCTGTCACTGAAGCTACTCCTCTGCCTGGAGATGACACTGTTCAGTGGATGCAGTGGATTATTCATGATTGACAGGAGTTTGCTTAGTGCCCGTTGCTCTGCCACAGATGTTAAACTGTCCAACTTTACTCCTACAATAGAGCCTGCCTTCTTAACAAGTTTGTCCAGGCGTGAGGCGTCTTTCATCTTTATGCTGCCACCCCAGCACACCACCGCGTAGAAGAGGGCACTCGCCACAACCGTCTGGTAGAACATCTGCAGCATCTTACTGCAGATGTTGAACGATGCCAACCTTCTCAGAAAGTATAGTCTGCTCTGACCTTTCTTACATAGAGCATCAGTATTGGCAGTCCAGTCCAATTTGTCATCCAGCTGCACTCCCAGGTATTTATAGGTCTGCACCCTCTGCACACAGTCACCTCTGATGATCACAGGGTCCATGAGGGGCCTGGGCCTCCTAAAATCCACCACCAGTTCCTTGGTTTTGCTGGTGTTAAGATGTAAGTGGTTTGAGTCGCACCATTTAACAAAGTCTTTGATTAGCTTCCTGTACTCCTCCTCCTGCCCACTCCTGATGCAGCCCACAATAGCAGTGTCATCAGCGAACTTTTGCACGTGACAGGACTCTGAGTCATATTGGAAGTCTGATGTATATAGATTGAACAGGACCGGAGAAAGTACAGTCCCCTGCGGTGCCCCTGTATTGCTGAACACAATGTCAGACCTGCAGTTCCCAAGACGCACATATTGAGGTCTGTCTGTAAGATAGTCCACAATCCATGCCACCAGGTGTGAGTCTACTCCCATCTCAGTCAGCTTGTCTCTAAGGAGCAGAGGTTGGATGGTGTTGAAGGCGCTAGAGAAGTCCAAAAACATAATTCTTACAGCACCACTGCCTCTGTCCAGGTGGGAGAGGGATCGGTGTAGCATATAGATGATGGCATCCTCCGCTCCCACCTTCTCCTGGTATGTGAACTGCAGAGGGTCGAGGGCGTGGCGGACCTGTGGCCTCAGGTGGTGAAGCAGCAGCCGCTCCATGGTCTTCATCAGATGTGACGTCAGAGCAACAGGCCGGTAGTCATTCAGCTCACTAGGTCGTGATACCTTTGGGACAGGGGTGATACAAGATGTTTTCCAAAGCCTTGGGACTCTCCCCTGATCCAGGCTCAGGTTGAAGATGCGCTGTAGAGGACTCCCCAGTTCCAACGCACAGGCCTTCAGCAGTCGTGGCAATACACCATCTGGACCCGCTGCTTTGCTGGCACGAAGTCTTTTCAACTCTCTGCTCACATGGGCTGCTGTAATTGTGGGTGGGGATGTCTCACCTATGCTGGTACCAGCAGAAGGATGGATGGAGGATGCAGTACTTCGAGTTGATAGTGGGTTAGGGTGATCAAACCTATTAAAGAAGTTGTTCATTTGGTTTGCTCTCTCCACGTCTGTCTCGATGGCGGCACCCCGCTTCGAGCTGCAGCCAGTGATAATCTTCATCCCATCCCACACTTCCTTCATGCTGTTGTTCTGCAACTTCTGCTCCAGCTTTCTCCTGTACTGCTCTTTCGCCGCCCTGAGTTGGACTCGGAGTTCCTTCTGCACGCGCTTGAGCTCATGCTGATCACCACCTTTAAAAGCCCTTTTCTTCTGGTTCAAAAGGCCCTTGATGTCACTTGTAACCCATGGCTTGTTGTTAGCATAGCAGCGTACTGTTCTTACTGGAACTACAATGTCCATACAGAAGTTGATGTAATCAGTTGTGCATTCAACAGCCTCTTCAATGTTCTCACTATGTGACCCCAGGAATATATCCCACTCTGTAGTTCCAAAGCAGTCTCTCAGAGCCTATAATAAAGAAATCCTGGAAGGAGACGAGACTTTTTAGCCTGGGATGAGACGTGACTTTTTCAGAGAGTTACATTGACATCCCGCAAGGCGAGACTTTGTGCCAAGAGATTTTAACCACGCCTGGGGCCAAAAATAAAAAAACAAAAAGCAGATGACAAAGTAGAACATTGTAAAGAATTCAAAAACGCTGGAGTGATACACATGCAGAGCAGGTTAGAGATAATGAAAGTACTAAAATTTGAAATTCTCAAAAAATAACAGTAAAGATTGCATTAATGCAAACAAATGGAAATTATTACTCAGTGAAATAACAGAACAACGAAAACAGTATATATTGTTCAGATTTAAGCTTTAAGTCAGAGACTTGTAGATCGTCTAAATTGTGTTGCCATCAGGGAAAAGTAGTGTTTCTTCCCAATGAAGAGGTGTATCTGCGAGAATTAAAAGATTTGTTGTTTGGTGAAAGTGAAATCCACATACGCAAGCAGCAGAGACGCGAAGTGACTGGCACTTAGCACAGGCCGAGAGGGTTGGCAAGCGAAGCGAGCAGGGTGCGAAGCTCCCTAGTATGTCATTATTTTTAAGAACTGCATCCCTTATATTCCTCAGACAGGTGGTATTGTTGCCCATACTATGTTTACATTTTAACTGTTTTGCTCAGGAGAAGTAGTTGGGCACAGAGGCCTCTTCAGTTTCCTTTAAATTCAGTTACCTGATCAATCTCAGTAGAAATGTGGAAAGTTATGGCTTGAACCCTGCCTGACAGGTGTGTCTAATTCATCCATTGTATATTTGATCTCCATATATGTACACTCTAAGGGTACAATCATTGTGAATAGTGTATAGTGGGTTGTCAGTGCCTTTCCGGTCACACTAATGTAAATATTTGGGCACATACTGTACATAAGTGAGCCGAGGGTTCATGGGTTTGACCCTATCTGCCACAACCTTCATGTAAGGTTTTATATATATACTAGCAAAATACCCACGCTTCGCAGCGGCGAAGTACTGCCTTAAAATTTTTATTAAGAAGAAAATTAAACCTTTTCAACTGAGGGAAAATATACCAATAATTATTTGTTAAGGATCTCTTTGTATACCACATTGTCATTTCGGCCTTCCGGTTGTAATATGACCAAGCTGTGCGCTGAGCTTACTCTTGAGCATGCAACATACAGTTGGCCATGTGAAAAGTAATCTTGTTTCAAATCTCACAGCTTGGACTGCTGCTGTCACAATCGGTTTGAGTTTCAATATGGCGGCCGACAGTGGCGTCATACCACTGAAATAAGTATGTACATCGGTTTCAGTTAGCGCAGGGAAGCCGCCTACCAAATTTCGTGAAGATGGGGCCATAAATAAGAAAGTTCAACATGGTGGACGTTGTCGACCATTATGATCATTATGCGTTGAATTTCGAAATGAAACCTGCTTAACTTTTGTAAGTAAGCTATAAGGAATGAGCCTGCCAAATTTCAGCCTTCTACCTACATGGGAAGTTGGAGAATTAGTGACGTTGAAAAGTTCAATATGGCGGCCGACAGTGGCGTCATACCACCGAAATAAGTACGTACATCGGTTTCGGTTAGCGCAGGGAAGCCACCTACCAAATTTCGTGAAGATGGGGCCATAAATAAGAAAGTTCAACATGGCGGACGTTGTTGACCGTTATCGACCGTTATGACCGTTATGTGTAGAATTTCGAAATGAAACCTGCTTAACTTTTGTAAGTAAGCTGTAAGGAATGAGCCTGCCAAATTTCAGCGTTCTACCTACACGGGAAGTTGGAGAATTAGTGACGTTGTAAAGTTCAATATGGCAGCTGACAGTGGTGTCATACCACCGAAATAAGTATGTACATTGGTTTCGGTTAGCGCAGGGCAGCCGCCTACCAAATTTCGTGAAGATGGGGCCATGAATAAGAAAGTTCAACATGCCGGACATTGTGAAAATTAGTGACGTTGGAAAGTTCAATATGGCGGCCGACAGTGGCGTCATACCATCGAAATAAGTACATACGTCAGTTTCGGTTAGCGCAGGGAATCCGCCTACCAAATTTCGTGAAGATGGGGCCATAAATAAGAAAGTTCAACATGGCAGACGTTGTCGACCGTTATCGACCGTTATGACCGTTACGTGTAGAATTTCGAAATGAAACCTGCTTAACTTTTGTAAGTAAGCTGTAAGGAATGAGCCTGCCAAATTTCAGCCTTCTACATAGATGGGAAGTTGGAGAATTAGTGACATTGGAAAGTTCAATATGGCGGCTGACAGTGTCGTCATACCACCGAAATAAGTATGTACATTGGTTTCGGTTATCGCAGGGAAGCCACCTACCAAATTTCGTGAAGATGGGGCCATGAATAAGAAAGTTCAACATGGCGGACATTGTTGACCGTTACGCGTAGAATTTCGAAATGAAACCTGCTTAACTTTTGTAAGTAAGCTGGAAGGAATGACCCTGCCAAATTTTAGCCTTCTACCTACACGGGAAGTTGGAGAATGAGTGATGTTTGGAAAATTCAATATGGCGGCTGACAGTGGCGTCATACCATCGAAATAAGTATGTACATCGGTTTTGGTTAGCGCAGGGAAGCCACCTACCAAGATGGGGTCAGTTTTCTACCTACACGGGAAGTTGGAAAATTAGTGACGTTAGAAAGTTCAATATGGCAGCCGACAGTGGCGTCATACCATCGAAATAAGTACATACATCGGTTTTGGTTAGCGCAGGGAAGCCGCCTACCAAATTTCGTGAAAATGGTGCCATAAATAAGAAAGTTCAACATGGCGGACGTTGTCGACCATTATCGACCGTTATGACCGTTACGTGTAGAATTTCGAAATGAAACCTGCTTAACTTTTGTAAGTGAGCTGTAAGGAATAAGCCTGCCAAATTTCAGCCTTCTATCTACACGGGAAGTTGGAGAATTAGTGATGAGTGAGTGAGTGAGTGAGTGAGTGAGTGAGTGAGTGAGTGAGTGAGTGAGTCAGTGAGGGCTTTGCCTTTTATTAGTATAGATAGATATACTAGCTGTGTAAGCCCATACTGTAAAAAGCTCAGGGTCATAGAAACTATTGAAATCATCAGAAAAAAAATTGAAATGTAGAGATGGCAGGTAATTGAAGGAACCTTTCTAGGCATCTCTCTCCAAGGAAGATTTGTTTTGCTGATGTGCTCACATCTCTTGCACATTAGTGGCAGGAGAAAAAGTAAAAGGGATACTGTTCTGCTGATGTTAGCAGTTAAGTGACTTTGTCTGTCTTCTGAGGTTTTGTTTTGCTGACATGCTTGCCCCACTTGTGTTATTAGCCGTTAAGCGAGTTTTCTGTTTCCTCGGAGGTTCAGCCCTTACCCCGACTGCACACTTCCGGCTGGACAGGCAGACACACTTTCATGCGTAGATGTTTTTATATATATATATATATATATTACCAGGAGGCCTGAAGCTGTTTAATGTCCACGGCTGCAGCAGAAATTGCAAGGGCTTTTATCAGCACTTGGGTTGCACAGTTTTCCACGCCCTCCCACATCACTTCTGACCGAGGTGCACAGTTCACTTCATAGCTCTGGTCTGTAATGGCACAGGACCTTGGGACAGCACTGTACCATACCACTGCTTACCACCCTCAAGCTAATGATAACTTTGTGAGTGATTTTCAACCCTAATGTCAGCCCTCAAGGCCTCTTTTACCAACAACAGCTGGGTTGATTGTCTGTCGTGGGTGCTGTTAGGGTACAGCTCCGAAAGAGCTTGTCTGCTGAACCGATGTTTGGTCAGTTACTCAGTGTGCCGAGATTTTATCCCTCAGAGTTGTGTTCCCTGGACTGCATCCCGACACCAATCTCCGTTCTTGGACATGGCAGTCAACTCCTAGCCAGTGCCTCCTGTCCAGCACAACAATTCTCACTCCTGGTTCCCATGCCACCTACAATCAGCAAGGTTTGTGTTTGTGCAGCATGAGGCACATCGCAGCCCACTGAAACCACCTTATGACAGCCCTTTCCAAGTCCTGGAACACAGAGACAAAACGTTTGTGCTTGACATCAGTAGCAAACAGCAGGCAGTCTCGATGGATTGCCTCGAGCATGCGCACATGGATTCCGCTCAGGTTTTCAACTCTTTTCCGGCCCCCGTTGGTGACCTGGCCCCTGCTTCACCTAACACACCTATATCTACTGGGCATGCAGATGTTAGTTCTCTGAGTCCAATCACAACCCTGCCTACCCACACTTGGACTGGGTGCATAATGTGTGCCCCTATCAGGTTAATGTTGCCCGTGCATGTGAATTCTGGGGGCTCTTGTGTAGCGGCTGGAAGCGCTGCACCTCTGTAAGGACGCAATTCATGTGCATTGTAGTGTGGGAGGAGGTGGGGTGAAAAGTGGAGAAGCAATAGTTATTTTTATGGTTTAAGCGTGTTCAGTAATAAAGTTCAGTAGTTTTTTCTGCATCAAGAAAACGTCTGGCGTGTTTTCTTTCCTCGAAGGGCGCTACACTTTAATAGCTTCTGGGTGACCAATGGTATGCCATTGTGTTATGTTCTTTTCCCTCTCCACTTAAAAGATAAAACTGTGCTTGTGTACATAGCTGCACTTACTGTGATTAGCCGCCTATAACATGTAGTTGCTGCTAGTCAGCCTTGAAAATACTCATGCCTCCCTCTTTTGTTTTGTGATTCCAACAAATACTTTCATTTTGGATATAAAATGCCAAAGCAGGCCTCCCCACTTCCTCTATCATAAATGCCCATAGACTTGTTTGTGTCACTGGGCCATCAGTGCCACAATCATTCTTTTGCCTCATCATCAACAATGACATTTCCACTTTGTTAACACTGAGTTCTTCTTCACATAATGTGCACAACATGCAGAATGAAGCCTATGATGTGTGCACTTGTTTCCTTTCCCTGCAGTTAATTCATTTGGTTTGTCAAGGCTAGCTGAACTTGGTCTCTGCATGAAGTATACTTCAGCCTTAAGGGTGTCTGTCAAGACATCTGTGCTCATATTAGATGGAGATTTATCTCTGAAAAACAACTCTGTAAAAGGAAAGTGATTGATTAGAGAGTGGAACGAACTACCAGACACAGTAACTCCTTAAGAGAAGGCTACACATTTTTTACAAGAGAGATTGTGTGTGTAGTTTGTTTTACACACAAATGCATACACTGAGATAAGTGCAGTGAAGTGTCTGCTGATCAAAAACAGAGACTGAGAGAGGAACAGACATTGTCTGTCATACAGCACCCTCACAAGGCACCACGAGCTCTGCCATTTTATAATGAGTTTACTGAATCCAGTTAAACACAAGAGTTAAACTACAAAGAGACAAAGCAGAGGACCTTCTATGTTTCCACTTACCAGATTTGAATAAGTTCATCTCCTGAATGGAAACAGCCAGAATATTAGGCTGCAAGTTCTGTAAAATCCAGCTGGCTGCATCTTTCAAAATGTGTTAAATGGAGGTAGGATAGCTCTAGCTTATGCCAGCCCTCTCTAAAGCCTGACAGCTCCTTAAGACTTTGCTGAGATCTGTGAATGTTGCAGCGTGCTAAATAACATGATCCTAATCCCTAATCACACCATGTTGCTTTTATTTTTCTCCCCAAAACTTTTAAAATAAAATCCGTAGTCCACCAAAAGGGTCTGAAGTAGGTCAGGGTTGGCCCTCCTATTCCTGAACAAGAACATTATAAGGATTAATAATTTAGGGATTATCTCCTAGAAACAATTACCTAGTACAGACAGGTAATCCAATATCCTGCAGCCTTCCAACCTGGAGTGCCATTTTACTTTACAGTGGCGCTGAGATGAACAGCAAACCTTTTCTTGCTTAACGTTATGTGCTTCCTTCAAGTCTGAGAAATGAACGGTTTCCTGCTTGGCTCCACTTGGCCACAGAGGTGAGGTTTCTCTTCTTATTTTAATGTAAATGGATTTAACTGAATGCTGTATGGGATGTTACAATCTGATAAAAAACTGAAGAAAGGGGAGAAGAAAGCAAAATCATCAGGGTTATCAAACGGCTTTTAAGTACAGTAGATCTGTTCTTCTCAAATAGAAGGAGTGTCGCATAACAAGACTTGTCCTCGCACACAATAACACTGAGAGGAGCTTTGTGTACCACACAGTAGATGAGCAACTCACAGGGAGAGAATGAGAGATAATAACAGATAATTTAAGAGAATGTGGGAGCTGTAGCTCATCTCTTGATATGATGATGTGGTTGCACACCATTGCAAGCTAGCTTAGACGTTGGACTGTAAAGCAAAGGGATACCTGTTTAGATCCCATCACTAACTCATTGTGTGATCCTGAACATGTCACTTAATATGCCAGTGCCTACACTGTAGAAATAAGGTGATTGAAGTAAAAGTGTCTATGGCATAAATGGAAACAGCATATCAAATTTGTACGGTACCTTCCATTTATCAACAAAGCACTGTACTACCTTTGAAAGAAACGAGACAAGATGCTAGAGCTCAAGTAAAATCCCTTCATGTCAGAACATTCCACCTAATGCTTTAAAAGCAGGGGAAAATTGGGAAAACTTCCTCAGGCTCTGACAGCTGAGATGGGTACCAAAGCTGCCCAAAGATGGCTGTCATCAATGAACACTTTTTCCAGAAAAGTATTTAATGGGAACCCATGACTTCCTTCTCCTTTTAATGTGCCCTGATTCTGGTTGCTGTACCCCTGTCTACGGTAACATTTTCTATCCTAACGGCCCAAATGCATAGCTTAAGTTCACTAAACTGACATTTTATGATTGAATGTACCCTGAGATGGGTTGGTATCCCCTCCAGGACTGGTTGCAGTTTGGGGTATTTTGTTCCCTGCAATGCAAATGCAGCTTCAGAAAATGGAAAAGTGGGTATTTTCTAGAAGGCCTTATTATACCTGACTCTTTTACCATATAAAAATAGTAGTAGGATGTTGTACCATGTTAGCCTTAAAGGATGCAACGAGAAGTCAGGCGGCAAAATGACACCTTTTATTGGCTAACTGAACAGATTTACAATATGTAAGCTTTTGAGGCAACTCAGACCCATTCTTCAGGCAAGATGTAATCAAGAAGGGGCATTAGCTGCCTCAGAAGACTGCATACTGTAATCTTCTCAGTTGGCCAATAAAAGATGTCATTTTGCCTAACTTCTCATTGCAGCCATATAAAATAAAATTATGAGAAACCAATAAATATAGTGTAGTTGTAATTGTATTAAATAAGCACTTTCACTTCACCCTCCATATTACACTTGAAATGGAATCACAATATCATTGATAGGGAAAAGAGCTAATGATATGGTCAAGCCGAGCTGATATCTTGTCTTTGTGCATAAAGTCCACCCCATGCAGCATCTTGATTTGCTCTCAGGCCCTCATGGTTAACCTGTGCACTGGAGAAAAGATGTTGGCATAAACATTACAGACCTGATGTAGTTGGTAACACTGTTTAAGGATTAGTCCAGAAGTTACTGATTCTGAAGATGAAGAGACTTCATTAACATCAGTAAGCTGATCACGTTAAATAGGTGCGAAGGAATAACACTCAGAAAAAGAAAAAATACGTCAAGCACCGTACAAGCATGATATGGGTAAAATCTAAGGACATTAAACCAAAGCAAGAATCCAGAAACTAGAAAAGAAACCCGACTTGAGAGTCTCACTGACTCAGCCAAAACTGACCGCCAGGTGCCTGTTTAAATAAGAAAGCAATTAAGCTCAAAGCAGCCTCAGGTAACTACTAAAAAAAATTGTAGTTGCCTGGGCAACAGCAAGCGACAGACGGGGTAATTAGTTTAACTGAGGCGGAGCTGAATTTGCCTCCTTGAGTGTTGCCCTTGCGATGAAGCATCTAAACTGGACTTGCTTGCAGGGTTCTCGTCAATGGTAGCATTGGCCAGGTTTAAGCAAAGGTGTGTTTTATTACTGATGCATTGTCTTGACAACTGTAGAAATATTGCCTTACAATTTTATCATTGATAGACAACAGAGTGCTGTACAATGTATATTTCTGAAAGTTAGTCAGGATGTATTTTTGTAGGATTGCAACACACTAAAACACTGAAAATAATCCAACGTGCTTCAGTCTGTTGCCAACCTCCTATAATCTCTGTAATGTGACATTTGATGTGGACGCCTAAGGTTACTATGCATATCACTCACATTTTAAATGAGAATATTGAAAACACCTACATGTTTACATATATTTATTGAGTCTTACAAATGGAATGTATAGTCTAAACTGAAAAACATTATTGGAAGCAATCACATATTGTACGTTTATCATGGATTAAAATATGGAGAAATAACAGACCAAAGCATATTGTCAAAAGCCATATACTGTTTCCCTCATGACTTTTATTTTTTTGTACTTTTTTACATAGTTGTCTGATCCAAACAGTGTGAGCCAGCTGCAGCTGGCATGTAGATCAGATGGTATTATTTATTATGAAATGTGTTGTCTGTATACTTAAAATATATAGCTTTGCAAAGCTCACTCCATGGGTAGGTAAAATATGAAGAAACGGTTTAATTACTAATGAAACTAAGTATTCAAGTGACAAGACTTTTCGGAAGATGTACTTTGCACTTTTGATGTCTAGAATATTATGATCCGGAAGATGGGCTGCATTAAAGACATGTTCTTCAAGACTCCTGCTCTCATATTGTCCTCTCTCAGTTCTTAACAAGTGGGCACATGGCACCGTGTGCAGCATAAGGGCATCCTTGATGACATATTGTAATGTCTTGAGCAAATTAAATTTAAACTGTAATGTGCCTGCTTGCAATGTCTGTCTCAGAGAGAAAGTTTAAAAACTTGTGGAGATGTATGGAAGGCTGTCTGCAGGATAATATACTCCAAGATTATTTGTTTTGCTGTATTTGAGCATGGTGGTTAAGTGGTATCAGTGTTTCTACATTAAATACAAGTGGGGTGTTGCCCCCCTCCTCCCAGCAAATGGAGCTGTTGGGTAACTATTAATTTAACATTAACCTTAAATTTTAAGCTTAAATCTTCAACTCAAACTTAAAGTTAAATATAATGTTATAATTTTTATAGCAAGCTCAACTTAGTTGTCATAATCACATTTTGCCTATATGCTGTTTCTTATCTAGAAGAATATTTCTTGCTGGTATATGTGAAATTTTCATTGTATTGGGTGCTACTAGCCTGTTTCCAGGTTGTCTGAGCAGGCCCTTCAGCCCTACAGAGTTTTTAGCTGAGCCTTCTTCAGCCGGGCACATGTGCAGCCTCAGCGTTTCAGTTTGGTCTTGGAGCCTGAAGGACAGAGTGTTTTAAAGCAGTCCAATGGTTGGTTTTCTGTGATTTAATTTAAAGAATGCATGAACTCATACTGTATATCTTACTGCTTGGAGAAGTCAAAGCAAACTTTATTGTCATCTCAACAATATAAAAGTATACAGATAGATGAAATTGTGAAGCTCAGGGTCCACAGTGTAATAACATAAAATGCAAATAAAAAAATAAAAAAAATTAAAATTAGAATTAAAATTAAAATTTAAAATTAAAACTAAAATTTAAAATTAAAATAAAAATTAAGATTAAAATTAAAACACAAACAAGACAAAACATTGTGCAAAGACAAGACAAAGAAGAAGCAGCAATATTGACGTGTAGTAAGCAATATGGGGCGGAGTGGTGGCTCTGAGGCTAAGGATCTGCGCTGGTATCCCTCACTACCAAAAGAGATCCCACTCTGCTGGGCCCCTGAGCAAGGCCCTTAACCTTCAATTGCTCCAGGGGTGCTGTACAATGGCTGACTCTGTGCTCTGACCCCAAGGGGTATGCGAAAACGAGCAAATTCCTAATACGAGAAATTGTATAAGCCAAAATAAAGAACAAAAAAGAAAAAAAATATGAACATTGATGCAATGTATGGTATTTGCAATCTAGATACATAAATATAATCAATAAATATGTAATAACCACCTTCGGAAATATAGACTTTCTTGTAAACAATCCTTATCATGTGAGAAGGCCAATTATGTTATCGATGGAGAAGATTTCACAGGCATGATCAAACACTTTGGAGGCATTTTTCTACTCTTTGAAATTAAAGTGGGATAAGAAATCAAAGCAGAACAACCCAAGGAATCTACCTTTCATTAAAATTAGTTTGTTAAACATAATGATCAGCTTTCTAAAAGTCTTAATTTGGTGCATCTACATCTAACCTACATGATACAAGACATAGCTTCAAAGTATCAAGATAACTGAACCTGAATTGATGGGACATAGGAGTAGAGGTCCTTTTTTGTTTTATTTAATTTTCTCACAGATGCCACTTCATCTGAAAGATGATGTTGTGCTAATCAGCTACAGTCATGTGGACTAGTGTCTATAGCTGATTAGTGTGATATTCTAGTGATATTCTACCCCCACAGTCTTCTACTTGATTCCATAGTATCTCTTACATGGACTGTTACTAACATGAGCACTCCACACAAACTAGTCACTGTGAAGAGAACATTTATCCATCTTTAATTAAAAACAGTGCCAGGAATCTATTGAAGAAATTATTTCCAACTACTATACTGTTATCATAAATATACATTTCAAATTCATTGATCATCTGAAAGCATGAGTTTCCTCTGGGTGCTCCAGTTTCCTCCCACAGTCCAAAGACATTCAGGTTAGGTGCATTGCCGATTCTAAATTGTCCCTAGTGTGTGCTTGGTGTGTGGGGGTGTATGTGCCCTGCGGTGGGCTGGCGCCCTGCCCGGTGTTTGTTCCTGCCTTGCTCCCTGTGCTGGCTGGGATTGTGTTTGGATATAGCGGGTTGAATAATGGATGGATGGATGAAACAGTTGCAACTTCTAAGTTCTAAACATACTGTATTTTGTTTTAAGGTTTTTTTTTTTTTGTTTCACATTCACTGCAAAGTTGTGGGAGATGCATTTTTTGCCATTACTTTGTTTTAGGAATTAAATTCCTTTCTACTGAAGGCTCTACATTGTTGAGTACACTCTATGTACAAATATGTTGTCACTTGTTCTTTGAGCCAACTGCTTACTTTCTATACCTCTCAGGTTTGTTCATTTTGACAGTTCCAGACTATAGCTTGTTGAGAAGATTTCTGCATCCTCTGGTTGTCTGGCTTGTCAAATTGAGTCCTTCTGTTAACAATGAGGTTAGCAACCTTTGTCCTGTGATACTGGTCTAAATCTTCTGATCTCACTTAAAAGGGGAGACCCAACTAGTGTTGGATTTAGCTTGCTGGAGGCCAACAAATTTTATATGGGAAACATTGTTTTCCCCCAAGACAATTTATTTTACTTCAAAAGAAGAGCTGCTGCTCATGAAGCTAAAACAATTGTTTAAATGACAATTAATAGTTTTGTTGTGAAATGGCACGAACACAACTTGATGATAATTTTGATTCCCATGCACAGCTATCATTATAATATACTATACGAAAGACCAAGACAAAGCATAAAGGGTTTGGACACTTTATTAATCCCCATATAATTGCAAGAAAAATAAAAAATGAAATAGCAATTAAGCGTCTTTCCAGACAGGAGTTTAAGACCAGACTGCTATGATGTGGTGTAGGAGGCATTTATATGGGATCCAGGCAGGGACAAGGGGTCCACGAGGGTGTATGATGGAAGTGTGCTGTGGAAACCAGCCTGGACACAGACAGGCAGACACGTTAAAATCACCCAACACATGTTTATTCACAAAGTCCATTATTTACAAAAGTGCAGCAACCCTAAAAGTCCCCAAAAGTCCTGGCTACAACACAATACTGCCTCACTTCTTCAGGCCGCCTCCTTGCCTCCTCCACCAAGCTCTGTCCTTCTACACTCCCGACTCCAGCCATAATATGGAGGGAGGCGGCCCCTTTTATAGCCACCCGGATGTGCTCCAGGTGTCCTCCAGTAAGCACCTGCTGTGTACCTGGAAGCACTCTGGGTGTCCCCGATCCTCTTCCCCCCAGCACTTCCGGGTGTGGCGGAAGTGCTGAGGTCCAGGGCTCTCTAGACACAGGGGTGCCCCCTGGTGGTGACTATGGGCCCCTACAGGGTAGAGCTTCAAAACTCTGTACCTGTGGCCCCCAAAGGAACCAGGGTGGTTGCCCCCACGTGGTCTGAGGTGAGCGTAAGCCCTCTTGTGGTCTTTCTGGGCGTCCTGGCCGGCTCGCCACCCCAGCCACCTCTGACAGTGCCAATCTTCTGTACTGCAGAGGAAGGAGAAGGAAAAAACACAGCACCAACCCCTGGTCCACAGGAGAATGACAATCATCAGAGCCCTTCAGCTGTCCTCAAAACAAACATGTGTAACAATACATAGCTGACTAGTTCCAATTTGTGACTGATAAACCATTCATAATACCCATGGAAGAAGTGCATTTAGGCAAACCATTTGGACTAATCCATACTAATAAAAGGCAAAGCCCTCACTGACTGACTGACTGACTCACTGACTGACTCACTCACTCACTCACTCACTCACTCATCACTAATTCTCCAACTTCCCGTGTAGGTAGAATGCTGAAATTTGGCAGGTTTATTCCTTACAGCTTACTTACAAAAGTTAAGCAGGTGTCATTTCAAAATTCTACGCATAATGGTCATAACTGAATCCTACTTACGTACATATATACGGCTATAGCCTGCAGCTCGGTCGCCGTGTCAGGCAGAGTTGCGTCCCCCATCACCACGCCTCCCACGTAGTTGGTTTCATTTCGAAATTCTACACGTAACGGTCATAACAGTCGACAACGTCCGCCATGTTGAACTTTCTTATTTATGGCCCCATCTTCACAAAATTTGGTAGGCGGCTTCACTGCGCTAACGGAAACCGATGTACGTACTTATTTCAGTGGTATGACGCCACTGTTGGCCGCAATATTGAACTTTCCAACGTCACTAATTCTCCAACTTCCCGTGTAGGTAGAAGGCTGAAATTTGGCAGGCTCATTCCTTACAGCTTACTTACAAAAGTTAAGCAGGTTTCATTTCGAAATTCTACGCGTAATGGTCATAACGATCGACAGCGTCCGCCATGTTGAACATTCCAACGGACTTTGTTACTTATGGGCCCATCTTCAAGAAATTTGGTTCCCAACACTAACTGAATCCTACTTACGTACATATATGCGTCCATAGCCTACAGCTCGGTCACCGTGTGAGGCGGCGTTGGGTCCCCCATCCCAATGCCTCCCACGTTGTTGGCTGCCTGCCTATATAAGGCTGTCCGTCGCTCCGGTCTCTACATTCCTTTCCTTGCTTCGCCACGGGATTCACGTCTCCCTGCTGATAACTACAGCCTTTTTATTTAATCCACGGCTTCTCCGCTGTTTTATTGTTCATTTATTACGATTATAGTTATTGTGTAGGTATTTTAGACTTACTTTACATTGTTCAGGTACCCATTTCCTTTATCGTTCCAACCGTACCCCTATTAACATGTCTATCGAGGTGATCACCATCGATCAAAGAACTGTCACTTACCGAGTGGTTTCCATGCCCGGAGATGGCACCTGCCTTTTCCATTCTCTCTGTTACATATTGCACGGCCATATCAGGCTCACTCTTGATATTCGGAGGAACATTGTGTCTTATGTATTGAATGACTGGGACAGGTTCAAGGTGTGGACTGATGACGGTACAGGAGATAATTATACTACACAGGAGCACTATAAGAGTGAAATGCTTAAGCCCTTCACCTATGGTTTTGCATGTGAGTTGATGGCTGCTGCTGAATTGTTCAGTTGTCGCTTTCAAGTGTACCGAAATGGCCAAATATTTTACACCTTTCGACAACTGCCAATGCCTCTTAAACATCTTAGATTCACAGGTGACGATTTCAGTAGTGGACACTTTGATGTTTATGAATGTTTAAACTCTCAAAAGCTGGATGTGAAGTTATCGATGAAACCGGTTGTATGCTTACAACGCTTGACAGATGCCGAATGTGACTTCATCACAAGTCCTGTAAATACTGTCGTAATTGAAACAAACCATGAAACTCAAACCGATTATGACAGCAGCAATCAATGCTGTGAGATTTGAAACAAGATTACTTTTCACATGGCCAACTGTACGTTGCATGCTCAAGAGTAAGCTCAGTGCACAGCTTGGTCATATTATAACCGGAGGGCCAAAATGACAATGTGGTATACAAAGAGATCCTTAACAAATAATTATTGGTATATTTTCCCTCAGTTGAAAAAGGTTTAATTTTCTTCCTAATAAAAATTTTAAGGCAGTACTTCGCCGCTGCGAAGCGCGGGTATTTTGTTAGTCAATAGTACTTTTACTATGTTTGTATTCCAGTACAGTATGTTGGTGAAGCAAGAACTCTTGAATTTTCACATATAGGTTGGGTTGCCTGTTGTTTGGAATTTGCTCATTCTCCCCTTTGTTAAGAGCCTGCTGTTCTTCTTCTTCTTTTGGCTGCTCCCGTTAGGGGTTGCCACAGCGGAACATCTTCTTCCATATCTTTCTCCCCTCGTCATCTTGCTTTACACTCATCAACTGCATGTCCTCTCTCACCACATCCATAAACCTTTTCTTAGGCCTTCCTCTTTTCCTCTTCCCTGGCAGCTTTATTCTTAGTATCCTTCTCCCAATATACTCAGCATTTCTCCTCTTCACATTTCCAAACCAACACAATCTTGCCTCTCTGACTTTGTCTCCCAACCGTCCCACCTAAGCTGACCCTCTAATGTACTCATTTCTAATCCTATCCATCCTCGTCACACCCAGTGCAAATCTTAGCATCTTTAACTCTGCCACCTCCAGCTCTGTCTCCTGCTTTCTGGTCAGTGCCACCATCTCCAACCCATATAACATAGCTGGTCTCACTACCATCCTGTAGACCTTCCCTTTCACTCTTGCTGATACACATCTGTCACAAATTACTCCTGACACTCTTCTCCACCCATTCCACCCTGCCTGCACTCTCTTTTTCACCTCTCTTCCACAATCCCCATTACTCTGTACTGTTGATCCCAAGTATTTAACTCATCCACCTTTGCCAACTTTACTCCCTTCATCCTCACCATTCCCCTGACTTCCCTCTCATTTACACACATGTATTCTGTCTTATTCCTACTGACGTTCATTCCTCTCCTCTCTAGAGCATATCTCCACCTCTCCAGGGTCTCCTCAACCTGTTCCCTACTTCGCTACAGATCACAATGTCATCAGCAAACATCATAGTCCACGGGGACTCCTGTTTAATCTCGTCTGTCAACCTGTCCATCACCATTGCAAATAAGAAAGGGCTCAGACCCGATCCCTGATGTAATCCCACCTCCAACTTAAATGCTAAAGTGCAGAAAAAGGCTTTGGCTACCAGACCTTCTGTGAAATGAACATAATCGCCACTTAGGTTGAGGGTCTATTTGTGTCTATTTTTTTCAGACAACAGTCTACTCCTTTTTTCCACCCAGATAGATAAACAATTTGTGTGGCTTTCATGGTCTCTTTAATAGGGGTGTGCACAAATTGGTAAATACATAGATAGCTATCAGTATTCAAATACTGGAATCACTGTTCAGTACAGTATTCTCTATGTGGAGAGGTCGCATGGGAGGTCAGGGAGAAAATATGTCATCAAAAATGAAAAGTGCTTATGCACCAAATGGCAGTTTGGAGAACAAGGTCTTGTAGTGCCTGGAGGAGGCCCCAGCAAGGGACTCCATGATTGTGCTGGGTGACATGGGCAATAATGGAGACACCTGGACAGGTGTGATTGGGAAGAATTGCCTCCCTGATCTAAACCCAGGTGGTACTTTGTTATTGGACATCTGTGCTAGGCGTGGTTTGTCCATAACAAACATCATGTTTGAACATAAGGTGGTTCATAAATGTGCTTAGTACCAGAGCACCTTAGGCGAAACATCTATGACTGATTTTATACCTGGAGAGACCTGGTAAACCCAAATGAGTAGTAAGGGTTGACTGGGAACATTTTTGGAAAGGCCCCTGACCAGAAGACTTTCAACTGCCATCTCTGAAAGAGCTTTTCATAAATACGGGGGAGGCTGAGGACATATAGTGCAAATGTGCCTTGTTCAAAATCTCCATTTTGGAAGTTGCTGCCAAAAGCTGCGGCATGAAGGTCATTGGTGCCTCTTGAGTTGGCAAATCAAGGACTGAATGGTAGATACCAGAAGTGAAGGATACTATGAGGCTGAAGAAGGAGGCATTCCATGTATGGTTAGTACGGGAGACTCCTGATGCAGCAGAAGCAGGCCAAAAGGGCTCAGGCCTTGGTGGTCAGGGAAATATAAACTTGGGTGTGGGATGACCATGGAAAGCTGCTTAAAGAAGTTCTGGCAAACCATTAAGTGATTCAGAAGAGGAAGAGCGTGCTTCACCCAGGCTATCTCAGCAAAGATGGAGAAGTGCTGACCTGGATTGAGGATGTAGTAAGGCAGTGGAAAGTATGGGACTATTCAGTCCCTGCATAATCACAGTAAGAACTGTGTCTGCATACTCGGAAAGACATGAGCACCGTTCCCAGAGAGCGCAGGACTCCAACAGGGTTTCGCTTTGTCTCCTATCCTGTTTGTGACTTTAATGGACAGGCCCAGCCAGGAAGTGGACAGTGTCCAGATCGGTGGCTTTAGAGTTTCATAACTCCCTTTTGCAAGCAATGTGTTCCTGCTGACTTCATCTGGCTGTGAGCTCCAGCACATATAGGGACACTTGGCAACAGTGTGACGTGGCAGGGATGAGAATCAGCACCTCCAAATCAGAGATCACAGTCCTCAGTTAAAAAAAAAAAGGTGGACTATCCTCCCTGAGTGGGAATAGGGGTTTACTGGCTCAAGTGGAGGAGTTTGAGTACTTCAGGGTCCTGTACACGAGTGAGGGGAAAACTGATGGTGAGACTGACAAGCAAATGGGGACAGCTAGTCTAGTTATGAGGTCGCTATACTGATCAGTAGTTCTAAAGAAGGAGCAGAGTCATAAGACAAAGCTCTCGATTTATCAGTTGATCTATGCCCCTACCCTCACCTATGGTCGTAAGCTTTGGGTAATGATCAAAAGAATGAGATCATGGGTACAAGTGGCCGAAATGAGCCTTCTTCACAAGGTGGCTGGGCTTTACCCTAGAAATAGCATACCTTCCACATTGAGAGGATTCAGTTGAAGTGGTTCAGGCATCTGATACCGAATTTCTTCTGAATGTTTCCTGAGTGTCTCCTTGCAGAGGTTTTTATGGACACAGGCAATTGGGAGGAGGCCCCAGGGAAGATCCAGGGGAGGAAGAATGTCTGGGAATGCTTTGGGATCCCACAATATGACTGGGCGAGTGTGATGGGGAAAGGGATGTATGAACTATGTGGTGGAAAATGAATGAATAATAAAGGAAAAGGCATATCTAGCTATGCTTCCTTTCTTGCAGAATGCAACACATTTGCTGTATGCAAAATCAATAATGTTAATCCTACCTATAGCAATTCAACCAGCTCAACATTGAGTCAGAAGAAACTAAAGTATTGTGCAAAACCCCTCAATGCAATAATAGAAGAACGCAAGCATTCTAATTTAGTGCATTCAGCTTCAAACTGCAATTCTGTTGGAGCAGAAAAAATATCAGGACTCATCGTAAAAGAAAGACACATATTGTCTCTCAGTTTGTGAAAGGTAATGGCTTTAGAGAACCAATGAGTTATTTGAGGCAGAATATGAAATCTCCAAGAAAATGATCACTAAGAGGGTAGAACAGCAATATAACAGAAGAACTACAGTCACAAAACTGAAGCTCCAAGCGATCATTAGGGCTGCCAGGATGAATTTCACTGGTCCAACCTGAATGTATTGGGAAAGAAATGGTTTACAGATCCTGCACAGTTTGAACTAATATTATAAGAAAGTGTTGCTGCTGTTTCTTGGTAAAATTAAAATATACGACTGTAGTTATTGCTAATTTTATTAAAGTGCAATTTGCTGTAATGAAATTATACTAGGCTAGTGAAAAGCATGAACATTTCTATTATGCATTTAGAAAAACTTTGCATTGTAATATCCAAAGATGGCAGACAAAAAAGTCCTTTTGTGGGTGTTTGTTTTGAAATGAGAGGAGATATGGTTATTCAAAATTCACACAAGCCTAGTTGTTAACCCTAACGGATACCCAAAAGGAATCTCACATCTCTGCTTCATCAAAAATTGAATTCCACTATCCACAACCAATTGCTCTTGCTCTATACCTGAAATTCACATGCTTGAATATTTTGTTAAATCTTCATTAGCTCTTAGTTTGTTTATTGCAGTTGTTTTGGTGCAATAAGCATTAACAGGTTACAATGGGTTCAAAATTTCTGAAGTTTGAGTGATGACACTGACAATCACCACGAAAGTGAGTCTGATTCTGATGACACTGACCAATGGCCGTGACCATATATGACTCCTCAACTAGTTGCATGATAGTGGCCTGCTGTCTATTTTAGGATTATCTTCAGGAATGTGCCATCCAACTACGAATCATTGAACTCATATCCCCAGAATGTCTGCTGTTTATGCTATTTACTCAAAAAATACACACACACACACAAGACGCGCAAGATCTTCTGGTACTAGACTGACTTCACTATCCCAAAACCAGTGCATAATAAATACTCCTTTAATTTTGTGACATTCCTTCTCTGAAACACTCTACCTAAGATTATTAGAGAATGTTCCAGTTTAAGATAACATCTGGCCCTTTTTCATTTGCAGTTTAAGGATGCTTTCCCCTAAATATGTGACATTTAATTTTAACTTTTCACCCTATGGTTTCAACTCCTGTCCTGATGGTTTTGCGTTACTTGTTAAGTCAGGCAGTATAGAATGGACTTTATTACAAAAGGTGCAATGTAGATATTATCAGTATCTGTTATGCTCTGTGGCGGACGGCTGGGAATTCTGCCCAGCCGGGACGCCTAGAAGGACCGGGGGAAGAACAATACCTCCCCTGGGCCACGAGAGGGCAGACACCATGGTCTGCACGGGGGCCACGGGATCAGAGATTACAAGCTCAACCCTTTTGGAGCATGTGGCCACCACCAGGGTGCACCCAGAGGATTATGGAGTCCTGGACTGCAACACTTCCGCCACAACCGTAAGAGATTCCAGACACACCCGGAGTGCTTCCGGGTGCTCACACGGCACTTCCGCCACACCAAGAAATGCCGCCGGAAGATCATTGCAGAACACCTGGAGCACATCTGGGGTTTTATAAAAGGGGCCACCTTACTCCATTAGGGGAGCCGGAGTCGGGATGTAGAGGACGGAGCTTGAGACTCGAGGAGTGAGCTCGGCAGTAAAGAGAAGAGTAAAGGAAAGTAGGGATTGAGTTTGGCTGGAAGGACATTGTGAGGTGCTGCTAACAAGGAAGAAAATAAACGTGTGTGTTTTGGACATCTGGTGTCGTGTCTGTCTGTGTACGGGGGCTGTCTTATCACAGGACCCAGAAGAAATGTACCACCATGTGATCTGAATCATCCATTTTCTGAACCTTCTGGATGAGAGACAAGTCAGTCTCAGGCAATTTGAAACTATTGAACCCCTTGTGTGTCCTGAACACATGGCAACTGAGCACAGGAGAGCTGCGTTTAGTCACTGACAAGTATCTGGTTTCTTCTTTGCTGTTCTGTTGCAACTTTCTCAGATGGATATGTGGTCTTTGGACAGAATCTGACTCAGGTATAAGCAGTATAACACAGCAAAATAAAGCAAACAGTGCTGCTCTGTAAGAGATTCGGAGTCATTCAAAGACATTGGTGGACACTGCATAGCTGTGAGCAAATAAATTTGGTGTGGTAGAACTTCAGTGCTGAAAAACTCATAACATAAAACTCTCACTGCCATTTCATCCAGTTCTAGGATGTAGGGATGGAATCGCTGAGTGTTAAGAGTGAGTCAAGAAGTAGCTCTGACCAAGGACCATTACTTTTTTTGCAAATCCCACTCATGCTCAAACTGTTCTAACTTTATGTAGTGCCATTTAAGATGATCATCCTCTCAAACCATTTGACATTTTTTAGTGTGGACTCACTTAGAAAGTCAGTTTGACACTCACAAAGAGAGGTACTGGTGGAAAATTCAACTCCTTAATCACCGGGCCATTCTGCCTTCCCCAGTGGATGGCCTTATTTTTCACGCCCTCTTGTGGAGATTTAAAATGTAAGATTTAGGAAGCCGTTTGTCAATTTCAATTAACTCGGTGTGCTATAAATAGCAGTATCTATTGCGGCTGCTGCCTGCTGTGGATTAAAGTCTCGGCCGGCTCTGTTGTCTTTGATTGGTCACTCTGCATTCTATCAGTTCCTCCCTCACTGTTTGGTTCTATCTGTCTCTTGAGTCCATGTCCGCATGAACCAGTCTCTCTGCTGACCACAAACACTGAATTTTGTGTGTTCATTAACTGAACTCTCTAGATTTCTGTATCTTTTTGAAAAGACTAACAGCTGGTAAATACTTGAAAGCAACGAAAGACTAAAAGGTTGCGCTACCTGGTACCTCAGCGGTGGATGGCATACATGAAGGGTTTGCAGCTTATTAGGAGGCATCTAGGAGACACCCTAATCTCTACAATAGTACATCATAGTGCTGATTTCCTTCATATTACTGCGAAAAGAAGACAAGCACATAAGACAAGCTCTATCTGCCCTGCTTATCGGTACGCCATAAGAGTTAAACCCAGCAGAGGCAGAACTCCTTGATTAGACCTTTAGGGCTGTAACTGCCTAGATGATTTTAGGTCTGGTGAGAGAAGAGTAAAAAGAAGAAAAAAAAGGAAAAATGTTCATGCTGGTCATAACCAAATTCATAAAGCTATTATTATTTTGTTGTATGTATGATATGGTTTTAAAAAAATTTTGCAAGAAATTTAGTTTCAGCATACATACCAGGTGTAATAAAACACACCGTTCTTTTATTTATACTCTCTAAGCAGAGCATCATTAAATTCTCTTATGATATAATATTTTATCATAATAACTGCATTTAGCATAATTGTACATAGTAATTGGACTAATTATATTTCCATCATTCACCTATCCTTTGTCAGAATTGTCTTTTTCTTTACAAGTTCACAGACCTGGATGGCATATTAGTCCATCACAGATCACACTTGTAAACATGCAGTCATTTATTCATTTTCTAAACTGCTCTGAAGGCCCATTAAATTACACTGGGGTAGTTTAGAAATGCCAGCTAACATAATCTGATTGAAGTGCCTGGACAAAACTACGTGGGTGTAGGACCTGAAGCCAAGTCTTTGGAGCTGTAAGATAGAAGCACTAGCCACACAGGCACCAAGCGGCTCATTTATTTAAGTAGATTCATTAACTAACAGTGGGTTAGTTTAGAAATGTCAGTCAGCATATCTGTATTTCTTTGAGACAAAGGAGGAAAATAGCAGAGAAAATGCACACGGGTATGGAGAGTGTGGCTGGGCTGACTCCCTGGGTCTGTGAAGCAGTAGCTCTAATGAGCTAATCACTATGCTACCATACTCTCAAATTTATGTACCTATGTATTTAACATTATTTTACAATGTTTCACATTTTAATGTTACATCTTCAACAATCTTTATGTATGTTTGAAAGATGATCTCAGCACCTACTTTAATGAGCTATAGGAGAACAGATGATCTGTACAACATTACTGTACAACAAGTTGTCTTTCAATTGTTACTGCTTTCTGATTTTGGAATGAAATTGTCCTACATGATATAAAAAAATCTTTTAAAACTGATCCCCTGCTCCTTTACTGTCTACACACTTAAAAGCTTATCTCAGTTTATATTTTCATATCTTCTCAGAATTTGTCCTTTTAAATTTAATTTAGCACAGTTAGTTTTTGAATGCATTCTCTGCCAAAATACTATGAAATTTATTACATCCTGGTCACTAGAATGTAATGGTTTATTCAAGTCTACACCCTGAATTGTATACTGATTTTTTACAAAATAATAAATCTAGACAGGCTTCCCCTCTTGTTGGTGTTTTAATATACTGTGGCAAAAGAAAGCCACTGACATAGGTCTGCAAAGTTAAACTCATCAAAATCAAAAAGAGAAGACAACAGTTATAAAAGTTTGGGGAATCCACCTCATATATTGTCACAACCAACACAATATTGTCATGAGTAATCATAAAAGACTGATTCACATGAGGCTGATCTGATGAGTGGTGAGTTTCATTCTTATACTTTCTTGGAAGGAATAGGTGGGATAGGAAGGGAAGTGAGGTCACTAGAAGGGCGTGGTCTGGATCTGGAAGTGGGTGGAGTTTTTTCAAATGGTCTTCCTTTCTGAAGATCTGTTGAAAAGGCATTAGTGCTGTTCATCAACCCCAGTCTCTGATGTTTACCCTCAGCTAAGCCCTTAGACTGCCTCCTATGCACATGTGTGTGACGCTGAGAATTATTTTACTTGCATTCTTGAAAACAATAAAAAAACACAATTAAAATGTTTTCATCATGCCACTTTTAAGTACAAAATTGAAAATAAGTGAACTTTGAGACTCATGTTTTGTCCCACTTTCTTAAACTTGACTAATGAATTTTTCTCAAATTCTTTATAATTTGGATTTTTATTCTTGCCTAAAAACATAGAAGTTACTTCTTTAAATGATGCCCAAATCTCTTGTTCCAGGTTTTTCATCAAGCAATCAAATCAGTTTTCTAACAGGTTTAGAAAAAAAATCCCCTGTAACAATTTAGCCTCAGATAAACACATAAATGTTTGGCGCGCACACACACATCAAAAAAGGTCCATGTTTTGATAGGGTTATAACAAACTGCTTACTAAACCAAACAATATGAAACAGGTAGCAGCGCTTTGTCTGGATCCACCATGCTACACCTGATGATGTTTTTGGCACCAAGCTGTAGCTTTTATCCCATTGGCTATTCCTTCAGAACTCCATGTCAGCTCTTGGCTCTTCTGTCCCAATCACAGAAAAAATCTGGGAATGTTGTATGCCTTGACTGCAAACCCAGGGAAATACACAGAAATTTGTTTTGTGAAAAAATGTTGCATGATGGAGAAAAATGATTTTTATGTTTGAATTCTTAGCCCAAAAATATATAAAAATCACAAGAAAAGATCAAAAATTTTTTTTTCAATGTATATATTTCATATACCTGTGTTAATGTGTATGAAATCCTGCTCTTGTACTCCACTATTTGTATAATTACCCAGATTAATTTTTTGTCCCATTACTAAAATATCACCCCCCAAAACTTATTTTATACTTTCTCCTATACAAAGTATAGGGAAAGTATTGGAATCATCCAAAAATTTGATTTCGAGATTTTGATTAATCTTCACGTTTTGGAACTCCCTGAGTTCGCAAATACCATTTTTGGAATTATGTCTGTGTGTGTGTATGTGTGTGTGTGTGTGTGTATGTGTAAACATGATAACCTGAGTGTGCTTTCACTTTGGTCAACCAAATTTTGCATACAAGTATTAGGTACAAAACATAAATTTGTATCTTTTGGGCTATTTCCGCTAACCGGAAGTGGTACTTTTTTACTCATGCAGCTGCAGAGTCCGATTTATTCAACTTTATTCAATTTATTATTAATTTGAATTTTTTTTCTTATGGTTCTTTAATATACATAATAAAAAAATATAATCATTGTCCTGCAGTTTACTCCTCAAATATCCATCCCCATATCTGAGTATATGAGAAAGTCTAGGGGAGACCACACCAAATTTTGTAATATTATTAAAAATATGCTTATTAAAACTATTGTCTGCTTTGGGGGTCTCATCTGAAGTAGTCAAGCATGCAAACTCTACTTTCCATAAATGGCAACATACCCACCTTCTCAATTTTGCTCATCTTTCCTAAATAATTTTACAATTGATATTATCTTATAAGCATCTATGCGTGGAAGTGAGTGTGTGTGTCTGTCTGTCCGGCCCGGAAGTGAGAGGTGGAGTTGGATTAAGGGCTCCACCTCTGAGGAAACAGAAAACTCGCTTAGCCACTAATAACACAAGCGAGGCCAGCACATCAGTGAAACAAAACCTCAGAAGAAAGACAAAGTCGATTAGACGCTAATACACAAGCGAGGCGAGCATGTCAGCAAAACAAAACTTCCGAAGAAAGACAAGGTCACTTAGCCGCTAATACACAAGCGAGGCGAGCACATTGGCAAAACAAAACCTCCAAAGAAAGACAAATCTGATTAGCTGCTAGTAAAACAAGATAGTCCTGTTGTTAGCCTATGGTCTATATCCAACATCCTCTAACTGGCCAGCATCACCTAGCTAGCTAGAATCTGAGGAGAAACTAGTCTTTGAGAAAAATAAATGCATGGGAAATGAATAGTTACCAATACAACAAATGCTTCAAAGAATGTGTAAATCATAATCCATTCAAATAGAGGAACAAGGAGAGCCAGAATTTATCCTGCCTGCATTAGAAACACAGCAGGTAGTGACCCTGGGTGGAGCAGGGCACACTCCCACCCACTCCCACGTTCCCTCAAGGTTTTTCATTTTAGTGTTGCCCATCAAGCTAACGTGAAGAGCTTTGAGTTGTGTAAAGAAAACATATGCAGACATGAGGAGAAATGGTGAACCTCACACTGGCAGTAACTAGGCCAGGAGTCAGACTGTGGAGCTGCAAGGCAGCAGTAAACATGCTAGAAATTAATAGTTACATATTTAATAATTATAATAATCTACAATAATATTAATAATTTAGATAGATAGACTTCTATTTCATGATGATGCTCCACCATACAATCTGTGTTAGTTGCAAAAGCTGTTCTATGAAGTCGAGAATTCAAAAAGATGTCATATTTTGCCTGTTTTCCAGATGCGGCCTCATATGACTACTACGATTTCTTAGTTTTGATTGGCTCTCTCCATAGTGCAGTGTTGTGATGTGAAATTTTGCATACAAGTTGATAAATATTTTGTATGTCTTTATTTGTAACATAGACAAAGCAATGTAATGTTAGTGTTACATTAGATAGATAGCATACATAAAGAACAACATTAAATGAAAGAGTGATAAAAATGCAGGTATAACAGACAATAACTTTGTATAATGTTAACGTTTCGGCTGGAATTGAAGAGTCGCTTAGTGTGGGGGAGGAATGATCTCCTCAGTCTGTCAGTGGAGCAGGACGGTGACAGCAGTCTGTCGCTGAAGATGCTCCTCTGTCTGGAGATGATCCTGTTCAGTGGATGCAGTGGATTCTCCATGATTGACAGGAGCCTGCTCAGTGTCCGTCGCTCTGCCACGGATGTCAAACTGTTCAGCTCCATGCCTACAATAGAGCCTGCCTTCCTCACAACTTTGTCCAGGCGTGAGGCGTCCCTCTTCTTTATGCTGCCTCCCAAGCACAACCACCGCGTAGAAGAGGGCGCTCGCCACAACCGTCTGATAGAACATCTGCAGCATCTTATTGCAGATGTTGAAGGATGCCAGCCTTCTAAGGAAGTATAGTCGACTCTGTCCTCTCTTGCATAGAGCATCCGTATTGGCAGTCCAGTCCAGTTTATCATTCCAATTTATATGTTGAATAAAGAATACAAAAAGAAGTAGGTTTAACACAGCCAGAACACAAGTCTGAATCCTAGAAAAATCACTGTTGGTATGCAGTTTCAATACGGGCTTTCCTCAAGTATTCCTGTTTCTTTCAGCTACCCAAAAAGCTGTTTGCCAGCTTAATAAAATGGCCCACTGTGAATGAGTGTGTACTAGGCTAGACTAGGGATCCATTAAGGGTTGATTTTGTCAGAGTTGTAAATCTACTGAGACAGGCTATAGTTTCACCAGCCTTGTAATAGGAAGATTGGAGATTGGTCAGCAGACAGAGGATTGTTCTCAGAAAATTGAATGACAGAGAATTAGCCACTACAAGAGACACCAGAAAGAAAAAAAGAGGCAGCAAAGAATTAGTATTGAAAGCCCAGAGCCACAACAGGGTCTACCTAGTAAGTTGTTAGAATTACTTATGTCAGCTCATGACGTGTGCGTTTACCTGAACAATTATCATTGTCTCAAAACGACTTGTGTCTAACAAAGTATCTTTACCAGTGCCAATTTCAGTTTGACAAAACTCTATATTTTAATCTAAACAACTTCCATTCAAGTACTCACAGTTGTAGCATTATATGAAACCCAATCAAAATTCAATTATTAGAAAAGCGAAAAGTATCTTTTCTTATGATGCACCTGCTGCTCTGTCACCTCCCTGCTCTTTGGTTACAGTATATTTCTAGCTTTAACAACAGAGACATAAACTCATCTCTTCTGGAATAAAGAAAGCCATATATTGGTCATTGGCTCCTACTGCCTCAGCACTGGAACTGCCCTTAAAGCTTGACCCCGAGTTGAAGAACATGATTTAGTTAATCCTTGAGACTTCTGAGTCAACCATGTTTGCCATGAGCGCAAGATGAAACTCAGAGCGGCTTTACTAATTCCTAAAGAGAAAAAGGCAAACACGTCAGAGGGAGTATCAGCAGGTGGCTGGGAGATGAGACACCTGGATGCTGTAGGGTGGAACCCGATACCTGGAAGCAGGTGCTTCAGATAGTATGTGGCAGCTTTTTTTAGAAAATGCCCTCGCTACAGAAAGTTCTAGGTGCTGCATATTAGTAATATGATGCTGCAAGTAAGGGTGAAATAGGAGCCAGCATACGAAACATAAGCTCACCTTTCAGCTCTCACATTTTTACTTGTGCCACATGAGACAGCATGACATGGCACTGTAATTTAGTGAAGTGCCTGGCCCCTGCTACTGTGTCGGGATGTAAGACTTTTCTCCCAATGTTAACTGGCCTGATACAGGCATTGAATTTGCAGCAAACGTGTCTCAACCTTGAGATGCCCCTAAGGTAGCGAACGGAAATAAATTCATGGTGGTAAAATAAAGAGCACCTGGGAACACTATAGCAAATATTTGCGTTTTAACTGGCATTTCATTAACAAAGAGCAACAACTCTGAACAGAAAACTTGGGGTAGAAAATAGATGGCTGGTTGGATTTTTATATAACTGGAGAGAGAAAAGAGCTGCAGCTGCTTTAAAACTCCAGGGGTCTAGTGTAGGGTCCTTGTCTGGTCAGTGTCTATATGTAGTTTGTTTGCCATTCCCATGTTCATAAGGGTTTTCTTCAGGATGCTCACATTCCATTGATATCCAAAATATGTTCACGATAGATGAAAGAGTTCTGGTCTCGTATTTGGTGCAGGGTTGGGTCTGGCTTTGTGCCAGATCCTGCTAAAGATGGTTATGTCTTCTCACAATACTGTAATGGAAAAAGCCTGTTTAGAAAATGAACAGACTGATAGATGGACGCTTTGTAATCAGTAAATGGGCTTGGATCTGAAACCCACTGCCTACATTGGAGTAAACAGGATATTGTGCAGAGAGACTAACAACTTGGACTGGAAGTCGCATACCCACAGATTGATTTTTTCAAGTCCCGCCCTCCTCTCAACCTTTTCAGGTTAACGGTCCACAGTCCTCTCACCTCTCATTCATGTGAATGCTTTTGTCAGACACAGTTCCTGCGCTCTCAGCTCTTACAAATTTTAACATCTTCCTCACATTAAGTTTCCAATTAAAGAAGATGCATTATGTCCAAATCTTATTGAAGAATTTTATCACGAAGTGTTATCAACTGAAGAAATGAGTACACGGGTAATCCTAGCACCGAAAAACAAGGAAGTCAAACAAAATAACACGAAAATTATCAATTGGTTACACGGCAAATTGGTTAAATGTGTATCAATAGACTATGCTGAAACAATCGGTGGTGATGGTGCGGAAGATGAAAACATCAGTTTACAATATCCCGTAGAATTTCTACAATCGTTAACACCGTCCTGTCTTCCACTAGCTGAATTACTGTTGAAAGAAGGATGTATCGTAATGTTATTGCATAATTTATGTATGAATGATGGGCTATGTAATACGACAACATTAGTTGTATTCAAAATTGGCCGAACAATTCTGACATGTAAAATTTTAACAGGTGACAAGAAAGTAATGTAGTATATCTTCCGCGGATAACATTGGACACCAAAGGAGATCTTGATATGCCATTCGTATTAAAACGTTTACAGTTTCCCGTTAGAATAGCTTTTGCTATGACAATTAACAAATCACAGGGACAAACATTCGAAAAAGTCGGTTTATTTAATAGAGAGAAAGAAACGATATTCACTCACGGGCAGTTATACGTTGTGTTGTCACAATGTAAGTCCAAACACGGAATCAAAATTCAATGTAATATTGACGAAAAGTTAATTAAAAAAATTTTTTTACTCAAGTTTTACAGTTAAAGTGTAACTTTAAAAAATATTTGTGTGTTAATTTCAAGGCCAAAGAGAATGAAATTGTATAACGCAACGAATATCTCTAATGCAAAATGAAACATAATTTTCTTTCAATCTATTACGTTTTACTATTTTTTAATATGGTTAATTACTCGCTGTAAAGTAAAATAGTTAGGTCTATTATGCATTTGTAACAATTCCCATGAAAATAACAATCTGTTTAAATTATATATCTACTTCCCCATACGCGAGTGGCTAGTCCGGAAAAAGTGGCTAGGGCGTAGCACCCACCCGGGGGTTGGAGAGCGAAGTGAGCAGGTGGCAGAACCCCCTAGTTTTTAATTAACTTAAGCCACTTTGCAGAGATCTGTTTTCATTTTTGATACTGAAAAGTCTTTTTCTGTTGATCAGTGTCAAAAGAGTCAAATTTTATCCACTGAATGTTACATAGCAATAAAATGTGAAAATGTCCAAGGGGGAAATCATTTTTTTTAGCTCTGTAATTTAATTACAGTTATTTTATACAGTGAATTAATGAAATGTCAATATTTAAAAACAGTTTTTCTGTGGTTAGAAAGGTAACACAAACAGGTCATTAATACAAAAATGTGTGGTGTGATTGTCAAGCCTGCAAAGAGTTTATATGTTCCAGTCATGTGATTTTAGCAGCACCTTCAAGAAGAAATACATCTCAATGGTCACTCCTGCTTAACAGAGCCAGATGGCTTCCACCTTAAGACAGCTATTAAGCTGCAGCTAGGGTGTTGGTTGTTCTGCCCTGTGTATATTCAGCCCTAGTGCCACGTGTCTCTCTGGATGCACTCCAACTGGCGGAGGTGGTGCTCACCATTAGTAATGTCTCTAATGTGACACTTTGAGCTCATAATTACTTTTGGGTTGACACAGAAGTGACAGGTCATCTCTGTCTCCTGTTGCTGTATACCAGTTAGAATTGGAAAGGACCCAGAGGCAACAGACATTTTTAGAGCAGTAGCAAAGTTTCTTTTTGAAACTCACACAACAACTGCTGGTGACCTGACTGTATCCTGAAACTGAGCATTTCCTGAGATAGGGTAGCAGCAGCCTGGTGACTAAGGGATATAAACATGGAACATTGATCTGTACAAGCAGACGATTAGTCCTTGAGCATGGGGGATACCCATTTATCCACCATATGCCTTCAGCCATTTAGCAGGCTTTTATTTCCTTTCCCTGTTTTTTTTTTCATTGTCTAACCGAGTGAATGTGCTGTAAATCACGCAGCAAAGTCATGTCCACCATGTGCTACCCAAACAGCAGACCGTCTGTCATTTGTGATAACAACTTAAACACAATACCTCTGGTTCATCTTTCTGCTCATCTTCCTCTATTGATTACCTAGAGACATTATCCAGATAATGCAGCACCATGACAGCAGTGCAAATTTCAAATATGCCTTTGCGCCTGAGCAGCTGAAGGTTAGGTTCAGCTTAGCATTGTCTCTATATGTCATGGAGAAATTGTATTAACTTCAAATGAAAAACTTTATTTAACTCGGGGTAAATGAATCAAAGAGACACAAAGTCCTGCCCTCATTTGAATGCAACATTATAATACAAAAATAAGGGCCCAAGACCAGAATCTTAGCCATCAATCGCTTAAAAGAAATAACCCTCAACACGAGCCACATATATTTTATCAGCCATTACAAATTTTAGATAGTGTCTTTATCCTCAACTAACTAAACATTATGACCACAAGAAAACTCTAGATGCCAGCATTCTAGTATATTCAGCTCTGTAGTGACACAAAGCTGTGAGCTAATAGAGAGATCTTTCAAATGAAGCTCCTTAGCAGCTTCTAAACAAGCCCACTGGTAAACTTAAATGGTTTTACTATCATCTCAGCATATTCGTGCTAGAAACAACTCTACTTTTCTCCACCCTAGCGGCCCACTTCTTCTGTTCTTTTGTTGGCATCTTTTCGCATTAAAACTGATTAAGTCAGTGTTTGTGTTGCAATTACTTAGTACGTTTTCCTTAATTTTTCATTTAATCTAGAAGTTAAGTCTTCAATCTGCCTCAAGAATGACTTAAGATATTAAGAGGTAGGGGAAGTGACGGCGAAGGTGATAGGGATGAGAACGGCGCCCATACGCATGTGCTGCACCGCCGCCCTTCTGACCGCTGTCGAGAGGTGATTCTACAATAAAATAAAATAAAAATAAAAAGAGTAATAAAAATTGCCACCCCGAAAGCGGATAGTATAGTAGACGTCACATAGTATACGTATACCAAATGTCAGATAAATAGTTCAAATGGTTTGTGAGATACAGGTGATTTAAAACCCTGAACAGACAAACAGACAGCCACGATAAGAGTATTATATAAAAAGATTTCTGACATCCAAGGTCCACCCTTAAATGAGATTTTTTATCTTTTTTATCATAATATGAATTTCATAGTCTGACCATCATATAAATGTAAATCTTGCACTTATTATAAGTTATTTTTTTTTCTCTTTCTCATCTCACTGCTTCCTTTTTCTTTTGCCATGACATTATCATAGACATTGACAGAACGAGGCTTACTGCTGTCTCTGAGTTGATGTTCCCCTACAATGCTCACGTTTGTGGCTTTTGAAGTGGATCTTGTTTTCCAGTCCATGTGTCAGAGCTTAGTATCTAGGAAATTCAAGCCTTGTTGAATGGTGAGATGGAAACCGGGGTGTCAGCGAACCCCAAACCCCTAAACACGATCGCACCAAGAGTCTTGGGTTCAAATAGCAGAAGGTTTATTAAATTCACCTCCACAAAGTAACACAAGCACACAAACACTCTTCAATACCTCTCTCCTTCTTATCACCACACTGCCCTCCTCCAGTCGAGTGTTGCCCTATGTCCTCCAAGCTCTGACACAGCCTGGATAAGGGAGTGTGGTCCCTTTTATTAAGGACCTGGAAGTACTTCCGATGCCAGAGTGCCTGCCCGATGGAAGCACTTCTGGATCACATGGAGGTCCCATAAATTGGGGAGCAAATCTCTCTATAGTGCCCCCTTGTGGCACCCATGGTCCCCAGCTGGACTACTATCTCCCAGCATTCCCTGCAGGTTCCCAAATGGGTGCCTTCATGGAGAGCTGCTGCCATCTATCGTTTGGGGGGAACAGAAAGTCCCCCGTGACCTTTTCTGCTTCCGGTGGGCTGTCCATCCATTTATCCTGGCCATCTCTTCTGGGTCTGGCTCCTCTCTCTTCCCTGGCTGGGATGCCTTTCTGCCTTTGGGGATCCTCCCATCTGGGTAAGGAACCACCCCCTCTTCTGCCTGCAATGCCGGTCCAGCCCATAACAGAAAAAATAAAATAAAACACAATGGGCATGTTGGTGGCATATTGATTATTGATGGTGCCTTACAGCTTCAAGGAAGTCGATTTGAATGCCCTCCTGTCTGTGTGAAGTTTAAGTCACTTACTGCAGCTTCCTCACACACTTGTGGGTGTCATATTAGTCTGTAGCCTTACATTACAGGGTTGGTGAATGTGGACACCTGTCAATGGCTCCCTGTAAATCTGCAGGTTAACAAAACTGATGAGTGGCACAGTGTTGTTCTAGCATACTGTGATGTGAATAGAGATCACTGCCCAAAACAACAATACCAAGATATCCATCTCAGAGCAAACCTACAACAAGGGAAGAGGGCAGGACAAGGAGCAGGGTTATCAGTGAGCCTTATCTGCTGTCACAGCTGCTCAAATGGACCAGATGTTTTAAGGGTTTTTACCAAAAATAGGAGAAAACATTGGAGCAAAAAGGGCAGGTGCTGCAGCAGGCTTGGAGTGTGAAGCCACTTGGCTATCTGAATACATTTGGAGAAGATTAGATTGGGTGTCTGGTTTGCGCGCCTGGTTGCTTGATTTGGCAATGTCCATTTACGCGTTTGAGATCGACTGTCATTGTGTGTGTGTGTGTGTGTGTGTGTGCAAGATGTTGCTTGTCAGCATTGTGAGTCATGAGGCAGATGCATCTTTATGTACCGAGCTTACATTCTTTGTCATTCATAATGTTATGTGGTGGTGGTGGGGGTTGTAAAGGTTTGTCTTTAACAAAAAGCCAACTCATTAAATAAATCAGAGTATAACAAATTTCTGAAACATCATTTAAAAATGTAAAGCAAGACGAAAAAGTGAAACAAAGCTGAATCAAGAAAAGCACATCTTAGCTGTTTGTGTGGCTGTATTGGTGTGTAGTTTTTGAGCAGCTATGCCTGAGTGCTGCTTGTTTTTCACTTTTTTCTCAAATTGTTACACATTATAATCAAATTTGTTAATGTCCGGGGTGTACTGCGTTGTCGGAGCACTAATTTGGGCATTTTCAGTGTTATATAGTTTTGAGCGAACTAGCGTTAGTATGGAAGTTTTCAGATGTCGTATGGACAGTAGTGTGCACAGTAGTGAGACCACCTATGTTATATGGGCTGGAGATGGTGGCACTGACCAAAAAACAGGAGACAAAGCTGGAGGTGACAGAGTTAAATATGTTAAGATTTGTATTGGGTGTAATGAGGATGGACAGGACTAGAAATTAGTACATTAGAGGGTCAGCTCAAGTTGGACGGTTGGGAGACAAAGACAGAGAGGTGAGATTGTGTTGGTTTGGACATGTGCAGAGGAGAGATGCTGAGTATATTTGGAAAAGGATGTTAAGTTAGAACTGCCAGGTAGGAGGAGAAGAGGAAGGCCTAAGAGAAGGTTTATGGATGTGGTGAGAGTGGACATGCAGTTGATGGGTGTAGAGTAAGATGACGAGGGGAGAAAGATATGGAAGAAGATGATCCGCTGTGGCAACCCCTAACAGGAGCAGCCAAAAGAAGAAGAAGAATGGACAGTAGTTTGCATGGGCAGGTGCAGATTTGTCCACCAAGATATTCCTATAATTGTGGTTTCAAAATGAATAGACTTGTGTATTTATTTATAATTCTGAAATTCATATGATTTTATTTACACAGCTGTGTGTGTGCAGGGTGTATAAATTGTTACTGAATTTGTAAAGTAAGTTTGTACATTAGTAGCATGGTAGGCCAAGCTTCTGTACACATGGGCCTAACATCCTGGTCTCAGCCCTGACCGTGTGGAGATTGCATATTCGTGTCTCCAGGAGGGTGTGGTCATCTGGTTTTCCTCTCACATTCCAAAAGACATGTGTGATGGGGTAACTGGTATTTCCAAATTGAGAATGGGCACATGCCCATCACTAGTTCCAGGACTGGTTCCTGCCTTTGTGCCCAATGTATGAATTTGGATTAAGCAGATTGCAGAATGTATGTATGTCTGCAGTTTGCATGTGTGGTTTTCTGTTATTTTGAAAAAAAAATTCTTATGTATTTGTTTTTGTTTTGGCAAATGTAAAACTTTTCATGGACAATTGTGTTTGCTGGGGTGTGAAAGGACA
Source organism: Polypterus bichir lapradei (assembly GCA_026402145.1). Taxonomy (NCBI): domain Eukaryota; kingdom Metazoa; phylum Chordata; class Cladistia; order Polypteriformes; family Polypteridae; genus Polypterus; species Polypterus bichir. The sequence goes on along the minus strand of JANRMT010062840.1, from coordinate 2,071,140 downwards.
TTTTTTTATAGATTTGTCACTGATTTGTTTGTCTGCAGGGGCGTATGACATTTAAGTTATTTGGGAATGCTTTATCTTATTATAGATCCTTCTAATTGCTTCAAAAGAATGTTCACACCTCTGTGCAGGTTTACATGCATTCATTTTGAATTGTATACATGTGTATGTCCATTGGTTGCATGTCTGTATAGATGGGATGTACTTCTGTTTGCTCTTTATGCATAATGTTTTAAAATTAAATGGCAACAAAAATGAAGTTATGCTAATTGGTGCTATAAATCAGCTTAAGATAATGAACTCCTTTTCAATTACTCTTGGTGAGGATATCATCATACCTTCTTCTTCTGCATGGAAGTTTTGTGTCATTTCTGCCAACACCCACACACCCACACACACTCTTTTCTTATTCTACCCACATAAAGCACATTATGAAACTTTCTTACTTCTGCTTTCATATCCCGTGTCCACGCATTACTCCCTTTTTTCGGAGGCTGAGGAACGTATCCATGCTTTTATTGCATCCCACATTGACCACAGTAACTCCATACTGGCAGGATCTTTTATCACCGGTCCACTTGGTTCAAAACAGTGAACACATAAAGCCCATTGTACTTTACCTTCACTGCCTCCCTGAGTCTAACAGGGCTGAACATAAAGGTTTAAATGGCCTTGGACTAGACTACACCAGTAACTTCCTCCATCAGCAGCCTCCTCTCAAGCTACAATTCTGATAATCTTGTGGACGTGCGCTCTGTGGGTATAGTGCCCAGACTTTGGAATGACCTCCTGAAATTAGTGAGATCAGCCGACTCAATTCATTCTTTTAACTCAGCGTTTCTCAACTTTTAATTATTTGCGACCTGAGTGTTTATAACAGTTTTAATCGCGCCCCCCTAACATTTTTTTGAAAGGAGCCCACTAATACCAATTTGTTCTTTTTTAATTAATGATATATCATAGATGCATATTTTATTATACCTACTTAACTTTTATCGACATGTATCTAACTCTATATTTATTTTTCTTGTATCAGAATGTAGTTTAAGTTAATTTGTTTTGGTTTCAATAGATGTATTTTTCATATTTTCGATTCTTGTTTTCTTTTTTTCACATCTTCACGTCCCCCTTTTTGTTACTTCGCGGCCCCCTAGGGGGGCCCGCCCCACAGGTTGAGAACCACTGTTTTAACTCATTTTTTCAGGAAGGCATTTAGTTTGAAGGCATGAGTTTACCTCTCTGTCCAAGTGCTCAAGATGGTTTGCAGTTGTATCACAAATTATGCTATAAAATTTTTATATTTTGTATTTTTATTCAGGTCTCTTAATCTAAGTCAAAGCATTGTGTTTCCTATATTTATTATCGTTTAATACTTTATGTGGATATTATTAGTTTCCAATGTTGTATATGCCCTGTTGTTCATTTTGAATTTTTGTGAAGCTCTTAGAGCATGGGAAAAGTGCTGTATAAATAAAAGGTATTATTATTATAATAAATCTTTTCAAATATTGCGCGGTTTGATGTATTTGTGCATCTTGATGTATATGTAGGATTGCCTCTGTGTGCTTTGGGTTCCTTCCTTTACTCCGTGAGTCTCTTGTCTCTATTCTCAAGCCCTCTCAATCAATTTCTGGGACCAGTTCTGGAGAGCACAGTGCAATCACGACCAATCTCAATCACTCACACCTGGCTAATTTAAATTATCCAATTCACATTTGATATTTTATGACTGAGTAGAAACAAACAGTCAACAAATACGTGGAGAGAGCACGCAGACCCCCAACACTGACATTAAACCTGCTGAGGTTCACACCCAACACCCTGGAATTGTGAGGTAACAGCCTCATGACCCTTTGTGGGTCACTTTATGCCTTAGATTAGATGTTATTATATTTTTAAATCCCCCCCCCCCCCTTTGTTTTGCCTGCTTTCTCTTTTTACAGAAATTTTAAAACGTTTTGGGTTGTGATAAGAGTCCACACGTGGCTGAGCTGGCATGTAAAATTTACTTGTGTGTATGTCGAGTCTAAACAGATTTGTTCGCCCATTTGTGTATGTCCTTGCGTCTGGCGAAGTGAATGTACATGTACAGTATATACAGTATATATATGATTTGATATAAATATTTTTCAACGTGTGTGCATGAGTCTATACAGAATGGAGTTTTTGATTGGACTCAACGTATATGTTGACTAACTGTTAAGCATCTCAAAAGTCCTTGTGGATTTGACTTTGTGGAGGTTTAGAAGCGTTATGGTTTGCTGTAGCTGCGAGGGCACACAATGTTCATGTGACCGTGTACAGATTTGTTTTCCCTGCTGGCTTCCTACAGATTTGTCTACACGCTGTGCATCGGCATCCGCAGCGTTGGTTTTGTGTAACTTCCTTTCGACCTGTTTGTGTGTTGATGTGTGGGTGTGTGCGTAGATGCTGGAGTCCAACTCCGGCTCGCACACTTCCACGTACACCTAGCTAGACGCAACTTGCGGCGCAGCCTGTCACAGCGCTCACGCACGCGCACACGCAGCACTCCGCACCTCCGGCGCTCTGACCGGCAGGTCGGTTCCAATTGATCCTGGCCGACTGAGTGACAGCCGAAGCTTTGAAAGCGAAAACACCAACGTCATTTTGGATGGTGTCCTCCTCACGCTCTACTCGCAAAACTGTGTTGCACACACACGAAAACATCAGCAACAAGAAGAGCGATAAAGAAATTGAACGGAATAAAGGGGCCGCCTGCAAGGAACATCTAAAGAGAAAGGGCTAACGGTCCCTGAGGGGATTTGACACATGCAAACAGCGAGCCTGGACTTGGAAGGCGATCGCGCGGCACGAACCCCCCGTTTTGTGCTCCATGAGCGCATTTTCTGCTTTCATTGTGATCGAATCGAAAGAGTTGCGATGAAATCCATCTTGTAACGCGCAGCACCCGGATGTTGCGATAATGTTGGCCAAAAGTCTCCGAGACAGCTCTTGGAACCGCTGCTCTCACTAGGATGGGGGAAGGCTGAAGGGAAATCTACCGTTTTGTTATTTTTTTTTGTTTCTTTTCATTTAATTTTGTTTAATGAAGAAAGGAGGATGCAAGACCAAGAAGAGCAGAATGAAGGTAAAATCCCCTGGCTACGCGGCGTCTGGTACTCCGGAGCGGACAGCGCTCTGTCTCTCGGAGGATGCGATCAACATGGAAGCGCTTAATTGATGCATTTGTGTCTCTCTTGCCCTTAAGCGAATGCATTTTAATTTGCGGCATGTCGCTGGACGTGCGGATTTTCGCCTAACACGCAGGGAGGGGGCTGTTTAAGAAAGCAAAATGCGTTTATTCTGGCTTATTTTGCGGTGGTACAGTCGTCGAGTATACCGGCGGTCAAAAGGTTGAATTTTGGAATAAGGTAGGATGCAGCTCAACTTGTCAAAGTTGTTGAACAGGCGTGTTAAAATATAACGAGGTCATTTTGAGCAAGTCTGTCGGGAAAGGGCAAGGTGTCGTATCTTTATATGATGTTAATGTTGTGTGTGTCCATGTGCGATTAGGATGTCATTTCGAGCCAACTGGCTCGACCTGTCTTTTTCAAAAACTCGCTTTAGATTACTGTATATACTGCTGACAGTAAAAATGTACAATTCAAAGTAACGCTTAGAAAAGCTTCAGAGCAGTAACGATTATAGCCGGGAAATCTCTTAATTTTATTGCATTCATTCTATTCGGTGACATCACGTATCTGACATTGGTTTTTGAGTAACATGAAATTTGAAATTGAAATAGGGGGCCGTTTGTGAGAATTTCCAAATTAAATCGAAAAATTAAATTGATAAACTCCGTCAAGAAAACAAAACAGGTGGCGATCACCTTTAAAGGCGCTACATGTGTGTCGCGACAGTCAACTGAGTAAGGGATACTCATTACGCTGATTCGAGTGCAAGCCTGGACGGACATCAAAAAACCGAGCAGCCTCCGGGCAGCTCTGTGTGAGAGCTGTCGGACAGTATAGCGCCGGTCCAGCAGATATTTGGGATTTGGAAGAAATTCTCTATATATGCGCAGAAAGAATAACATTGACTATCCTGTCGGAACAATTCTACGAGAAAGGTCATTGCGTGTCCTCCATCCAAAGTCGTCGTGTCTGATGATCATGAGTGTGCGCGTGTGTGTATAATTTGTGCAAATGCTCTAAATGGATTTGCATTTTATCTTCAGACAGCAAACTGTAAAGTATATGACCTTTAAATCGGACGATGGGACTGTGCAAGGGTTTTGCGCTTTTTCTGTGCCGTTAAACATTTTCAATATAAGTCATCCCTACGTTTGTTTTAAAGAGCATGCGATGAACTATTTTTTTACTAGTAATTTGTTCTGTTTATGCGTTTATTTTATGGTTCCGACAGTTTTCATTTTAACCGAGCAGACAGTTCAAGGACTTCTTTCTCTGATCGGACCAAGTGTGACTCACTTAACGGGGCTTATTCACGGTCAGCGCCGTTGCCTTTAACTCTCACACAAAGCAGCCAGTCACCTTTGCGTTCGTGTTTAAATAACAACGTTTTTCTGTTCTATATAAATGATCAAATACGTTCTTTGTTATTAATATTTTATGTATGGATTTTCTTTTCTGGCCCAACGAAGTAGAAAATATTTCTTTCCATGGATAGACAGGCACTTTATTGATCCTCGATACCTATCCAATGCCCTCATAGTTGCCTTCCTTTATATCATGATTATTATTGTGTCATGCTGTTCATTTTTGAATCTACTTGACTCCAGTGGGGCTTTTCAACCCTAATCTCCAAACACTCATGTGCCAGTTGGTTTTCCTGCACTTTCTAATCAAGACCAATTGTAGCTTTTCAAGTGGGGCCTCTTTTTAATCAGGAGATGTCTTTTTTTTTTTGCTCCTGGGCATTGTCCGAACTTCCAAATGGTACAGGCTTGATTTAAATATATTATTATGTCAGAAATGTGAATGTTTTTCAAAAAAGAAAACAAGTACATCTTCTGAAATTGTTTATGGTTTTTGCTTTTTTTTAAAGTACTCCTGGATGATGAGCTCGGACGTGCACATGTTAATGATAGAAGTGGTAAGGCCTCAGAAGGATGCACCGTTAATCAAATCTTTGTCTTCTCATTCTTTTACTGCTCTTTCAGGGTAATTAAGAGGCAACATTTAAACAATCAATTAAATAAAGAGAAAGCAGAATTTTTTTTTTTAAAAATGGACCCATTTCTTTTAGCTAATGACAACACGTCAGTCAGCATTTCTTAGATTTCCCTGTTTTTTTTTTTTTTTTTTTTTTTGACTTTTCAGAATGATTGCTAAGACATCTGATTAAACAAGGACTACACATGAGAGAGACTGCCCTGTGGCTAGTAAGCTGGTTGAAATAAAAAAAAAAACAAAATCCAACAGAGTCCTTGAGTAATATAGGGTTGTAAAATATAGTTGGATTGAAAGCTATTCGTGCAGCAATAGGGAAGAGTGAAGGGTTTATCATTGGAAAGGATGCCAGTCCTTCACAGGGCACACTAAAGCACACACCTGCATGCAAACACACTCACACTGTGCCAGTTCATTCAACAGTATGTCTGTCAACTGTGCACGACACAGGGAGAAAAGGTAACCTCACATAAGAACAGATGCCATAAGGAGGCAGTGCTACTTCTTGTTTCAGCATGGAGTCCTTTTGTAAAAGCATATTTCATGGCCTCTGCAACTCCCTCACACCCAACTGCATGAACACCTAACACATAGGTGTCACGCCATATATTTTGAGAAAGAAAAAATACTTATTTGGGTGTTTAATTAATGTTTTTTGAAAGGCATAGTTTATCAGTCACAATATATTAAGAAACAGACTAGAGGAATGTATGCTGGGACCGATTTGAAGTGACCTCTTTTTCAATTCAGCCTTTTAAATACATGCAGTGAAGGTAAGCATGGCATTTATGGTAAATTGTGCATTTTGCTTTTATATTTATTTTTATTTTTTAGAATATTGTGTATTGGTAAAATGCCCACTTTAGCAGCTGTACTGCTATAAATTAACATGTATATCTTTATAACTTATTATAGATAGATAGATAGATAGATAGATAGATAGATAGATAGATAGATAGATATCTCTCAATTATAAAAAAAATCTTGATTTTATCAAGTCCCGCCCTCCTCTCAACCATTTACGGTTAATGGCCCACACCCACTGTCCTCTCACCTCTCATTTGTGTGAATGCTTTTGACAGACACACTTCCTGCGCTCTCAGCTCTAATAAATGTTTACGTTTTCCTCACTTTAAGTTCCCAATAAAATAAGATGTATTATGTTGAAATCTTAATGAAGAATTTCATCCTGAAGGGTTATCAACAGAAGAAATGAGTACACGGGCAATCCTAGCACCGAGAAACGATGAATTCAAACGAATTTACGTGAAAACTGTCGATCGGTTACACAGCAAATTGGTTGAATGCGTATCAATAGACTATGCTGAAACAGTTGGTGGTGATCGTGCAGAAGATGAAAACATCAACTTACAATATCCCATAGAATATCTGCAACCGTTAACACTGTCCGGTCTTCAACCGCCCGAATTACTGAGGAAAGAAAGAGATCTCGATATACCATTCGTATTAAAACATTTACAGATTCCCGTTAGAATAGCTTTTGCAAAGACAACAAATCAGAGAGACAAACATTCAAAAAAGTCAGTTTATTTATTAGAGAGAAAGAAATGATATTCACTCACAGGCAGTTATACGTTGCATTGTCACAATGTAAGTCCAAACTCAGAATCAAAAATCAATACAAGATTGACTAAAATTTAATTCAAAAAATTGCTTTTACTGAAGTTTTACAGTAAAAGTGTAAGTTTAAAAAATATTTGCATGTTAATTTCAAAGCCAAACAGAACGAAATTGTATAATGCAATGAATATCTCTAACTCAACATGAAAGATAATTTACTTTCAAATGATTACGTTTTGCTATTTTTTAATATGGTCAATTACTCGCTGTAATGTAAAATAGTTACTTCTATTATGCATATGTAACAATTCTCATGAAAATAACAATCTGTTTAAATTGTACATCCGCATCCCCATACGCAAGCGGCTGAAGCGCTGGCCTGGGGTTGACGAGCGAAGTGAGCAAGGAGCAAAAGCCCCCTTGTGTGTGTGTGTATATATATATATATATATATATATATTTATATTGTGATGAAAACACAAACAACAAAGATAAAGGTTTGGAGAGTCTACCCCATATACTGTGGCAACAAGCTAAATAGTGAGTGATCATATAAGACTGAGTCAGAATATAGACTGATTAACAGAATTTATAGGTGGAGGACAGGAAGGGGAGGGATCTCAGGCGGAAATGAGGTCTGCAGGAAGTGGGTGTTGTCTTAACTGTTTTTTCCTTCTGGTGGTCTGTGGAAGAGGGAGGAAAGGCATTAGAACCGTTCATCCGCTCCTGCCTCTGCATTTTACTTCCAGTTAGGCCCTTAGACTGCCTCCCTTGTATGTGTACAGTATATACGTATATTAATGCTATTTGAAAAATGAAGTGTTGCATAGTTTATCAAGTGTGTTGTAGCAAATCTTGTGTTTAAAGGGGCCAAAGAGTATAAAATAAAAGTGATTAGTCTTCTCACTGATTGAACTATCTACATATGAATTTGAAAGAATCAGCAAAGAGCGTCTAATTAACTTAGCACAGACAAGATCAATACATTTGTAATTATGTGATTTTTGTCAGCTGTAGAATGTGGCAGAATAATCTTCTTTGATTTGGGATTTATTTATTTTTTTCCGTTTTTTGACATCAGTCTGATTTTTAGTTTACAACTGAAAATGAATTGCAGTGTCATCATGCTTGTTTAATTTAGAAGTGAATTGTGCTGAGGTTTTTTGGTACAAAGGCAAATCAAAGTGTTAGAATGGAAACGCATGGTACTGAAGGAAGCACACTCACGGAGATTTCTTCACTTTGTGCTGCCACCGAGGACTCCTTTAACGTAGTGTCTAACAGATAATGTTTGACAAATCTCCTCATGCCACATTGTTTCGTTTGATGGCTTCTGAAGTAACTCCAAAACCTGGTGATATTGTTTGGGGTATTGAAATGTCTTTATTAATGGAAACATGTATTGTATATTGTTCTCTGCCTTTTTGTTTTATTTACTCTAACTGCACAATCATCTAACCTTTTTATAGCATCTTTCATCACCACCAGTCTCTTCCATTGTTTTAGCAGGCAAATCTTAAGGTGCAAGTAGAAATGTAGAGTTCCATCAACTGCAATCAAATATTTACTTTGTAGGAGAAGCTGGTATTTTATGACAATAAGATCACAGAGTGCTATGTAGTACATTTACATTTGTTTGGGTATATTTATGCTGATGGACCCCAGCATAATGAAGTCCTTTATCATGGTCAGTAGTGTAGGCTGAACCTGCAACACTGATGTGGTAATCTTGTTCCACCAGAACTCTGCACAAAAACAAAATCTGCCTTAGGCAGGAGTATACTGTATGCTATTTAGGTTCCAAACACCAGATAAGTATGATGTTGTCATTGTATAGTTTCTCTGACAGTGTGCATTCTGTGGTTTTATGACAGATGTTACATATTGATTGAGTTTAACCATTTGCAGTAATTATAATTATGGAGTTATTTATTTTCCTGATGCACAGCATTGTGCATATGAAATATGTCAACTTGTCGTCAGTTTTCAGTTATATTTATTGCATTATTTTCATGAGCAGCAAGTAATAACTGGTGGTGTCATGGAGACAGTTGTGACATTTTGAGTCTTTGTCATTCTATACATTGTTATTCTCTTCAGGGGTCCTTTTAAACACTGTGCAGATTTTTGTACCATTCTTTCTTCTGTGTCTGGAATTCTGGTGTGCCAACAATGCAATATATCTAAGGAGTAGACTTTTAACTTAATACATAATAGTTGGAGCCCGGATTAGCTATTACATTGTCGTCTGTAAAAGTAGTTCTCAGTTTAATATGGTTGCTGCAAGTCCAGTTACATTTGGCTTTGACTAAAATTAACTTTCACAAGGCTGCCGGCATTGCCAGCAAAAGTTGTCCATATAGTCATATTTTTATATTGACTCTCCTTAAGTCTAAAAGTTTGTACATTAAAAAGCAATTATATTTTGGGTTAAATTAATTATTATGTTTTCAATCAAGTCAAATCAAGTTTGGGAGCATGAACTGGTACCGTGCGTTGCCGCAGCCACCACACAATGAAACAGCTTGGATTTTGGCAACCCCCCAGGAAGACATGTGGTCCAGTCCCACCCTCTGGAAGTGACCATCTATCTGCCACAGCCAAGTGTCACGTGGGAGACCACGGCGTCCAATAGCAAATCTCTTCTCTCTGTTTCATGATTGTTCTTTATCAGGCCTGCAATGATGGTGTCATCAATCAGTTTAATGATGTTGGGCAACATAGTCAAAGGTGAACAAGAGGTGATACTGACAGTCTGTGCTTGCTGGGGTCTGCCAGTTGTTAGTCCAAAATCCACTTGCTTAGTGTAATGTTTACAAATGCATTAAGTGCTGAATTCCATTCGGCAAACAGGACTTTGGTATACCAGTCTTTTAATATCCTATTGTTTCAGCACGGTATGAAATGCAAGTAATGTGGCATCCTCTGTGGATTGGTTTAAGCAATATGCAGACTGGAAGTGGTCCAAATGATGGGGAATATTCCTTTTAATATGTTTCCGCAACTGTCACTCAAAGTATTTAATTTCACCATGATGGCAGAGAGAGCCACCAAGCTCTTGTTATTGAGTCACTCCAGTTCTGTGTTCTTCAGCACTGGGAAAATTGTTTTCTTGAAGCAGGTGGGAATCAGAGATTCTTTCAGTGAGATGTTAAAGGTGTATGTGAGAACACTAATTACCAGTTGCCACTGGTTTTTAAAATATTGTGTAAAATTCTATCTGGACCAGGGGCCTAGTATAAACGGTGCGTACGCACAGAAATGTTGTGTAAGAACTTTTCCATGTTCAGATCGCGATGTATAAAACCTACACTTGGCGTAAAGCCACGCACTTTTCCCCGGTACCTCATACCTTGTCGTACGCAAGTTCTCCACTCGGTTTTGCAGACTGGTGGCACCCAGCGTCAAAGCAGTGCTACTGTTCCTGTGTGGTTACTCTTTTATTTTCCTGATGCAGCTTTATATATAAATACACTTAAACTAACCGCATAATTTTTATTAGTGTAATGCATCTGATTGTAATTAACTTGTAACAATATAATGGTCCAGGGAATAGCCATAGTATTCCAAATACCATAACTGCTTTAGCGTTGTTACTCTCAGTGCACCTTCTTCTTCTTCTTCTTCTTCTTCTTTCATCTGCTCCCATTAGGAGTTGCCACAGCGGATCATCTTTTTCCATATTACTCTCACTGCACCACTCGGAGTATTTATATCACTGTATCTGAGTGGGGAATCACAGCAGCAGCTGATCGGAAAGAGAATTATCGATATACAGTATCAAGCACACGCTGTCTCAGCCACGGCAAAATGTTTCAAAGCCTTTCCTGTATGGACCTTGCGGTTCAGAAACAGTTTCATCCCAAGAACTTTAAACGCACTCAATCAATTGCTCCTTGTAGAACTGTTTGTACTTATAAGTACAATCACCCCACTGTAAACTTGCACTACAGTTATAATATTACACAACCTAAGCCACTTTATAAAGCGCGTATTTACATATGATGACGATATCATTTTTAAGATGAAATGCAGCAAAATATGTTGATTATATTATACAGATAAAACCTTAGCTTCATTTAAATAATCTATATTCTTCACTGGGACTGGCGTGAAGGATAGAATAATTAAACATGTACTACGAAGATATTTCAATGTTCCTTAAACGTTTTGAAGAATCGGCACTCTAAGCATACAGATGGCTTAACGTCTATTACAGAGTTGATTGTGTGGCGATTGGTTACTTGGAGAAAGAAAAGCAAGGACTGCAGGGGTGGCCACGCCAATATATATTGAATATAAAATGACACAGCTAAAAACGCAGCAGCAAATTTCGACTAAAGTTAAACGCTTGTGTCATGAGCCCAAGGCGGCTATGCAGTGTCCGCAACGGACGTGGCCATCCACCACGCATAAGATACCATATTGACATTGGCGGGCGAAGGGGACACCGATTCTTTCTCTGCCCAGGTCTGCCACAAGCCTAGAGCCACCCCTGAGTACAGCTGCAATAAATAATTTCATCGAAGGTCGCGCACAATCACTGCGCCGTGAAACCCATGTTTAATAACGTGCTTTAACTCCTATCATCATGAAAATGATATCACGCATACATCTCAGTATTTTAGTTATTCAGAGCTGTAATATCACGAATGTAATGGATTCTGTGTCCAGTCGGAGGAAGAGAGCCGGTTTAAGAAGCAAGTAGTGATTCACACACATAGAGCACATAGAAGATCACATACAAAACAAAGCATTTAACATGCTACTTTAATTACGATGTGATTTGAGAAACTGGTTAATTAAACGATTTTAAGATGAAGTTTATGATGTTCTACTTTAATGACAAAATAAACTACATGATTAAAGTGGAAATTTCGAGATTGAAGTTGACATTTCGTGCTTTTTCCCCACTGTGTGCCTTTTTTTTCTCTGTACCCTAATAAGCTTTCATATGACACTCAGACAGTGGGCTACGACTTGTGTGTTAGTTTTCACGCTGATCGGGATTTATGTAGCGGAAGAACGCAGAAGTTGGAGTACGCACAGATTCTTGCATCTGGATTTTTCTGTGCGTAAGCACATTTCGGCTTTTGTGCTTACGTCATGTTATAATGCGAATTCTATGCATGGCGTTATACATGAGGCCCCACATGTTTCATGGGTGATGCATTTAATTTAAAATTCTCCTTTTGTGATTTATTGCACCATAGAAGGATAAATCATGCAGTGCTGTAGGCAATGACAGAGGAGACATTTTATTATTGTAATCAAGGTTCAGACCCAGAGTTGAAAGAGGGAGTACACATTTGTCAGGAACAGACCAGGGTCAATAGCCTGAAAAATCCGCCCTAGCCTAGTGCTGAAAATGTAAGTCACTGCATAGGGTGATTTGACTGGTTACTGCACAAAATGTTTTTTGCATCCATAACCTTGGATGTTATTGTTAATGCTCTGCTGTCTTAAATAGAGCATCTTTCAGCTGACACGTGGTAACAAAGGGGCACGATTACAAAACAAAATGACTTCAGCCATAACAAAACAATACTCCTACAGTTGAAAATCAACAAGTGGTGGAGTGAAAATGTTAAAAAAGTAGAAACAGAAATTTATTATAGCTGCAAAATCAAAATAAAATGTATACCATGTGTAAAATTAGAATTTGAATGCTCCAAAGCCCCAAAATCATAACAGCAATCAAGGAAGGTATAGAAAGTATAAGTTAATCCAGGAGTGAAATTGTGCATATATTTGATTAGTCTTAAGTATGTAATCAGTAAACATTATTAAACCCTGTCTCAGTTTACATCACATTTGCTGCTTTACTCCCTTCCATCTTTTATAGTACCAACATCAACATTTATCAACTTTAGATTCTTTCCTAAGATGCATTTTCTGTACATTTTGATATCTCTGAGCTGAAATGAATTGCTGTGAGCCTTCAGCAAATTTCGGATGTCTAGGGTGATCTTAGGAAGTAATATTGATTCTTTTCAGGTTTGTCCCAACATCTACACATTTTTTGATGATTCCGATAACAGCTATCATGTCCCATTTTACAGATTCAAATCAATCTTGCAGTTTACCTTCACCTCTATAGCCTAGCTCTTCACATACTTTGGTCCTAGTTGGTAAACTGGAAGCAGGAGTATTGAGACGTGATTTTGAGAGGTTTCGTCAAGGTAGCGAGTGGTTAGCTTTGTTTATCAGTGTTTGTTATCACCCCTAGTGTGGCAGGTGATACGCTAGTGATAGTAAGGGTACGTATTCTTTAAGTTTGCTTTGTTGAAGTCTGCAGGAAAAATGAACATCCTTCAGCATGGAACTATTTATTCCATAATAATCTTCAGATGTTAGCTCAGTATGATGGTGATGTTGCCTTGCAGAGAGATGTAGACAAACAATGGAAAAACACCAGGGAACTCCAAACAGAAGGTAAAATGGGCAGCAGCTGACCATTAAATGCTCCAAATCTGGTGAGCAGCTTTTTAGATGATTTTAACTTCCTTCCACTTACATTTCCATTTACTAGGTCTTGTTATCTGGTTGTTCCTAGTTGAGTCATGGTGGTTGCTTGATAACTTGATAGTAGCAGTTCTGTATTTAACAAGCTAAAAGCTGAACCCCGCATACTCACTCCAGTGTTTAAAAGAGTTTGCTGGTCATAATTAAAAACTTTACAAATTAATTGCAAAAGCAATGAAAATAAAATTGTGTATAGAAAAAAAATACAAGGACCAGCATGCAACATGGTGCCACTCTACCTGGCGCCTTGATTGGTAAAAATGTGTTCTCAGTGTTGCTTGTACTGCTATTAGGGAGAAGGTCTTTCCATAATCTGAGATAGTGATGGGGTGTCAGAGATGACCTTTTAGCCCATCAAATGTATGACGTCATGCGCCACACTCCAGTTGATCGTTTCCAAGACAACATGTAGGCAAATGGCAGCAACATGGTATTGACATGACATAAAAATTCATTTTAATAACATTAGTCAAATATCGAGGTAAGAAAGCAAAGAGTAAATATAAATTCCCCATAACTCAAAACCCTAAATGGGTGATGCTAAACCAAAGAAAGCATAATAGAAGGGTCCAAAAATAACTAAATTTAAAATGTCATTACAATAGATCCCATTACCTTGCCGTGCTGTGGTTTTATTCCACCTACCATTAATAGTTTGGTCACTGTAAACTTGCCCAGTGTGAATGACTGTGTGTGTATGTTCAAGTCAATTTGCCCTTTTGTTGGATTGGTACTAAAATTTTAACATTGGTATCGATACCAACTTTCGGACCTAAGTACTGGTACTGAAGCAAATAATGGCTAACTACAGCACCCCCAGGTCTCACTCTTGCCTCCTAGGTGCTATGCACAATCGCACACTTCCCTTTTGCGTCACATAAATACACACCTCCCTGCCTTGCTGCTTTCTGTGGTTCCACTTTGAAATTTCCTGCATGGGGGGGGGGGTCCCCCATGTTGATAAGCGGAAGTTGTTTACCCATGTAGCCTTAAGAGTTGTGAGTGGCCCATGGAGTATCAAGTGTGTCAGACAACAGATGAATGGAGAGTTCAGCACAAGGTTTTTTGAACCTGCTGTTCAGTTCCAGTACTAAAAGTACCGAACTGCTGGTACTGTACCATTTTAAAAACTGGGATTTTTGGTTCCTGTTCTGTCTGCATTTCTACTGGCTTAGACTCCATCTGTCCAGCACAGATTCATGTAATTAATTGATTTTTTTTTTTTTACTATATCATATTTATAGATTTGTATAGTATTGTGTGTTTATCGTCGAATAATGTACATTTCATGGGAAACTGAAGTAAGGGCAGGATAGTGGAGCAGTGGTTAGCACTGCTGCCGCACTGATCCTGTATCCTGGGTTCAGATCCCATGCACAGTTGCCATTTGTGTGGAGTTTGCACATCGTTCCATGTCTGTGTGGATTTTTTTTGGATCTTTTGGTTTTCTTTGCCACCATAAAGGCATGTCCAAGGTTAGTTCCTGTCTTGCACATAGTTATGACAGGATAAGCTACAGAATTCTGTAGCCTTTAGAATGTTATAGATGAAAATAACTTCTATACTGAATAGAGGAATGTATGGACTAATGGAAGATCTGAACTGAATAGAATTATTGCATGAGAAGCTTTTCAGAAAATGATACAATAAAAAGAGGCTTTTGCTTAGAGTCAATCTTAAAGTGGAGAGATAAATTTTAAGTACACTAAGTGTTCATCGGGCCTTTGAGCCTGTTGCTGCACAAGCAGAAAGTACCCACACGCTCTTATCTGCTTTCTTATCCCATGTGTCACTGCTAATGTATACACAAATTTTGCATTTGGCTCATTGGCTTTTGCAATGGCACATAGCCAGACATAGCCCCTTAAACTCGTTAAAAAGAATCCTGGCACTACAGGCTGTTGTATATAATGTAAAATTGGAAAAGATGACAAACTTGACATTGCTTATTCTAAACGTTTATTTCAGTTTTCTAATGGCTGAGTACTTAAATATCTCAGTGATGTGGTAGTGAAAAAGTACAAGCCAGCCACATCACAAAACCCAGGGGCTAATGGTCATGGGTCTTGTCATTTCCTGGCAGTAATTTGTTATTTACAACTTGAGTACCCTTTGTTTAACAGAGGTTTGTTTACAGAAGCAGAACGTACGTGTTTTATGTAAATACGGTGAAATATTAAATGCCTATTTCTTGTTTCACAGAGCACATGTTGTCATTCCCAATGTAGTGCTCATTCACCGTTTGCTAGCAAGTACTTAATTAAAAAAGGAAAATCAGAATCAATAAGTATGACATCATTTGAACCTCAGTTATCAGATTTAGGCCTGACTTCCACTCGGCTAGTTATGTATTTTTATGAGTGTGCATGCATTTGTATATGGTTAACTGAGGGAGAGTACAGGACTATGTGTCTGTCTCTGTCATTTTTTCTGACTGTATTTTTAACTTTATACATATCATACATTTCATTAATAAATTACTTATACTGCCAGATATGAAGCATGCCTTGCAGTGTGGTCTCGTGGTTAAGGCTTTGGACTTCAAACCCTGAGGTTGTGGGTTCAGATAATAATAATTTTACTAACACTGGGTGACCCTGAGCAAGTCACTTCACTTGCCTGTGCTCAAACGAGAAAACCAAAAAGAAATGTAAGCAACTCTATCCTAAGTGATGTATGTTGTCCTGGATAAAGGCATCAAGTAAATGTAAACATTATAAAATGAGTAATTTTTAAAGCACAGTTTCATTTGCAGTGCAGTTTTTGATGAGTGTTTACAGCACTTTGAGGTTTGCTATTTATAGAGCTATAATAAAATTTCACCTTCAGTGGCCCTGAAATAAAAATAAGCAAAGCATTGCAAAGTCTAATTTACATTTTTCATAGCATACTGATTGGTTATTTTTTCGTTTTAGAATTTATATTACACATAGTTTCCTATATATTGTAAATCAAAAGCCTGTAATAATGCAGCAAATTAAAAACACTGAGAAATGCCCAAATAACATAAAGTATATGTAAAAATGTAAAGAAAGAAAGAAAGAAAGGGAAGTGTGTACATGCGTGATAAAAGCCTGCACACAAATGAAAGAATTTTTCAAACACAATTGCAGGTGCATTGTTATACAGTTTCAGTAGATTATTGCCAACTTTCAATTTCAATATTGCACAGTTTGTTTTGAATTAAGATACTGAAAGTTCGGTGAGAGAGCAAAGCTGTGGGCCACAGCAAAAGAATGGAAGCACCTAAAGTGTCAGTTCAGGAAGGTGAACAAGAAGTTTAAGAAGGAAATTTTGTTAGCAAGATCAAGTGAGTTTTTAGAGACATCTGCGATCAAGAGCAAGTCAGAAGCAATGAAGAATGTCAAGCTGGAAATGTGACTGGAGGACTGCAGGGCCTCTAAAACACAAAGCGACGTGGTTCTTGTCAAGCCAGTGATTTCTAAGAAGATATCTTGACAGATCTGCTCCTTCTCTTCCACACTTTTCCTTGTGGTTAGTTCTTACTCCATACATGGATTCAAATGACTTGTTCAGGCACTGAAAGATGAAAACTGCTGACAGCATAGATTAATAGAGACCTGTAGTTGAGTCCCAAGGCAAAGAGATGATTAACTTAGGATGAGCAGAAGTGAGTGCAAAATCAAGAATGATGAAAAAATATAAGTAAGATGTTGGAAACAACATCAATAAAACCTACAGTGTTACAAGCCAGTTTACCTTGGGGCCTTGCAGTTTAAGATCCCATGAAGCTTTAACAGCTCCAATAAATTCCAGGACTTCATTTCTAAGCTGTAGTATTTGTTTGAAATGATGATTTGTAGAAACAGAGTTGGGAGTTAAATAACTACGATGGCGAAATGTCATCGTTTTTATGAGAATATCAAAAGAGTAGTCAGTAAACAGTCGTAGGTCATTGCATATAAATCAGAAACCCAAACCAAATTGTTAACCAAAATGTAGAAACAAAGTAATATTCACAGTGGAACACACACAAGATTCAAACTCTTATTTGTTAATTTTGTAGTAGGCAAGGAGGAATATCTTATTAAAACTTTGTAGGCCTTTACAGAGTACAACATCACTAATGTATTTCTTACTAGCCATGTTACCTGTTGAAGATGGGTAACAGAATAAATTTACAAATATTTGATTTTTACGCCCTATATGTACCTTCAGCATTCCTCGTATGCCTTTCCTCCATATCCGTGTGTGCCTGAACCCCTTTGCCTGGCTCACCCTCTTTCAACTGTGTTCCCATATACCCTGTTTCTTAGACTCTGTCATTTCAAGGTGCCTTATTTATCTCCTGTCTGCTTTTAGTCTACCAGTAATGGTAGATAGGCCCCCATTGCCAGCTGTAAAAACATAATTTGTGTTCTTGAGAATGCTTCCCATCTTTATAGACCACTCTCCATGTGCCTGTTATGCCTTTGCTCTTCCTCTTGTGCGTCAGACTCTCTTGCCCAACCCTTACTCTGTTGATTGTGTCACCAAAGCCAAACTCACCAATCAGATTGCTCGGAGGGACCACCCACACACACACACACACACATGCACAACACACACACAGCATCGTTTTATTATATAGTATATAAGAGTACATAATAAAACTATTTAACTGTGTTTTTATTAGTGAGTTCATAGGTTCCCTTGGAGATGTTTCACCAATAAGCAACTACATAATAGCAGCTATAAGTAAATAATACGAAGAGTGCCATTTTACAACAAAAAAGGAAAACAACAATTTGAACTGAGTTAAAACAAAGACCCATCCAAAAATGAAACTGAAGCACATTTCTTAACTTCTTAGAAAAAGTAGGAGATTAGAAACTATTATTCACTTGGTATTGAAAGTTAAATTCTTGAAAGGGAGTGGGAATAGTGGGAATACATTTGATTTGGGGGCTCATATTACTGCCTTAAGGTGTTTCAGTTGCTGGACTTGTCATTTTAAATGCATCACGGTGAGTGGCTGATTCCAAGTTGTGTACGGCACTGGACATGGCACACAAGGTGAGGGAGTTAGTACTCCTTACCATCCAAAGTGATCGCAAACATTGATCAGAGAAGGCTGATCTATAAATAGGTTTCACGTAGTTGTCTTTCAAAATATCTTTTCACAGAAACAGATAATGCCAAAAACTGAAATGAATTCATGAGCAGTGCTCTTTAAATGAACACATTGATCACTTGGAAATCATGAATGAAATTCCGTCAGTTTCCCATCCTTGTATTTGTCCTTCAGCATGTTGTTGGATCGCAGAAAAATCACTTACGATATAAACTCAGATGGCAGTTCGTCAATAACACAGTCAAATGGGTTTGGGAACATCCTTATTTCTGTTACACTTACATAAAGATCAGAACTGCAGTTTCAGGTCAGAAAGGGTGTCTTCTGCAAAGCTGGGTGGAAATAGCAGTCCTGCTTCCTGCATGAACTTTTCACAATCACAAAGTGTAAGAAGAAACTCCTCATCAAGTAGGATGCTTAAAGAAATAGCTTTTGCAAAAGTGCTTTCACCATGATGTAAATTTCACAGATAAATGAAGCTTTGTCTTGCATTCTGACTGAATTCATTTAGGTGCATGGTTAAACCTACAAAAAAGCATATTTCCAAAACTATTCACTGTTTATGAGTGGTGGATAGTACATCTCTCTATTATAATAAAAAAATCTTGGGAAGAGAGGCGAGACGTGACTTTCTCAGAGAGACACTTTCACATCCTGTGAGACAAGACTTTTTGCCAAGACATTTAACCACACCCAGGGCCTTAAATAAAAGACAAAGTTTAGATGACAAAGTAGTACGTCGTAAAGAATTCGAAAACATTGCCGTGATAGACATGCAGAGCAGGTAAGAGATAATGAAAGTACTAAAATTCGAAAGTCTCAAAAAAATGATAGTAAAGATCGCATTAGCGCAAACAAGTGGAAATTATTACTCGGTGAAATGACGGAACAGCGAAAAGAGATTGAATATATTGTTCGGATTTAAACTTTAAATCGTAGACTTGTAGATAGTCTAATTCGTGTTGCCATCAGGGAAAAGTAATGTTTCTTCCCAATGAAAAGGCCTATCCGTGAGAATAAATAGATTTGTTGTTTGGTGAAAGTGAAATCCACATACGCGAGCAGCACAGATTCGAAGTGGCTGGCGCATACCGCAGGCTGGGGGGGGTTGGCAAACGATGGCAGTCTTTTTTGACTTTGCTTATCAGATGAGACACAACATTGCTTCTAGTGTATTCAACTCTATGAGCAGCTGTGTTTGCTAAAAGGCTGAGTCTTCAATAAGTCTGCTTTTTCTAGGCTAATTTCTTCAGTTGCTTCAGTCAAATTTGTCTCAGTGCTGCTTTCCCATGCACCAAGTGTTTAATTTGCAAATTTCATATTCATTTAGCTCTGCAATAGTCTTGTTTTATATTAAGCAAAATTCTTTGTTGCTGAATCAATAATAAAGTAGTTCACACTCAACTGTTATTCTTCTGATATGATAATTAGAAATATCATTGAACTTGTTTATTAAATATACAGCTGTATTCATTGACACACACTGAAATACATGGGGCAGGCGTGGGAAGAAACACGCTGCTTCAGGGCACTGGTATCGATAACTGAGGTGACAAAATAGGAAACAATAAGACATGTCTATTCCATTAACTAGAGAATTGAATCTCACCAATGCATGCTTTCATTCGGTTATGTTTTATTTTTATATTTTTTAAAAAGTAGCTGAGTTACCCATGTATGATAAACAGATTACTATGTTAAAACTGTAGAAGAATAAACAGCATCTGATTTTATTTTGTAGCCACTTGTACGCAAAATTTTCTGCCGGTGGGACACCTGCATATTTCAAAGCTGTTTGTGTACATTGCAGTAAACCTGGGAGTCAATCAATAGCAATAATGGAATTTTTACATACCCCAGGGTGTCTTATTTCAAATAAATCATAAGGTTCCATGTTGTCTGCTTTTTCATTAGTAAAGTATGCAGTTTGCATATGTACACGTTGAAGCGAGCAGCACGTCACAGCTGAGTGAATCTTCTTTTATCAAAGATCCCACCTACGTTGAGCCACATACAGTTAATGCTCATTACCATTGAATAGCTGAGGTTCATGGCATTCCAGTGAAGTATAGTTGTCTATGATTGGTCAGTCATATTACATATCATAGCTGTGAATGAAAGGCAGGAAATATGTGACAGCTTATCTTTACCCACTTTTCTGCAGAAAGCTTCTGTGAGAGTGCATGTGGAGTTTTTGATTGATGTTCAATAAGACCTGAAGTTAGTACTAGGGAAATTATTCTTCTTCAAAAAGAAAAACAGACGATTGAGGAAGACCTAGAAAAGTTACAAAATGCTAATGATATGGAACATTGTTTTGACTCTTATTGACAACGACACGTTTGCTGAATGACTCGATGCTATGTTTGATTTGTAAGAACTGCTTATAGTTTACTATAAATTTGAAATGTCGTGGTATGGAGTCTTACATGTCTTTGTCATGGATTCAATTACCATGTCCAGATATGTCTGCTGCTCATTCTGTCTATCTTAGTTTTCTGAGCAGTGCTCTTCCAGTTGCAACTTAGAGTACTGTACTGGCAATGTTTTTTTAGTGTACTGCTGAAGTACTGTTACACTGTATTTGCTTGAAGTTTCACATGAGGACCCACCATTTCGATCAAAAGTTACTGAATCATGCTTGTCAAACTTTCACAGGGGATCACTTTTTTCGAATGTAATTTGTATTGTTACCCATGCCATAAAGCTGCTCATAGTTTCAGGTGGGGGGCTCCTTCTCCCCTGAGTCAAATGTCACTGAATCACACTACTCAAACCTCCATGGCAGACCACTCTTTGATCAAATGTCACTGAATCATGCTGCACTGCACAACACCACTTTCACTTGGGGAACCCTCTCCTCTTCTTTCACTTCGATTGATTGTCACCTTCATACCGAAAATGTTTTAATATTTACAGAAATATTAAAAATAAATTGAAATAATAAATATACTATTATTTATGTAAAAATCAGCTGGAGTGAGTAAACATCAGATGTTAAGTGATTGGTTCTTTTGAAACAACTTATTTTTGTTGTATCTCATGGAGCATATATAAGCAAAGTCCTCTTTGAAGTCACTCAAGCAACATAAACCTGCACATGAAAGAAACATTATGTAATTAATCAATGCCTGCAACTTTCAGTGCCTGACCTTGTTATATGTTTATAGTCATTACAAAGAAGACACAAATAAAAAATTGCAGACGGTTAAAAGACAATGGAAAATTATTTGTATTCTTGGAATGAACACAATTTGGCCCATTTCCAACGCCTGTCAAAATTTTAGCCACTATTATGTGGCTGCGAAGAGCTATACAGTAACTTTCAATATATGATTTCAAATGTTTCACTGTTCTTGGCTTTCAGAATCTCACGTTAAACAATTTGTTCTGGCGTCCCCAGATCTTGGTTGTAGATTAGTGTTCTATCAAGAAAGCATATTATTTGAAAATGAAGAAAAAAAGGAAATATAAGTAGCAAAACATACTGACTTTATTCCATAGAACGTGAATGGCTAGATCCAACAGGGTGTAAACTCAACGAACATGTTTAACGTTTAAAGTCCGAAAGTTTGCAATCGGGGGCAGTACCGAGGTAATGTGTACACTGCATTTTAAGTGGGTCTACTTTTAATTTATCTGAAAATTTTCCTGACAATCTGTATGTATGCACCATTGATTTGGGACTAAAAATGAAAGAAAGTAATATGTTGCATAGCAAGATTTCTCAAAAAAGCCACCTCAGACAAACTTCGCTCACCTCCCCCAAGTATACTGTGGGCAGAAGAACGTAGGCTAAACTGTGACAGGGACTAAGACTAATATAAACCCCAAATTTCATGTAAACCAGTTAAGCTGTTCTTGAGTAACATACAACAGACAGACAGACATTCTTAACTTTGTTTGCATAGATATAGATATATACAGTAAGTACATAATCATATCTATCTATCTATATATATATATCTATATACATATCTCTATATATATATCTATTCTAATCTAATCTGATCGTGTGGGTGGTCACCTACCAGGTAACGCTTGTGGTTGGTCAGCAAGTCAGCTAACGTCCGCCACGGTGCCCTCTTTCAGTTGTGAGAAGCAGATCTGTATAAGTATTACTTTATTTACTAGCTTTGTCAAAATTATTATTTTTTTGCTTAATCACTGTTTTATTTAAAAGAAAACTTCTGTGTGTTTGTGACAACACACAAAGTAAGCTCTGCTTTGGAAATCGATCTTGTACTACACAATCGCAAGGACTTTCTCTTGTTACCACACAAAGTTTTGTTGCCTTTCTGTGTGCGGCACCATTTTTTATAATGGTGGCACAATGCAGTTGCAAGTCATGTTGCACATGATTAGCAGCAGGTATCTTTGCCATCAGCAATGTGTTGGAGCCAGTAAAAAATAGTACATGAAATGGCAGCGTCCAAAACATTAACAAACTGCAGATAAGCTAACATTACAAAAGAACAAACAATGGTAATAATGATGATAGTTTAAAAAATGTAAAAAATGATTCTGGATAACACAATGAGTAAAATTATTCTGCATCATCCAATAAAAGTAGAAGAAGAAAAAAGCAGAAAACAAAATCTACACTATTTTCCCATCAGTGAAAACTGCCTTGGTCGTAAATTTAGCATTTGCATGATTTAGAGACCTTTACTCCATTTCCACACCACCTTCAATAAGTAATTTAAGCAAGCTGGTATTAAAAAGTGGCTAAATATAAATTTTAATACCTAAACACTTTCAAATATCATGCACATTATTTTTTGTTGTAGATGTATTTTGAAGTAAAGTTCTGCATCTTTTGAGTTATAAATAGTACGTTGATTCTACAAAGACATATGTCAGAAGTGTTGGTTTAATATTTTCATAGTCTATCATCTGTCACTTATCAAACAGGTCTAATCCAGTCCAGAACCACAGGAGCCAGAGCAAAGGTGTAATGGTAGAACCAGCCAATCACCAAACTACTTTCTTTGTGTTAACTTCCAATTGTTTCTATCCAGCACTCTATCCACACTGAAGGGCACCACAATTTGGCAGAAAAATAAAATGTATTAGGCTGTCGATTGCATCAGTATTTTTCCAAATCTTACGACATCTTATCTTTTTTATTCATGGAGGGAATTTCTGATTTGGCAGATTGCAGTTCTACTGCTTGTCGCTGCCATTTTGGCTACTAAATTTTGAGATGCTGTATGGAAACTGTAGGAGATTTCCCGTGCTTCATCTGTCAGCCTGATCTCTTCAACCTACACTTAAATTAGTGAATTCACCTCACCAAATTTATATCCTTTGTGTGTTTTCAATTGCAATTTCTGTTCTTCCTCATCTAATAAGTTTTGAAGTTCAGAGAACAGAGGAGAGCCTTGAGTAAAGAACATGAGTCATGCTGTTATAATTTGGGGGTTTTGAGCAGATTCCATTTTTTCATTTTGTTTTTATGTGTAAATTTATTTAGAGATATAATTATTGTTGATATATTTATAACATGAATGGGTTGCCGTTTCGTTTCTTGCTTTAAATCGCAGCATCTGCCTTTTTTTAAACATAACTGTGATAAAATAGTAATTGCTAATGGTGGAATGTTACTGCCACATGGCTGTTGTGAAATCTAGGCCCAGGAAAGTCAAGAAAGGCTGCAGATTTGGAAATTATGCCCAAAAACTTTAAATAGGCCTCCAAATACAAAGTTTGCTCAGTTATGAAACTCAAAAACAAGCTTGCAGACTGCCCATTAAAAAAAAAAAAAAAAGAAACAAGACTGTAAATTTCAGAAAGGAAGAGGGTAAGCATAAAACCCCTTGTCCAAGAACAAAATATAGTTATTAATAAAAATGATAAAGTTTATTTCAAAGGATGTAAAAACTCCAAACAGAAAGTTTCCAATATATTACCTTGAAGAGGCAATCTAAAAATGAACAAAATGCAAAAACCAGGAATCAATAATGAGAATTTACAAAAGGGAAATCCAAGAAAGTTTAGCCAAATGATTATTTTTCAGCCAGGATTACCCCCAGTTCTACAGAGTTCAAATTACTGTATTATATCTGTTTTGATCATTTTTGATTAATTTATTTATGTCAATGTTACGTTTGTTAAATATTTGCATTATTGTTTGTTCTTGATTTTGTCTCTTAATCTCTGTTATGTGCCTTGTGCTTTGTGGGCGATTCCCCAAGAGGCAGTACCACCTGCCCATTATCTCAAGGGACTGCGCTCAGACCGGTAAAAGGGAAGGGTTTCCCACAGTTCCTGGTGGTTCCATTACAAATGCTTTTTGGGATAGTAAATCCTTTTGCTTGGTGTATTACTGGATTCTGGACCTTTTTGCTCTGTTTTTTGACTTTGCCATTGGATTACTCTTTTGGGATTTGGTTTGCTGTCTGAATGCCTTAACTGTTTAGGGAACTTCTTTTGCTTTTGTGCTCATTGGAGCTGATTTTCTGCTGAAGTGTATTTATGTATTAATAAATCTTTTTAATTCTTAAACATTCTACATGGTCCTCTGTGCTACTAGCTGACGGTGTGTCTCCCTCTAGTCTGCATTTTGAGGGTATTTTGGAACTTTGTGCTTCATAGCACAAATGCTCTTTTGGACAAAATGTACAAAAGACAAGGAAAATGTCTAACAAAATTAACGCAAGGCAATTTAAAATGATTAATAAATAAGAAAGTACTAAATAAAATATAATATGATACAAAAAGAAGGAAAAGAAAATAAAACTGTAAAGCATTCATACAAAATAAACAAATAAATAAAGAGTATCTAAAGGTGGAGCCCTGGTTAGACCATGACAGTGAAAAACAGAAATTGGCACATGGGACATCATTGTGCCATCGGCATTTAAAATAGCGACAGCCTGTAAAATAAAACCTTACATACTAGTTTGTGAATAAATCTTCAAGGAAGGTAAGATTTTTGCATGTAGTTTGCTATTTTACTTTTGTGGCTAGTGCTGTGCCTTTAGCAATAGGTATTTTGGACTTACTGCGGTGGGCTGGCACCCTGCCCGGGGCTGGTTTCCTGCCTTGTGCCCTGTATTGGCTGGTATTGGCTCCAGCAGACCCCCGTGACCCTGTAATTAGGATATAACGGGTTGGATAATGGATGGATGGATTTTGGACTTATCAGTTTTGATGTTTTGCTAAGAATTTTTGACTACAAGCTCTCTCATCTCCCGGTACTTGAACAATACTTTCTTTTTCTGCCTTTCCCCTCTGTGGTAGTACACATACAGGTTGAAGGGGGTCACTTCGTTCTGATATAAAAGTGGGCCTAGTTTCATGGACACTTTTCATTAACACTTTACAGCAATCAGTATTTTTCTTAGGAGAAAATTTGTTTATTGGAGCAATTTCCATTTGTTTACATGGGAATATGAAATTCAGAGTTATTATTAGTCTTATGCTTTGTAAGACCAACATGACACGATGGAGCTGTACCTGTCACTAAATGATGTGCACTACCTGCCTGATCTGTGTTGGAGCCATGTGCAGAACTTTCACGCATATTCACTGTGAATGGACTCCACCTCACACGTTACAACACTTCCTTATCTGCTTCACATGAATAATTTACTGCATGATTTCACTATGTGATAGGTACTCCAAATAGATTTTCACCCTGCATTTTTTAAAATAATTAAAAAAATATCTCAAAGTATTTTCATTCGAGAGGTGCATTATCTGAGCGTAATGAGAATATTATGAAAATACTTCATTATTCTGCATAGATTCCTTTTTGTGATCAAACTTTTATTATACAAACATATTATACAAAGCAAACAGATACAGCAAACATGATACTATATGGTCTGCTTCAGTATAATATATAATAGTTTCACAAACATTGCAAACACACGACCTTAAGGAAAGAAAAAGAAAAAATATTATTTTCCTTCTCTGGAGTTTGTTAAGGAAAAAAGGAGAGCCCCCCTCCACAATTTTTAAGGATCATAGAAATTTTATTAGGGGGAGAATTCGTTTCTAATTATCTGGTTACATAATTGTTGTGTTACTTCTTAAAAAATGTAATGTTATCTTGTGATGATTGGTTAATCCTTGTTGCTGAAAGTTCAAGGTAAACCAGATTAAGAAAAGTAGTTTTCCACTATGATAAAGAATAGTGCATCAGTACTCTTCCATGGGGATATTAGTGCTAGCTTGGCTGCTATTGCGTCAAGTGAAAAGAGCCTTTTCTGGTTTAGGCTAAGAGGTACTGTAGCAAGGAAAGATCTAAGAATAGAAATACTGTATGTGAGGATATATAGGTATCTTTGTGGATGAAACAGAGGCCACAAAATTTGAAATGACTGCTTAGAAATTCAAAACTGCTGAACAATCCCAGAAAGTATAAATAAAGTACCTGGTATTTGACAATGACAGAGTGGACAAAGAGGATCAGAAAATAACCCCTTGATTTAGCATCTTTGAGGAGTGTTATGTAATTGGTGCACAAATGCAAATTGTATTTCCTGGTGATTTCAGATTCTTGATGCTAGTTGAATATTTTTGAACACAGAGTTCCAGGACATAGCAGATGTAAAATTGATATCATGAAGCTAGATTGTATTTTTCTGCATAAATTCATTGTATTTTGTGTCTTCACTGCTGGAATAAGCATGTTATGCTCCTTGCTATGTAGTGCAGATCGGGTGGTGACAGGGACAGTTACAACCTGGGTAAATAACGCTAACCCCTTGACTCACAGGCTTTGTGGGTGTTGGTTAGTTATAGTGATAGGCTCTCAGCAGACACAGAGAGAGATGAAGGACTCAAACTATAATTTTATATGAATTTAGAATTTTATCTGAGATAGGCATGGTGACATGTTGTTTAGCACTGCTGCCTCAAGTTACATTTTTGGCCAGAATAATCAGTTCAGCACCATTGGTAGACACTTCCCTCACCCTCCAGAACAGTTAAAAGAACATTACACCATTATAATTAGTTCTAAACTAGTTCAGTTCCTCCTTCCCCATTGACTTCAGTGTATTTTGATGAGTTCATCAAAATTCCCAAACCTTTCCAAGTGTTTAATGTGAAGCATTCAGCGTGGTTTGCTCATCATTTGTGAAGTGCCCTTTCATGATGCAGTGTGTAGTGGAGTCCTGTGCTTCAAGCTGCTTGGTCATGCATCTGGACACACAAGGATGTTATTTTTATTGATCACACAGTTTAATAAGCACACCTTAGTGCTAACATATGTTTTCACTTACATTAAGTGAATTGTTGAATTATATCTCACACATAAATGTGGTGTTTTCCGAAATGTAAGTCTATGGGAGCGTATTAGAGGAAATGTACTGAGAATTGTAATGTATTATGTGTTTTCATTTAATTTATTATAAACAGTTGATATATTTTTTGTGATTGCATGTTACTTGGCTCGTGATTTTTTGCTATGACAATATAAACATATGATTAGTTGTTGATTGATATGAAATCAGAGGTGGAAACATTGGGTTTGCTGACAGACAGGTTTAAATACTAGTAATTCAATGAATGTTTTGCAACAAATTGTGAATAACTAATACAGACAGTCTTTTGACAGGCTGGATTGGCAGGGACTCACACCAGGCTTTCCATAGCCAGAGCCAAGAATCATTCAGGCTTGAGCAGCGCAAAATAAATGTCACATACAGTAAAGCTGAAAATCAGATTTTCCCCTTATTGGATATATGCATATGCATATGAGCACACAGAACTCATCAAGGCTTTGAAGTTAAAATAGTGCTGCTTATAAAAGTCTGCATCGAAGACAAGCCTGATTTGTTTTCTTCAGAGGTGTCTAAAAAAATAAATAAAATGACAGACTGTCACAGACATTTTCTTTGATTAAAGTATTCAAGTCCAAGATTCAAGTCCAAGCAGTATATTAATTGTTTAGCAAAGAATTTCAAAAGAACACAGTCTACTGCTCATTTCAGAATCCGTCAGTACAATTCTACCTGACAGGGCTAAATACAGATTCACTTTTCCACATCATTGTGAGATGAAATAAAGACGCATTCTGTTTTCTTCTGGGTGGTGCAGCACATAACACTACTGTCTTACAGATCCCCTACCCTGAGTTCTAATCACACACCTGGATGTTGACTGTCTGGAGTCTGCATGTTCTTCTTGTGCCTATGTTTGCTTTTCTCCATCTACTGTGGTTTTCCCCTTACCCTCCTAAAGACATGCAGATAAGGTGAATTGTAGAGTCCAGATTAGGTGTGTATGGGCATGTGTATTAGTGGGCCAGCAAGAAGATGGCATCCTTTCCAGTTCCTGCCTTGTACCCAGTGCTGCCAAGGCAGGCTCTGCTATCTATGACTGATTGGGTTTGATAATGTTTTGCTGTGTAGTTTGTTTGTAATTAACATGATGAATAAGTGGTTGAAAAAAGATAATATATTCTACTAACAATCAGGAGAATTCTAAACTCTCCATGCTGAAAATGGATGGGGCCTCCAAAGTAGAATGTTTGGATGTGTGCATGGTATAATCCTCAGATACATTCCAGAACTTAGTTAACTGATTTGAAAGTTGGAGGATTTTACATTTTTAGGTAGTTCATCAAAGAGCCAGTTATCACATCTTTGTGTATGAAATATTTTTTACAACAATGAATCATATTCAAATATAGCAGTGATAATAGAAATCAATACACGTGTTAGTAGACTACATTAAGTACATGCGTTTTAACAGTGCTTTACAATGTCATGTAGTTAAAAATGACAAATTGTCTTGTGGTGTCTTCACAGGTAGCAGATTCCAGTTCAAGTGATGTAAAAATGGTGTTGATTGATGTGTTACTGCTAGTTGTTGGACATGGAGGGTTTGTGGCTAATTCTAGTTCAGATTATTTAAACATATCATTTTAGAAAAAGACTTTCTGGGAAAATCTAACGGCAAAATTGTGGCTGATTTGGACCATGATGCAGAGCAGGTCTGGAGCTTTACTGATAAATTATAGGGTCAGAGAAATGTTGAATCGTTGTAATGGGCAGATAATGTAGCCAAGAGGTTGTCTTAAGTGTAATTTAGACTCCATATTTGTTGACTGTATAATTACTGAACAATGCTTCCATAATTTCTGTCCATTTACATTTTTGACCTACATCAAGCAGCAGGAGAAATGAGCTGGTGTGTTCGCTTCTCCGGGCATTTGACTATCTAATGTGAGTGGCTTTTGGACATGTAAGAGGAGAAAATATACAAATATGCAAATTAAAATGACCCTTCTCAAGATAAAGTTAAAACAGTAAACTAATCTGTAACTGAAGTCACAAAGAATACTTCTCTGTTTTAAGATAAACAAGTCCGAAAATTTGCCAATGCTTTTTAATAAGAGATTTTGAGATTTCATAAATTTGTATAGCAAGCTATATTTGACATATCTCAAAGAAAATCAAACTTATAATGTTGTTTGAAGAATACATGTGACACATTCAAACAAAATTGGTCCATTGAGAGCTGCATTGTTTCATGTGGACAGACAGACAGAAAGACAGACAGACATGGCAACCATAGTAGGTGCTTTTTGTATCTAAAAAGCCAACAAAAGCAACAAAATGTTACACTTTTTACCCCTAAGACGAATAAGAGAATGTTAGTTCAGTTGTCCCAGTAGTGGAATGATTTAGTAGCAAAAGCAAATAAGATGAACAAGAGCATTTAAGGAGTGTTAAAAGACAGGCAGAAAGTGACAGGGTGAGTTACAAGGCAGCAAATTGAAATTTAGAAAAGCAATTGCAAAGGTGTAAGATGCTAAGAGGTAAGTTTCATGTTAGCTGTGGAATAAAGGTGTTGAAGGTCACAACATAAAAGAAAAAAGACAAATGGAAATTAATGGGTGTGAATTGCCTGAAAAATGCCCAAGGAAACATAGTGATTGATATTAATAGGATTAAGAACACATAGAACATGAATTTAGATGATTTGCTGAATGAGGAGAATACATTTCAAAATGACAAAGCAATATGATCCAGCCGTCGATTCGTAAAAAGAGAAGGCATGAAAGTG
Source organism: Polypterus bichir lapradei (assembly GCA_026402145.1). Classification (NCBI taxonomy): domain Eukaryota; kingdom Metazoa; phylum Chordata; class Cladistia; order Polypteriformes; family Polypteridae; genus Polypterus; species Polypterus bichir. The sequence continues at coordinate 2,040,783 of JANRMT010062840.1, read as the reverse complement.
TTAAAGAAAATGAAGAGAGGTAAAGCAGCAGAACCAGATGGAGTTGTGTCGGAAATGCTGAAAGCAGTTAATGATACAGTGCAACTCAATTGTAAGAGAAAGAATGATTCCAATAGAATAGGAAAGAAGTGAGCTTATTTCAGTATACTCAGAAAGGATGATCGATTGGAGAGGTGTTTCATCAAGCCATTAAAGCAAGTATTGAATAGTATAAGAGAAAAGAATAAGGAAGGCAGTGAAAGAACATGACATGTAGTTTAATTTCATGTCCTGGTAAGGAGGAGTGAATAAAAGTTTCATTGATACATAAATACAGTAGCAGAAATAAGTTGTTGTGCACCTTTGTAAAATCTGAAAAACACATGTGATAGTGTGTAGTGTGCGCAGTGTTATGGCTTTAAGAACAAATTAATAGTGGCAATCAGGGTAGAAGCTGAGGACATTGACATTATTAAGGTGAAGGGATCTATTGTAAGTCTGTTATTGTTTGTGATAATGAAGGAAGTGGTGGGAAAGCATTATGTGTTATATCAAATATCATGCACTGATACTGAAAAAAATTAGTTTGAAAAGATAAATACAATTGGAGAGCTAGAATAAAAGTAAAAGAACTAAAAATGAAAACTGGAAAGGACAATGTGATTTCTGGAGGAGAAAAAAGCAGGAAACATGGAAGAGGCAAGGGCGGTAAAGGTGATGGAAGTTGTTGTTATGTTTTTATTTTTAGTTAATGGTAAACTTTCACATATCTCTAGAGAACAGACTATTGCATGTGGGTTCATAAAATATTAACTGGTGTGAGTGGAGGTCTGCAAATAGCAAGTGTGACTTTCATGTGCCTTATGTGTTTACGACATATACCTGATACTGGTGTATTGAGTATAAACTTAAATGCATACAATAATTTTAAAAAATGTGGCACGTGCTGTCATTTACTGTATGTGGCATGTTGTGTATGGATGAAGGAGTAGACTTAGCAGTGATGGCAGGTATACGACTTTTAGGAACATACTTAAATGGAATGTCCTCCATTCTGATTTTTTTATCATTGAAGGTATGCCTGTGTGAGAAATTCCAATTTTTACTGAAGGGGAATAAAATAAATGAAATGAAACGAAAATAAAAAAATACGAGGAAGGGTAAAGCTGTATTGTGAGCATTGTCTGGAGGGTTTTACAATTCTAAAATCAGAAATAAAGCTAATCACTCGATCCACTGGTATTCCTTAGATAACCAGTGACTTATGCACTCAAGTGGAGACTAAGGTATATTACAGCCACTTTAAAAACAAGACACACATCTTCATAGAATATGTCCTGGGAATGTGGAATAAACAACCATGTCATATAATTAAAGTGCAGGATGTGATTGGCTTTTAAAATATTTGGGGAAATCAGAGCAAAATTTGCAATGCCTGAAGACACATACTGGAAAGTGGACCAACAGGTTACGAATAAACATAATAAAAATGAGCTGTAGTCAAAGCCAAAATGTTAACAAAAAACAAAATCCAGAGTGAAAATACAAACCAGAATATTAGAGAAGACACTTGTTAAGTCCTAACTCCCTAAAGTGATTAGGATTTTTACTGGTCTGCTTAGCAAAGGCTCATTGTAAGTCAGCCAACCCCCAACTGCAACCAGCAGGCTGTGGCCTATGCTGACACCAAAATTCGTAATTTGCTTCAAACGTTTAAAATTTTTTACAAAAACTCCAAAATATATTTAAATTTCTTCCACGGTAGAGAGAAACTGTAAACTCTTGCTTAGATTGAACTCAAGTTGCTTCCCCAGGATACCACAGAGTATAATAATACACAGGCTACTACGGACTGGTAAAACTACTCCAGCAGCTTACTGCACACATCAAAACACCTGTGTTTTTTCAAGAAGTACAGTCTGCACAGGCCCGTCTTGTAGAGTACCTCTGCATTGTCAAACCAGGCCAGTTTGCTGTTTATGTGAACCGCCAGGTAGTTTTAGCTTGGCACCATTTCCACATCCTGCCCATGAATAGTGACTGGTGTCAGATCATGAAAAATCCCCTCGATCCCCTCCTTGGAGCATTTTTAGCCATTGGATTATTCGTCTATGGTGTGCTAGGAAACAACGTCTGGAGATCTTTTCTGCCTGCTGCCATCAGGCAGTTCAATGCTTTCTCCTGACATCCCAGACTAAATTGTTATTCTCTTTAAGTTCACTTGTATTCATTTTACCATTTCTGCACGATATCTATTATTTGTTTATTTATTTGTTCATTGATTGTATTATTTGTTCTGTGATCTCGTATCTTTGTTTTTTATGTTGCTGCTGCCCTATGCATCTAAATTTCCCCTTCAAATTAATACAGTTTATTTAAGTAATGTTAATGTAATCTAAAGTAATGTAAAGGAATCTATTTCCAAAAAATGGAAAATATAACAAAATGCTCAAAAGAGCAAAAAAAGGCCTGAAAAAGATGCAGTCCAGAACTAACAAAACCCAGTACACCGTGATACTAAAGACGTAGCAGAAATCCTCAAGAAAAGACTAGAAAATCCACAATATCTACAGTAAACTCTGCAGACTCGATGGTTTGCTACTGAGATTTTTTTCTCTGACCCAATATATAGTAAGAATGTGTTCCCAGTAGCTGTGACATTAGGGTGGCCCTCTGCCTCTTGGTGTTCCACTCACAAAACACAAGGAACCATTAAAGAGACACAGTACAAAAAACATTAGATCATAAACAAACATAACAGAATTGACAAAAAAAATCTGAAAAATTATCATAAAAAAAACCCAAAAAAAAAACAATGAAACACAACAGTCGGACGTATTATGTCACCATCTTAAATAGTGGCTTCCTCAAGTTGTAACACATTGTACTCCTGGGATGCTGTTGTCTTCAAGAATATGACTACGGCCCTACATCAAAAACAGACAAAATGGCGGGTACTGTCATCAGTACTAAAATACAAAATGGCAGCACAGTGAACTCAAAAAGATAATAATAAAAATTAATCACATCTTTAAAAGGAATGCATAAAGTAAAATGCATAAACTGAATTCTGTATACATTTATTTCCAGCACGCGTCTAGATGGATAGAACAATCTCCTTTCTTATGTTGAAATTTTTCTGTTCTTATTTGGATGAGTGATGGAGAAAAGAAGGATTTTCAACAGAGGAAGAAAAGAAATAAAATATGGGAGACATGCACCCTTGCTGCAATGGATACCTGCGATAGTAGATGTAGAGGGAGTGAATTTGGATATAAGAGGCTGAACTGGGTAACACCTGAGTAGACTTTAAACTGGTTGTTATTTTTTGACACTTTCATCTCGGTACTAGACATCAGAGGTTGCACTAACAGTTATACAGCATGCATTTTCAGAATTCGGTATATGCTTTTAATAATTACTGTGCTTTGTACAATGCCAGTATTTATTATAAGTGATAAACACTTCAGTTTTAAGCTCTATTATTGTAACCAAGGTGAATTTAATCAAGGACACAGGCTTTATAAAAGAAGAAGTGACATTTGCTGAAGCACCTGTCACATTTCTAGCCCTAGAGATGTGCTGACGAACACACTGCGCGGCGCTCCATTGGCAACAAAACAGGCAGCCCCCTCAATTAATGAGACACATCAGAACTTTTAACCTAATCATGCGTAGACAAGACACATAAGGGATATTTGTCAGTCCCATAATGCCCATCCACAGAAGGCTACAAAAGAGAGAGCATCAAGATACTCGTTTTGAGCACCAGTCCCCTTGACTTACAGTTACTTCATTATAACACAAGTTGTAGCCTTGCCTCTCTTCCACTCAACAAGCACAACCAGTGCTTTGGTTTTTGGTTTGCTTGTGTTAAAATGCATCTTTGCTGTTGTATTAGGCACTTTATGTAACTATTTGCTTGGTGTTACTCTTTCCTTGTGTTTCTCTAGAAATAAAATTATGGCAGCTTACCTAAATCAATATATATCTTCATCTCAATCATTGTTCATCATATCTTATCACACCACTGCCATATCCAGGTAAGAGCGGCATCATTAGCATCCTTAAGATCTTCATCGGTGCATGTAGGGTGTCGGGAACATTCACGGGGAATGTGGTCAACTGATTGGGTGGGCTCACCACAGGGATTTTCAACGCTTGTTGTGAGGACCCATCTAAATAGGTTGTCCCTTGTTTTGCCCACCTTTGACTTACAGTTAGGTCCATAAATATTTGGACAGAGACAACTTTTTTCTAATTTTGGTTCTGTACATGACCACAATGAATTTTAAATGAAACAACTCAGATGCAGCTGAAGTGTAGACTTTCAGCTTTAATTCAGTGGGTTGAACAAAAAGATTGCATAAAAATGTGAGGCAACTAAAGCATTTTCTTAACACAATCCCTTCATTTCAGGGGCTCAAAAGTAATTGGACAAATTAAATAACTGGAAATAAAATGTTAATTTCTAATACTTGGTTGAAAAGCCTTTGCTGGCAATGACAGCCTGAAGTCTTGAACTCATGGACATCACCAGATGCTGGGTTTCCTCGTTTTTAATGCTCTGCCAGGCCTTTACTGCAGCGTCTTTCAGTTGCTGTTTGTTTGTGGGCCTTTCTGTCTGAAGTTTAGTCTTCAACAAGTGAAATGCGTGCTCAGTTGGGTTAAGATCAAGTGACTGACTTGGCCATTCAAGAATTTTCCACTTCTTTGCTTTAATAAACTCCTGGGTTGTTTTGGCTGTATGTTTTGGGTCATTGTCCATCTGTATCATGAAACGCCGCCCAATCAATTTGACTGCATTTAGCTGGATTTGAGCAGACAGTATGTCTCTGAACACCTCAGAATTCATTCGGCTGCTTCTGTCCTGTGTCACATCATCAATAAACACTAGTGTCCCAGTGCCACTGGCAGCCATGCACGCCCAAGATATCACACTGCCTGATTCCACCGTGTTTTACATATGATGTGGTATGCTTTGGATAATGAGCTGTTCCACACCTTCTCCATACTTTTTTCTTGCCATCATTCTGGTAGAGGTTGATCTTGGTTTCATCTGTCCAAAGAATGTTTTTCCAGAACTGTGCTGGCTTTTTAAATGTTCTTTAGCAAAGTCCAATCTAGCCTTTCTATTCTTGAAGTTTATGAGTGGCTTGCACCTTGCAGTGCACCCTCTGTATTTACTTTCATGCAGTCTTCTCTTTATGGTAGACTTGGATATCGATACGCCTACCCCTGGAGAGTGTTGTTCACTTGGTTGGTTGTTGTGAAGGGGTTTCTCTTCACCATGGAAATGATTCTGCGATCATCCACCACTGTTGTCTTCCATGGACATCCAGGTCTTTTTGCGTTGCTGAGCTCACCTGTGCTTGCTTTCTTTCTCAGGATGTACCAAACTGTAGATTTTGCCACTCGTAATATTGTAGCAATTTCTCAGATGGGTTTTGTTCTGTTTTCGCAGCTTAAGGATGGCTTCTTTCACCTGCTTGGAGAGCTCCTTTGACCGCATGTTGTCTGTTCACAGCAAAATCTTCCACATGCAAGCACCACACCTCAAATCAACTCCAGGCCTTTTATCTGCTTAATTGATAATGACATAATGACGGACTTGCCCACACCTGCCCATGAAATAGCCTTTGAGTCAATTGTCCAATTACTTTTGAGCCCCTGAAATGAAGGGATGGTGTTAAAAAATGCTTTAGTTGCCTCACATTTTTATACAATCGTTTTCTTCACCCCACTGAATTAAAACTGAAAGTCTGAACTTCAACTGCATCTGAGTTGTTTCATTTAAAATTCATTGTGGTAATGTACAGAACCAAAATTAGAAAAAAGTTGTCTCTGTCCAAATATTTATGGACCTAATTGTAGCTCGGTTAAGCATGACCCAGTCTTTCCTAGAGAGGGATGTTCCATTGGGTAGGCGATCTTGAGGTGTAGGAAGAGCTTCATTGGGAGGGCTATGGTCAGTCTCTCACCACCTCTCAAGCCTATGTGTTGTGGACTGCTTTGGATTGAGGGGTTCCACTGTGGCGATGCTCCAAAGAGAAGGTAGTCAGCGATTTACTTCCTGCTGGTGGTGGAGTGGGTGTCTGGAGTCATTCAGTTGCTTGAACCTTTCTACTCTTAAACTGGTTTTTTGTCATATATGGGGAGGTTCACAATGTGCCAGTGATGATTCAGCATGCACTATTTAGCTCAGGGTCAATCTTGTTGGCATGGGTTGACCTAGCCCACACTGGAGCGCAATACTCTGCAGTTGAATAACAGAGTGCCATGGCCGTTGATCACAGGGTCTTATGGTTTGCTCCCCAGGATGTGTTTGCTAGTTTGAGAGTTTTTGAGTTTAAGAATATGTTCTTTAAAAGAGAGTGTCTCAATTATTGTTAATTTGCCAGGAAAGCCTGCCCATGAGCAAAAGTCTTTTATCAATTTGGAGCTGTATTCATTACAGTCACTTGACACACAAGCACAACAAAAAACATGTTTAGCAAATGGAGACAATGCTTATTTGTGTCAAATTCAACACATGGATCTGCATGTTGCTTCCTAATTGTTGATGTGCAGTTTCATTTGCAAATGGCATTAAGTTTGTGTGGGTAGTGGTGCTGTCTCAGAGGACAGAGTACCTACTTTGATGCCCTCTATTTGTAGCTTGTATGTTTTTTTTTTTTTTGTTTTTGAGTGGGTTTTCTCTGGAGACTCCAGTTTCCTCCTTCATTCCTATTCGAGGAAGTGTGTGTACGCATTTGGAATCGACCCCATGAATGACTGACCACCATTTTCAGGATTAGTTTCTGTTGTGTACCTTGTGCTCATGGAATAGGCATACAATGTCCATCCCATTTTTTAATGAAAAGATTCACTCGGGAATATTTATGGAAGTTTCAGCTGAAGGTTTCAATGTTTACAGGCATTTAGACTCATTTTCACATTTTTTTTGCCTTTTTCATTTTTGGCAAGCTCTCTTTGTGTTTCCCATATCACCATGGAATTCATCAAGCTTATGCATGTTTTTGGATGCAGGCACATATTCAGTCACTGAAATGCAAATGTGCCCAAGTATGTCACTACTGTAGCCAGGCTCACTATAAATGTTGGGCTTGTCAACTTTGTGTCTTTTGCTCATCCTGCCACGTATGCTGTTATACTCCTTTTTGTCAGTTCTATGGGTTCTCTTGCTCTAAAGGAGCTACATTATTAAAGACAGGCGCTCACCTCTGTCCACAAAGAGACAACTGAGCATAGTTAACTCTTACAAGTTACTTCACAAATCTTCAATTTTTAGGGTAGCAATAGGTCCTAGCAGAACTTTTCCTACCATTTAAAGATTTATTTTCTTGTCTGTTTCTGTGTTGAATATTAGTTCATACTAAAGTGTCATGGGGAGGCTGCGAGTGGCGTTGCCACCTCATATTTCTACTAACTGACTGTGGTGCCCTTTGTATTGTTTTCTGTCCAAATACATGCATGAAGTTTTACTATTGCTGTGAGAGTGCTCTGGGATTTTTGGTTCTTGTTTTGCACTCTTTTCTGTTGTAACGGACAACAGATCTTTAAGAACCCTTATTAGATTCATAAAATGGATGACCATTTCACATAAATATTAGAAAGGAATCTTTGAGTAATGATTTTTTACACTGTCTACATGAGTTTCCTTTATTAAAATTTTAATCCCCTTTTTCTTAGATGAAAGAGCGACATAATTATAGTTGATGATTCTGTTAGAATACTGCTTTCATATTTTTTTAAGGTTAAGTCACAATTTTGCGTATAAAAGGATTAAAAATCCAAAAGGTCACCTGAACTGCTGTCTTATTTTCTACATATCATTCTTGTCATTTAGTCAGACAAATTCCTTTCCCCAGTGCTTCTTCAGTTCTGAATTTGGTCTGACTGCCATTTCTGTTTGCAGTGGTCATTCTGTTATTATGCTTTCATGACCATTTATCGCTCAGTCGTGCATCCGCATATAAAGAGGTTTTTGTTTAGATTGTCAAGCAGATCTGACTGATCATTTAAATTACTATTCCATTTTCTACATTTTGCTCATCTTGTTATCTGGCCAAGGAAAAATCTCTTCTTTGTTGAATTCTAAGTTCTGACTTTGTTTTACCTGGCTTTCTTGTTATCTTTGATTTAACCAACAGGGTGTTTTCAGACTTGCCTGCAGCAATGATCAAGCTAGCACTGTAAAAATGGTTTGTGGTTGACAAGGCTCATGGAAACAGACAAAGTGCATGTGGCAACTCAAAGAACGTGTGATGTGGGTCTGTTGTCGATTCAGGGTCACAACCTGAAATTTTTGTTAACCAAATTTTGGAAAGTTATCACTTCATTTATTTGGTGAAAACAAATTACGTAATATCAGTGCAATATTTTGGCGGTGTACATTTGCTTACATTACAATTCTTTACTTTGATTTTATCAGCTGTTCTAGCAGATGTGGCATATATTACAGTCTAAGGCCAGGTCATGTTGGGCTAGAAAACAACCCCTTGTGCTTTGTTCATATTAAAGATGGCAGCAACAAGACATTGTTTTGTATCTTGAGCTGTAAAGCAGCTGGACACTGCTGAAAGGTAGGTGATTTTACCACTGGAAAAGAATGAGATGAGAGTAGCAAAACAGGGTTCGGGTCCAAATTCATGTAAACCTCATTTTTTTTTATAATTGAGGACGCTTGTGTGTAAAGTTGACATTGGTGTTGACAGCACAGCAAAGCCAGAGCATTGTTACAGAATACAGAATACAATTACATTTTTGCTTATTGAAATACATTTTGGAATCGTTACAACTGTTGTTGAATTTTGCTGATTTTTTTAAAATACTTTTTTTGAAGTCTAACCTTTAAACTTTAGTTTCATGACAATATACAGCATATGTTTTAGATTAATCATTAAGTTTCAGAATTGTGCTAGTATTTTTGTAATTTCATTTTAAATATGTCACACCACCATTTTTGAATCTCAGCATTTCCGTGGAGACTTGCTTGGCTCCACTGCACAGTTTCTCAGGACTCCTTCCCAGGAAATGCACCACGTCATGAAGGCTCTGCTATAAAATCCACTGCCACAGTTCATCTACCTGTCCAGGATTACTGATTTAAACCTTGAATAGTGTTAGTCTTGAACTCACTGTGTTAGGTTTTCTGGTTAGCTACTTAAGGCTTCCCACTTCTCCACTGGGATAATAGTCTCAGTGGTTTGGCTCTGATGATATTCTCATAATTTTGGTAATGACTAGTTTAGCTAATGTTCTAGTTATGACTTTGTTTAGAGTTTAGCCTTTTGTATTTTGTTCTTAAAACTTCTGTATTCTAGTACCTGATGATGCTTTGGCTGGGCCTCTCAAGGACTGTCAGAGACTTGTTTTTGAAGCCTATTGTCTTAGCTCTATGCTTCTGGACAAAGCTGTGCTGAAAGGTGAACTGTCACCGCAGTCTGCACTCTGTAGCACATGCACTCTGCAGCAGGCTTTCTTCAACTGGAAAAAGGATAAATGAAAGTATACAAATAATACATCGGGCTAATGGAAAGGCAGCACAAGGAACATACCAGGTAGTGTGTAAAGTTACACTGATATGGCAAATATCACTTGAGGTGCTTCAAAATGGACTAAATCTGTGAGGGCTGCATTTCATCTTAGCACTGCTGTTTGTATTCAATTAGAAGAGCTTACTTTTCCTTTTTCCCAGGCTTTTCTCTTAATATGAGATTCTGTTTCAGTTCCTGTTTGATGATTTTAAATGTGACTGTAATGTTCACATACTGTATGCATGGCCATACCAGAGTCATTGTTTAGATGTGTTCAGTCAGGATAGTTCCAAGTTCCGTGAAACCTTTCAGTATTTTTATTACATGTCTCTAGCTTGCCTTCACCTTCATGAATTCATAATATACTGGCTTCTCAATTCTTTCCTTTTCGGATCAGTGCACTTGCTATTTTTCAACATTTGTCATATCAAATCAATTTAATAACTTTCCTTAGTGATTTAGCAAATATTTACATGTTCATCTTTAAGATGTTACTTGTTACTATTTTTATCTCTTAACACTTTTTCTTTCATCATATCTATTATTAAAGCATATACTTGCTGATGAGTACTGTATAAATGAATTAGAAACTTGTGTCAGTTGTCCTTAGCCGTGCCTACAGTTTGACAACTGGCATTTTTTCAAGACTTATGATTTAGAAACAACAAAGGCATCAAACTATTTAAAAGAAAATTAAAATGAAAGGAAAACAAAGAGTGTGTGCAAAAAGCTATGACAACATTTTGTGTCCTCGCTTATTCTCATCTGAGCAACACGAGGGCAACCAGGAGTATTCTCACTTTCCAGTGGGAGAGACACTGCAGCCCACTTCTGATTTATTAAAGTGAACACAAAAATGACACATTGTGCCTTTCATGAACAACAAAAAACCAGTTGGCAACAAAATGCTGCCTTGCATGCTTATTTATTTTTTAACGAAGTGCTTACGGACAGCAGAGTGCCAAGGTGCTTAGCATTGCTGAATCACAGCGGTGGTTCTGGTCACCATCTGAATGGAATATGCAGGGACTGTCCAGTCTCCAGCTACCTCACTTACTTCCTTCATCCCTATGACATGAATACGCAGTTATTCTTAACCTTGACCACTATATGAAGGAGTGTGAATCAGTGTGCCTTATGAAGAACTGAGCTCTTATTCAGGGTTAATGCTTATCTTCTGGCCAGTGCTGACATTATTGGCTCTGGCTAGCTGAGATCCTCCAAAGGAAAACAAATTGGATGCAGAAAATATTTCATTAGTACATACTTATCTAAATGTTGGTTCTCCATTTTTCAGATCCCAGCTTTGTTTGGTCCCTCGCCACACTGTCAATCCATGTTTTGCAGGACTTGGTTATTTGGTGACATCTGACTTTCCATTTAATTCTTTCTTCACCAACATGGACGCCTTCAGTGTGCCTGAGCTGCCTTAGTCTGTTACTTCTTATATCATTAATGATATCTGGCTTTTTGTCTAGGTTTTCAAAACCTACTGTTCTTTCTCACTCTCCAGAGTCCTCTATTATTGAAGGCCCAAAAATTCTTCAAAGTATCTCCTATTTTCTTAGGAGGCTGGCCATGTTCCTACAAAATATAACTTCACATCGGTCTCAGAGCTGTTCAGAAGATGCTCAGTTTTAAATATCTGATGAGGCTGTGAGATTTGAAAATGTTTTTGCAATGCTAGATAGCTTCTATTACGTTTCTGTCACACTGCACAACCTTTCTAGTAATATTCAGCCACAGACTTCATTTACGTGATCTTAACGAGACAGGGGCAGTGGCGGTGTGGTCTTTGTGTAGTTTGACATCCCCAGCATTCCATCTGTCCAGTCTGTGACTGTTTGATTTTACCCTAAGTTGCATGGGTAGGCACCTGTGTTTGCAAGAGCTGACAACCAATGAGCACTCTAATACAATTCTGCATATACTATGCAGCTGCAACAGAATAAAGAAAACTGGTATTTTAAACTTTGACAAGAGAAGAGAGGCCTGGCTGCCTGAGGTCTTGCGTTTGTTGTACCACAACTAAATGGAAAAAAGAAGAAGGCGGGTAGAGACTGGGACTAAAATTACCATACCTGAAAAAGAGTTCTACAGCCACAGAGGCAGAGAGTCAATTTGCTCCCGGAAATTGTGCTAAAAAGTGGTGAGACAGTTGTATAGTATGTCATTCTTAGATAACAAGTTTTGTAATCTGACACTCTTAAGGCGGTAAGATCCAGCAGCTTCAGTTTTTAGGCTTGATATTTCTCTAATCAGAAATCATGCAATTTGCTGTTGACCTTACCCATCACAATTCTAACTTTATTCTTATCTTATACTAGATGTGTGACCTGTCTTCGCCTGTGAAATGTTCTAATTCAGTGGGTCTCAATTATAGTGCCATTAGTTAATCGGATTTATCAGAAGTAATATATACCTAAGTACTTTTTTGTATGCAATATATGTATTTTTTATCAGGGCTAATATTATTAGTTCACTTGAACTGAACAAATAGTTCTTGGTGGTGTTGGTGTGAAAGAGATTGCAGCAGAACTCCATATTAAAGCGATATTTGGTCATTTTACAAAGGTGAATTAAAGTTAATTCAATCAAAGCTTAAAATCACGGCACTGTATTACCATTAATGTCCAAAATTAGTACTTCTTCAGTATACAGTGAATTTACATAAATGCCTACCAGCAGAAACACAAAAGCTATTAATTACTTTTGCTCACTTACAAACACCATCCTGTTCTCTTCTTATCACACTCATGCTTCATTCTGTTCAGTTGTGGCTTGGCTCCTTCAGTTAATTTGTTTTTTTTTTTTTTTTTTAAACTTCAAAATGTGCTTAAGGCATGTTGTTCATTGCTATGGTGAACTTAATGACAGTATACAGATGGATAAAAGTGATGGCATTTTTCATAAACACAAAGCTATGCACTGACAAAAAATATAGTGTAATCAGTTTATCTTAGACTTACTGTAACATGTGACACATCCCGGTCTGCTAAAGCGATCAGTGACGCTAAACAATATTTTTCCTCATTTGTAAATACACTTATTTTGCCAATGGAAACCCCTTTCTCCTGCTCTTTTAAGGGAGTGAGGGAGGAGATAATATACAGGGTGGTTAAGATCTAATTATGCAACTTTTAATGCAGTGCACCTCGGAAACATTGCCCGTTATCGAGAAAAGGCAAACACATCGCACCCACTGTTCGACTGACAACCGTCTTCCCGCCATTTTGGAATGCAGGGCAGGTGCTGCCATCTATCGGCAACAAAAATAATTTTTTGTGAATTCTCTATGTAATAAACTTAAGTTATAGCGTAATGAAAATTGCATAATTAGATCTGGACCACCCTATATATGAAATACCTTTCTTTCTGGATCATCTGCATGAAATTCACTGTGCTCACATCCACTAAACCTGGCAAGCACTTTCTAAAAGCATCTTCTTTGAGCTTTGCTGAACTTTGCTCCTTTCACTTCCCTTCTGCAGTTAGCGTAGTCTGGCACACCCCATTTCTCTGTGATCTCTATCAGTGCTATGGCAAAACGGGGGCCACACTGCGTTAGAATGTCTCACTCATTAGAGGATTATTAATGACCAAGTTAAGTCAAGTCAAGTTGGGGAACATGCACTGGTACAGTGCGTTGCAGCACCCACTACACGATGAAAGAACTTGGGATCCCGATTTGCAACCCCCCATGCAGACATGCGGTCCAGTCCCACCCTCCAGAAATGACCCTCTATCTGCCGCAGCCAGGTGTTACGTGGGCGACCCCTTGGCCTGGTCCAGCCACTTGGGTCCCCAACAATGAGGATGTTATGAGCCGGATCACCCTCAGGGAAAAGCGCCGCATGGCTGTAGTGCCGTAACTGACGCTGTCTCACAATGCAGGTAATGTGCCTCATTCAGGACTCCATGAGCAACCGACCATTCGACACAAAGTCAAACCAACGGTACCCAAGAATTTTCTGGAGAGACACAGTACCAAAGGAGTCCAGTCTTCATCTCAGATCACTGGATAGCATCCATGACTCGCAACCATATAGCAAGACAGGAAGCACCAGGACTCTAAAGACTTGGACCTTCGTCCTTTTGCATAGATATCGGGAGTACCAAACACTCCTTTCCATTGACCTCATGACCCCCCATGCTCTCCCAGTCTGTCTACTGACTTCATAGGAAGAGTCACCAGAGACATGAATGTCACTGCCAAGGTAAGTAAACCTCTCAACAAAGTCAACACACTCTCTGCAAACAGACACACTGCTGATGGCTGTGCCCAAGAGGTCATTAACGGCCTGAATCTTGGTTTTTATCCAGGACACTTGCAAGCCCAGACACTCAGACTCCTCACTCAGTCTCTTGCGCACCCCGATCAGAGCCTCCATTGAGTCCGCGAAGATCACAGCATTGTCAGCAAAGGCAAGATCCATGAATCTTTCTTCACCAACAGATGCCCAACAGCCGCTGGACCCCACGACCTTGCCCAACACCCAGTCCATACAAGCATTGAACAGAGTAGGAGAAAAAACACACCCCTGACGAACCCCAAAATCAACTGGGAAAATGCAGAGGTCCTGCCTCCACTCTGCACAGTACTCACAGTACCAGTGTACAGGCCAGCCATGATATCCAGAAACCTCAAGGGAATACCCGTGAACCCTCATGATTTCCCACAGGGCAGCTCGATCAACTGAGTCGAACGATTTGCGAAAATCGAAAAAGGCTGCAAACAAACTGCCGATATTCGCGTTTGCGCTCCATGAGAACCCTCAGTGCCAGGATGCAGTCGATGGTAGACTTCTTAGGAGTAAAACCAGACTGTTCCGGTTGCCAGTAGGTAAGCAAGTGATCATGGATCCTATTGAGGACGACCCTAGCAAGGACCTTACCCGGCACCAAGAGAAGTGTTTTCCCCCTGTAGTTGCTGCAATCCAGGTGATCACCCTTCCCTTTCCAGACAGGGATGACAAGTCCCGTTTTCTAGTCAGTTGGGATGATGCCAGTCTCCCAAATGGAAACAAAGATTGCTTGCAATGCCAGGAGGACAGCCTTACCACCAGCCTGGAGAAGTTCACCCCGGATACCACAGATCCCTGCAGCCTTCCCCCCCCTTAGCTGATTCACCACATGTGCAATCTCAGTGAGATTGGGTGGTTCACAGCTAATTGGAGGATCAGCCTCAAGAACCGTGGACCCAGAGATATCCAACGTCCTAGCCGGAGGATCAGCTTTGAACAACTGCTCAAAGTAGCCAGCCCAGTGGGTCACAACTGCAGTGTCATCCATAAGGACCGTTCCATCAGCTGCCCTGAATGTGACTCTTCCGAGGAACAGATTCAGATGTGCGTAATGCTTCGATTCCTCTATAAGCAGGACGTGGGTCGCTAAACCACAGATGGTGTGTCACTTGCTCACAGATTCCTCTAACAAACGCCTCTTTATCTGCCCTCAGAGCCCTCGCAGCCGTCCTTCTCAGTTCCCGGTACAGACCAGAGTTGCCATTGAACCGTAAGCTGCGACTTCTCTCGATGATATCCAGGGTGCCCTGTGAGATGAAACACTTACTTCTGGGAACACCGGTAACATCAACACAACCCTCAGCAACCTTCAGAGTCTTGTCACGGAAGGTCTCCCACATCACATTAGGATCAGCAGTCATACCCAAATCTGAAAGTTCCTCACACAAACTGTGTGCAAACTCATTAGAAACAGCCTGGTCTTGGAGTCTGGCCAAGTCCAGGCTTATTTTCCTAGTAGGTGGTAACCTACTGGACCTAAGCTAGATCCTAAGAGTAGCAACAACAAGTCTGTGGTCAGAATTCACAAACTGGGCACTTCTGTAGACCCTGCAGTTTTGCAAGAGCCTCCAGCGTCTGCCCACAAGGATGTGATCGATCTCCTTCACCGCACCACCAGTATTGGATTACCAAGTCCAACGATGCGGTTCAGGGTGCTGGAACCAAGGTCTAGCGATTCGCAGCCCCTGACCTTTTGCAAAGTCAAGGAACATGGAGCCACTTTCACCACGGTCGCCAGACCCATGGGGACCGAGACAATCCTCATAGCCAGCCTGTCAGTGCCAGTGGCTGCATTGAATTCACCCATGACCAGAGGAGTATCACCTCATGGACACCCATCAACCACAGAGCGAAGCTGCGAATAAAATGTCTCCCTCGCTGAGACATCACTCACCGTGATCGGAGCATACACTGAGACAACAGACAAGGCACCCAGGGAGTGCCATAATTGGAGTCTCGTAATATGCTCGTTGAAAGGAGTGACATCGTACACCATCGGAATAAGCCAATCCTCTACAGCAATAGCTACTCCCCGAGTATGACAGCCATCAGACTGACCAGACCAATAAAAGGTGTATCCACCTACAGAGATCTGGCCAGTCCCCGGTCTGCGCACCTCAGAGAGTGCCGCCGCTGAAATGCAGAGTTTACGCAGCTCCTCCGACAGCAGAGAAAGATAATCATTTTGCCAGAGAAACAAGACGTTCAATGCGCCCACCCGTATGAACCGCCTCAAATTGGGACCGAGTGCTGCCGTGCAGCAGGTGACGCCTCAGCACCACACCAAGTCCAATCCCCAACAGACCTGACCCTATTGGCTCTCCAACGGTTTTGACTCTTCCGAGGATGGGGCTCCCGAGGGCTTTCCCCCATCCCCTTCATGATGTGAACAGCCTTCGCAGCAGAGCTACTCCTGCGGAGAGCAAAAAGGAGTCCTTTCTGTAGTCTCGGAGCTTTGTGAAGTTTTTTAAATTTTTTTTTTATAATGACCAATATAAACAAAAAAAACAATGGTTAGCTAATTTTGTTTTTATTTTACAGTGTCTCTAAATTTCAAATTCAACAAGACATTTTTGAGATTTTGGGGTATTTAGTTTTTTTATTGTTGGGAGTTTCTTTACGTTTAAATATTGATATATCAAAATGTCCTTTCTTAGTGGGTATATATGAGAGAGAGAGAGAGAGAGAGAGAGAGAGAGTATAATCTTCTGTCACCACTGACCCAAGATATTTAAAGCATTGCATTATTTTATAAATGGTTCCATTCAGCTACAAAAATAACCCATTTCTATTTTGGCTTTTTCTAGACGAGTACATTAATTGAGTTTTGGATTTATTTTACAAAATGTAATTTACTTGATTTGTCTACACTTGGGCAACATGTTGTCCCAGTGCTAAGTGCTACTCTGCTTTTAATTTTTTTATTGTTATTTTTGTTGTGAGTGTTGCAGTGTTCAGCACTGATGCCTCTTAGCTCGAAGAGACTAGGTCTGGCCTGGGCATTGTCTCTGTGAATTTTATATGTTCTGTCCATGTCTGTGTTTATTTTATTTTGGGTGCTTACACTTTTCATCCAGATCCCAAAGATGTGTTTTAGGATAATTTGGTGATTTTAATGAGTGTGGATGTGTGAGTGATTGTACCCTAAAATGACTTGGTTCCAGAATTGGTCCACAGTGTTCCCAGGATAGGATCTAGCAGTGGTGGACCGTGCATTTCAGACCTAGGCCTTCAGTAGTGCTCCATCTGAATCAACCCACCTTTCAAAAACTAATTTATGGTTATAAAAACCATCTTAATATGCAGAAATACAGTATAAAGAGCTGTTGCATCACAGATAGATAACTCCTGTAGCCACAATAAATGCCTTTATTGAATAGACAAACCAGGGTTAACAAGTTCCTTTCTACTGCAGCTACAGCCGCGAGACACATAAAAAACATCAATAATAACTCATAAACTTGTAATATTATTTAGGAAAATCGCAACATTTTACTCACCAAAAATTTGGATTATTTGTAAACAAAATCCATCCTCCTCTCTTTCCTCAAAAACAGTTCAATTACTCTGTCGTACAGATTATCCGTGAGCTTCAGTTCCATCAAAAAGTCCCTTTCTATCGCCATCGAAGCTAATGCTGAAAGTCGAACCTGCCTTGTCGTATTTCTGGCATAAGTTTTAATTCGCTTTAGGGCTGAAAATGTCTGCTCGACAGAAGCAGTGGACACGGGAATGGTCACCGCCAAATATACCAATGTGAACAGCTGCCCCATGCTCTCATTCAGATTTTTCTGATGAAGGAAGTCAAGGAGATCAGTTGGAGATTTTCCTGCAAAATCATCCATGGCATACATTATAGTCAGTTCTGTTTTTAGCCGAGACAGATCAAAAAGTGCTCTGTGGCTCTGTCTTAAACTGGAGAAAGCTGCATGCGGGACATTTTTCTTGTATTCCCAAAACTTCTGGGGGTCGAGGAGCGTGACAAACATCAGTTTTTCGTGGTCTTGAAATCTGGTCTGTGTCTGGCAAATAATATTGTCCAGAATCCTGCCATGGAGTTGGCGGTAGTGTGCGCGAGGATCTTCGAAGAGCCTCATAGAGTTCCTCATATAGGCTTCTATCTCGCTCAACGGTGTCAGAGAACTCCTTTACCCTAGCCAGACAAAACTGCACATCCAGTTTTTTGTCCTGTAGTATTGAAAAGAGCATGTCTGAATACTCAAAAATGCCATTGAATGTGTGAAGCAAAAAACAAAACTCAAAATCATCCAGAAGTGCTTTAAATCCATCAGCACAGCGCACTGTGTCCTCATCATACTCGTCATGATGCTCCAGAATGTGATGAAACAGTTCCTTTAGAGCATCTCTCTTCTGAAAGACCGTGTTGACCACCTTGGATGTGTACTGCCACCGTGTTGGTGCCACATGAGGGAGACCCCGCTGGCAGATTTCATCCAGTAGTTGCGTGCGCCGAGGCGATATAGAAAAAAATGCAGCAAGGCCACTGAGGTGGCCGAAAAAGATCTTGCATTCTTTAAGCTTTGAGGTCCCTTGAGTCCGTACTAAATTGACCTGATGTGCATAGCAGTGTATGAATAAAGCCAAAGGTGCCCTTTAGCCTGCACCCCATTTAATCCAGAAGACATGACCGCTGCGCCGTCAAAACACTGTGCCACAACTTTACCCAGACATTCATTTTCCAACAAAAATCTGATGATAAGACCTGTAATGTCATTGGCTCGCTTCCCACTGGTAACATCTTCAAATCTGACAAATCGCTCCTTGACACCTGTGCCCGTTACGTAACGCAGGACCAGTGCTAGCTGCGCTGCGTTACTTGCGTCTGTCGTCTCATCCACCATAATAGAGATGAACGGTGCTTTTTTAATGTCACTTCTTATCTCTTCTCCCATCACTTCAGCAATAGAAGTGATCAGGTCGTTTTGTATTTTACCCGACGTCCCACTAAACACTTTATTGGTGGACAGGTGGTAATGTAAATCCTTGTTGCTCTCAGCAATGAGAGAAAGAAGCTCCACATAGTCCCTCTGTTATTGGATGCCACACTTTCATCGTGTCCCCGAAATGAAAGTTCCTGTTTGCCCAAAAAAATGACACAGTCTATCAGACTTTTTAAGATTTCTCTGTTTCTCTTCACCTTTTCATTGTGGAGCTCCGTTTCCCTGCGCACTTGCTCATTCAGCTATAGATCCACTCTGGTTTCCCCAAAAGTTTTGGAAAGCAACGTTGCTTGTAAGTGTCCGGCAGTGCTTTGATGTCTCATTGCTGCCTTGGTTAGGCAAGTCAAATTTACAAACCCAGTGTGGCTCCAAACACCATGTCGATCAGTGGCAAATAACAAGCACTCCCAGCAATAGAATTTGTAGTGTTCCGCGGACCCTGTGAGCCAGGGGTACTGCTCGTAGTTGGTAACCTGAAAGTGGTGGACAAATCCTCTTCCTGGTTGTGACAGGCTAGCTAGCTTCGGAGTTGTCCGACTTTTCCTAACAATGTCCAGCTTTTCTTAAAAAGTCCGTCTTGAAAATGGCCTTCAAAGTAAATCTGCCTCCAAATCTATTTCTTCTCCTCCTTCAGCCATTGTGGGGTGACAAAATAGCTATTACACCATCCTATCCAATCAATGGGTCTGAATACGGTGACATTGCCATACGCCTGCTAGAGGGCCCTACTGACACCAACTCAAAATCTGATTGGTTGAAGCAACAGTTTAATCAACATTTATTTTGTGTTAGAGGGCCTGCAGAACGGATTGTGAAGGCCTCCGGGGAGACTTCTTTGACTTTGACTCTGCTTGGCAACCAATGATGCCTGAAATGTGATTGGTTAAATGCTTTAATACGAAAATACATGTCTGGAAGCAGCACAACCATCGGAAAAGCTATGAAAGGAAGCGGACAGACTATTTGGAATTATTTAATAAGTATTTATGGCCAAAATATAATTAACATCAGTTTGTGTTTCAGATATTTTTTTAGGCCAGCAGAGAAGGCCTTGCAGGCCCTGATGGCCCACCACTGGGATTTAGTCACCTGGACCCTGCACTGGATTAATCATGTTTGATTAAAGAAGAATGGGGGTTACACTTGAATTCATTGACACTGTATTTGGTTTATTGAAATGAGATGGCTATAGTTTGCTCTGTTGGCACAAATGTCTAGTCGGATTTTCATCAATTGTTTGTAATGTTTGCTGGTACAAGATTTGCATCCACTGTTGCAGGAGAAACTGCCTGCAATCCTTTTGTGGACTAAACAGGATCAAAATTAGTGAATATATGGATTGTTGTTAGTAATAATGTTCAGTCAACACTTTTCTGAATTATGGTGTTGTTCTGTTAATTTTTTACCTTTTTTCAATCAGTTCATTTTATTTATTTTCTCATGCTTCCAAACAAACTCGTTCTAATTGATTGGCTATTGGAATTTAATATAAAAGTTGAATATTAGAGGTCTTATTGGACTGGTGGACAGAAGTATCTCTTACTCTTACGGATGTATGCAAATTACTAACAATATTTATTCATATTATTATCGCATATTTCAAATATTTAATTCATCAAGACATGCTTTGCAAAAATAAAAATACAACTAACCTTAAAATATATAAGTAATTAGAACATTAGTATAGATTTAACAAGAATAGGCCATTTAACCGAACAAAGCTAGTCATTGTGTTCGGCTAATTTATGTAAAACAACATGAAGTCAAGTTATGAAGGTTCACAAAGCCTTACTGTCTATCACACTACTTGGCAGTTTATTTCATGTGCCTATAGTTGTTGTGTAAAGAATCTCTGTAACATTTATGCAAAATCTGTCCTTAATGATTTCCATCTTTGTCGCTGTCGACTTCTTAAGGAACTCGTTTTTAAATAATAGCCTATATCCACTCTACAACTGTAATTCCTTTGATAATTATGAACTGTTCATTCATGCTGCCTCTTAATCTCTCCAAAATGTTTGTACTGTATTAAGTATGATGTTTATGATGCAAAGATTTCACAGTGTCTTCATTTTAAAACTTTTAGTGAAATTTAAAGCAATACCATTCATATAGAAATGAAGGGAAAAAATTGAAAATGCACAGAGAAAAATAAAATAACTTTTTCACATAAACATAAATAAATAGAAACCTAAAGAAATAGAAATACGATTTGGGCCTTAAACAGAAACATTAAAAGCAACATGTTATTTTATTTTGTCTGTGTATCATCAGCTGTTTTTGTTGACTTATGTGTGACACGTTTTTCCACGAGTTCCACTTAAGTGTTACAACAAAGACACTTAGAATGTAGGATCTTTCATTATGTGTCATACTTAATGCCGTAACCTTTCCAGTAGCTGAAGAATTTTTGAAAAACACAGCAAAACTATATGCCTCTTTAATGTTACTTCGGAAATACACCATAATATTAAGATGATAGGTTATAGAGGATAAAACAAAATCTTCATTATCTATTTAGATAAAACTTACGTTCTGTTATAATTAAGCAAACAGTTAAATGTGTTTTAACATTAACTTACTTTAATTGGCTCTTACAATCTCTTTTTCAGTTTACTTCAACTGAAAAGGTTCTGCTTCTTCAATCGTTCCTCAGCACAACCTTGGAATCAGCCTAGTTTCTCTTCTCTGAACTTTCACTAGTGCTGTTACATCTTTTGTGGAATATGAAAACCAAACCTTTATACAGTACTAAAGATGATGCATTACTAATGTGTTATTAGGTGTTTTTGCATATAATGCACAAATCACCTATTGTGATAGCTATGTATGTCTGTCCGTCCATCTGTCGAAACAACTTGGCTCCCCATGGACCAATTTTGTTGAAATGTGGCACACTTATACTTCCAAGAAAATCTGTTTAAGTCTGTCAAACTTGCCAAAAAATAAGATTTGAATATTCAAATTAAAAATAAGTAAATATTCAGATATATTCTGTGGTTCAATGAGGAATGACAAGCTGCAGTGAATAAATGTTGGGGACCAACCCGGTTGTCCCCGTTTAATTCTTGAAGGCGTTTTTTACTGGCAGAATAAACAGCTGTTCTGTGATGCAGAAAACAATAAAATAAAAGCAGATCACCTCCTAGCAATTAAGCATACGGTTTCCCAAAATGCAGATTAGGAGGATGGAGCTTCGTCCTGCTGGGTTCTCTCATCACAGAATGGCGCCTCCTTCAGAACTTACAGGCAATGAACTGGATGGGACAGAGTCAGCTGCCTGCACTGGGAATCTTCTCAGCACCGTGGAAGGAAAAGAAGAGGACATGATTAGTGGCAGTGCCCTCTCTCGTCCCAGTGTAATATTATGTACCTTGTATGAATCCGGAGGACGACCCTCTAATGTGCATGCCTGATTATTTGAACTTAGGTTAATGATTCTAAGCATTAGATAAAAGTTTTTATGTGCCTTTATTATGATATGTCCACAGCAAAAACAAGCACTAACTGATAAAAAGAAAATTCCTAATGGTACTCCATCAACTGTTATTTAAATATAAGAGCCAATAAAATCCTGAGTAGCTGCACATTATAAAAGTGAAGCAACTGCACTGCCATCTTGTTTTCATCTTGTACTGATGACTGGGTGTGCACAAATCTTAAACCAATCAGCCTGTTTGGAGTGACTCACCCCTGTCAATCAACTCTTTCTATGGGGGTGACTTGTGGTCTCACAAAAGGTGTTTTTCTCTGGGCTCCACCCCAGAGGATTTTAAAGTGTTACAGCAAAAGGAAAATCGAAATTATGACAGTTTTTTTTTCCATTTGCTTAAATGAGAAGATCTTAGCATTAAACAGTCAGGGATCTTGGGCTTAAGATTGAACGCAACAGAATGAGATGCAAAATGATACTGTTTAGAACACTGAAGAAGCGTTTGGAAAAAACATTCTGAGTTCACTTGTAGATCAGAATATGTTGTGAAGGTGTCTGGCTGTAAGATCTACTAATGAAGTGAACAAGCTTGCCATCAATATTACAAAAAAGCTGATTGTGGAAGTGAAGTGCCAAAAAAAAAAAAAAATAGTATAGCACATTGTTTTGTCTTGGTAGAGTAATATTTTACTCTACGTACCCCCTTTGTATTATTAATATGTAGCCTTTGTCAGAATGCCTTAAATCTCACAGACTTACCCCTGTTTATAAGGTATTGTACCATAAAACTCTTCACCTTCCCTTCTACATCTATAACCTCAGGCAATTAGGTGTAGTAAAAGACAAGCAGGAGTTAAGTTACACTTTAAATAATGTATTTTTGATAATATTCATAAATAATAACAATATGCAAAGTACATTTGAATATTGGCAACCGTACAACCTGATAAATGTTGATGTATAGTTTCAGTCGGCACACAGACTTGTTAGTTACTTAAAATGTCCCTAGTTAAAGCCTCATTTGTGGTCAGCTTTCTTCAGAACAGGACAAAACAGAACAATGTGTTGTCCTTTTCAGCTCATGGTGTGACATGGTCTTTCATCAGTTTGGTAAGAGAGAGAGAGCAAGGTAAAGCAAGCACATTTATAGGTTTTCTGTCCAACCCCTAGAGCCAATAGGGTGTTGTGGTACTTAAAGGCTTCTGATACAAGCCAGTTTCATACAGTCATACTTCACACCTGCCCTCCAAACCATGTGTTAAGGTAAAGCCTGGCAGTTAGGCAGCCTGGCTTTCCTGTGGGGGTTGACTGAGAGACGTCAGCAGAGAATCACTGGTCAAACTTGTTTGAGGCACTTCCCCCAACCCTGTTGTAAAATTACAAAGAGACTCATTCCTAAAAGCGGGGAAGGGGTTCTTAAACCATCAAACCATTGCTGTTATTATCAATAATGTAACACTAATATTACATTGATTTGCCTAAGTTACAAATAAAGACATACAAAATATTTATCAACTTGAATTTAAAATTTCACATCACAACACACGTCTGGAATAACTCAATGGCAAAATTAGTTTGGGTAAAACAAACAACTGTTTTTTACAATTGAATATCAGCATTTGCCTTGGAAAATACTTTTTTAAAATAAACTTGAATTATTGTGAATAGCAATGTTTGCTCTGACAGCCCTAGTACATAACCACAAGTCAATTGGGTGCCAATCAAATGGATAAATCGCTCCAGAGCATTGAACAAAGAATGGAGAAGCATTGTCCAGGCTTGGAAATTTCTGGCAAGAGGAAGGATGGTCAGCAGACAGGCAGGGGCAGATCGGAAACTTCTTGAGGGGACGTAAGGCGAGACCAAGGATTGGAAATATTGATGAGCAGAACCATTCAGAGAACTATAGGTCAAAGCAAGGGCTTTAAACTGGATTCTTGCAGCAACAGGAAGCCAATGGACAGGAGCATTAGGAAAAGAAACCTTAACAAAACAATACAGAAGAACACACCAGGATTATAATTGCTGCCTCAACAGAGTGCCTCTCCAACACGCATATAGTATAATTGTTTGGTGTTTGTTGGAACTAGAAGCTGCGTGCCACCGAGAGATGTTAATTTGAACTCCTGATCTTCTACGGCTGACGAAGACGCTTTGCATTGTTGAGTCACTTCCCGACTTCAGCAATATTTATTTTTTTCTCATCGACTTAAACACCGTAATAGGCAGTGGTGTACTTTATTTGATCTCTTTCAGCCCGTGGGGTATCTTCATGCATGCTGGAAACCAATTTGCTGCCTTTAATGTCAGGGTGGCACAAAATGATTTACTAAGATGAAGCATGGCTTAATTATCATTTTCCTTTTTGCCATGTAGGGGGTGCTTCTTTGTTCAAATCTGTGGTCATTCTGAAGATTTGTGACAATGCTGTCGTTGAGGGCACTGAAAATAGCCGAGATCATCTGCTATCCTATGCCATTCCGAATATATATTAGGGAGAAACACATGCAAGGATTCCTGTACTTAAGCACATAATTTACAAATGAGAGGGAGCTCATTCAGTTCATTAAGCTAATTTGGTTAACTAGTAGTTAACTTATTCTAGCATCTCATCCACGTTTTAAAGGGCCGACAGGTTTTTGAGCTTTTTCTGTATGGAATAGTAGTTTTGTTCTAACTTCGCACAGCCCTTTTGTGAAATGTAAAGTGCTTCTTGGTGTCAACTCCTTTCTCCTTTGTCTGTGCTGGATGTTTTTGAGTAGATGATTAAATATTTAACTGAAAAGATTCTTCTGGATCAGCATCTCTGAGAAATTTAAAGACTAGGATTATGTCTCCACATCTCTTTGCTGCAGCCTTTCAAAGTAGGCTGTCTCCCTTAATCTAAGGATGCATTTGGTCGCTTTTTTGTATAGAGTTCCTTGTGCTTTTATGCCATTTTATGCCTGGTAAAAAAAAGACAACCCAAATGTTCCAGATGCAGCTGTAGTTATGTATTACAGAGTGCCAATTTCTGTATCTTCTGTGTTAATAAGTTCGTTTATTGAACTGTCCATATACACAACTTGCCCCAGATGCATCAGATAAAACACAAAAACCCAAATCTTGGCAGTGCAACTCGTGATGCGTGCATTCACATACTTGCCTTTGGTCAAATAAGCCAAACTCAAAGCTGTCTATTACACTAAATGTTGTGTCTTTGAGAAGAGGGTGGAAGTTGGAGTACCCTGAAAAGTACCTAATCTGACACAGGAAGAACTTGCAAACTGTGAACTCAGAGATGGCTGGGGTTTTGACCCAGCTGCCTGAAACTTTAACCCTGTAACACCATGCTGTTTGAGTTTCAGAATAATGTCCCTTACTCATTCTGATATTCTATTATTACCAGTATATTGCTAAAGAAAACAGGCAGGAATATACTTTTTAACATATCTTGATCTTAATTTTTGAGCTGTTAAAAATTTCGGAACAGAAAAGGGTGCCTCTTTTTTATGTGTTGCTTCTGTTTAATCAATTACAAATAAAGAAGAAAGCTAAAGCTCGAGAAAAAGTGTTTAGACCTGACTTGTTCTCGGAAGATTCATGCTGTCTCTGATACAGAAGCTTTTTCTTGGCATCCTTTAGTTGACATATCAATCTTTTCCTCTGGAGCTTAAGGCCTGATTGACTTCTTTTGCTGTAGTGGCTGGGAGTTTTGATTTCTTGTGCGCACACGTTACATCAATTCAACTCCCTCCCCTTGTCATTACTGGACTGATGCATGTTGATCGACTGGATGGCAGCCCCCTTCAGGCCTGTACCTGAGCTGTGTTAAATAAACTTTGAAGTCACTTGTGTTTACCTTGCCAGTCATATCAGGGCTCTACTTCTCAAGCCTCTGAACAATATCCAGGTGCACATCTACTGTTAAACTTTGACATTTTGGGATGTGAGCTGGGGCAGTTTGTGTGTTTATGTAAGCTTAAGGAGGTTCTCCTCAGACTTAGAGACATGGCACCTTTTATGTTTTGTTTGAGGTCTTTTTGCTATGCGCCTTAGAATTAGGGCCTGGCTTACACCGAGAGGCAGATGAAAAGAAACACTGCTAAGATTTTTTTTAATGTGATTCCACAAATCTTTTATCAGTGTACATTGTGGTTTCTCGCCTGGTTTGTATTAGGTTATGAGAGAGAGGGCAATGTCACCAGAGTGACTCAGAACAGGAGAAGTGTGTGGTGTGGGCCAAAGCAATGGAACTGCATTTCTACAAGCTATTATGGTGATGATGACACTTTAGTGAGTCCTGGCTTTAATGCTCTGGAAGCTGCTTAAATTTGTTTTATATTTTTGTAGTTCTTTATTAACATTTCAAGAGTGAAGGGATGTAAGGAGAGTGTTCATTTTTTACAGCACTTCTGTATGATAGGCTATGGACATTGGAAGGTGATGTCAGGCATGCGTCCTCACAGAAGCAAAGTAATGGCACAATAATGTATTGCAATTCTCTTTGTATACCACATACTTCCTTGATTAAGTGCCAAGTGGGGTGAGACATAGACATGTATAAGTGGTAAATAAGGCCATGTCTCCCATTTTTAGTTGCAGGGCAACCGTAATTACCTGGAAGACAGCACAGCTGGATTACTCACCGTGTCTTTTCAATGTGATTTTTGTTTCTTTCCTGTACTGTTTTCTTTTAGCTTGATTTTCCTTAATAACTTTCTTACTGTTAATCATTTACTTTTAGTATCTAGTACTAGGTTATGTTATGTTATGTTTTAGGGTTACTACATTAAATTACTTTTCCCTATCCTTTTTGTTTATTTTTGGTGATTTGGTGAATATTATTTATATTAAGGTTGCTGTTTGTAAATGTTATTTGTATAATTATTATTTTTTTTATTAGATTTGTTTATTGTTTGTTTTCTGTGTGTGGACACTTGTTATGTGATGTCCCTTATGTTTTGTGGCTGGTTTCCTCAGGAGGCAGGGCCATCTGTCCTTCATTGTTGAGGAACTGCTCCCTGCTCTATAAAGCTGATGGGAAATGCAGACCCTCAGCATTACCTCCTTTTTACTCTTTGTGTAATTTTCTATTTTTTATTTTTTCTATTCTTTGTTAATAAATCTTCAGTTGTATAAAGATTCTGTATAGTGACGCTCCAACTGATTGATGGTTAAGTTCATTTTTTTCTGAACCTGCTTTTCTACACTTTACAATGATGTAGTTATGCTCTTTTATATAAGATATTACAGTAGTTAAGGAATCACATGTATCATTTTCTTGAAACCGAGAGCCGACATTCAGATTTTAGGAGACAGCGAGACAGGAATATTGAATTTTACGTTAAAGAAAATGAGAAACTTAGAAAGGGGAATTGGAGGAATCATCCTGTGCATAGAGAAGAACTGCAGAGTGTAAGAAAAGAGAGCCATTTCAGGACACACACACATCCATGCTCACTAACACTGGAGATAATTTGGAGCCCCCATTAACCTAACCTGCATGTGCTTGGGGATATATAAAGAATACCAGAGAACCTGAAGGAAAGACCACACACTCTTAGAACATGCAAACACTATGGGTATGAGATTGGTAGCAGTAGAGTGTTGTACCATGTTAGCCATAGATGGACACAGGAAAAAGTAGGTTGAAATGACACCTTTTATTGGCTAACTTAATAGATTACAAATGCAAGCTTTCGAAGCAGCTATGGCCCCTTCATCCATCAGGTTACACCTTGCCTGATGAAGGGGCCTTAGCTGCTTTGAAAGCTTGTATTTGTAATGTATTTAGTTAGACAATAAAAGGTGTCACTTCAGCCTACTTTCTCCTGGGTATAAGATGCAAATAACTGCCCCCACCATGTCACCCCAAGTAGATACTTATGTTATTAATTTTTGCTTGTTTCATGTAACCCTAAAGGGCTTTTACTTAAATTGAACAAACTGACCAGATCGCTGTTCTGCTGCTTTTCTCCCTTCCTAACAATTTTAAAAACATTTACATTTTTGTAGGTTGAAGAAAATGACCTCTTGTGACTGTTGTTTAGAATTAACGTCAGACTGAAGATTTTTAAACAGTGATGCACAAGTGAAAATATTGGAGGGTTTGGCCAAAAATAGTCCCTTTTCACTTGATTACACCAATGCATATTCCGCAAAGGAGCATTTTCTTATGAATTGTTCATTGTTGACAGGTGTAGCTAGAGGGTAATGAAGAGCAAACAAAAATAATCTTGCTTGAATCATGTTACTTGGGATTTAATGAACTGGATACAGTATAAAGTATAGTCCTGTATTAAATGTGCATATGTACATGTTTAGTGGTCAACAAGCTTATTTTCACAATATCACTTGGTTGTTTATGTGCTAAATTTCATTTCCATCTATAAAATTTCAGTTTTTTTAGTCCTGCAATTTAACCTCACACTGATTTCTTTGCCAGCTTCAGAGTCTGGCGTTAATTGGCATAGCTTTGTGATCAATAAGATTAAGATGCAACTTAATGTGTACAATTGGATTAAGTTATTTCAGTTACAATACATCTAATAAAATCAGATATTTATATTTTAGCGTTTCTTTGGAGGTGGCATGTTCTCCTTGAATTTCTTTTGCATATTTCAATTACATCAAAATTGCCTGAGAATGAGTGGTCATGTCATCTGTTAGTGTACCCTGTGATAATCCGACCCAGGGTTGGTGGCTTCTTTCCTTTTAAAGCTGTGAGAACATGCTTTGGCTCCCTGTGACCCTTTAAGATCTTTAAGAAAATACACTAGAGAGTGTTCAAGTTCTCTAATTTAAGATAACAAAATCAATATTTAAATTATTTGTAAATTTTTATTATTTTTTTTTTTTATAACTGGGCAAACCAATACCAGTATATGTTGATGAAATAAAGTGTTACAGTGAGCCTATGACTAAGAATTAGCTTCTTGGCTGACAGAATTGAATAACTACTGACTTTTCACAGTACACAGAGAGCTAAAGGCAATTTCAGGAAGTGGAATTCTGGGATTGCTGAACTCACGCTCATTCTACAAAACTCAGCATATTCAGTCTCCTTTTATATGTGCTGTTCAGGCCATAATGACCTGCTGATTGGTGATTTTACTACCATGTAGCCTGTGCTTTATATGTTGCCCCCTTTGTGTAGGATTTAGCAATGACAGTGTAAAAAAATCGGAAGTGGTCTCCCCTAGACTTTTGTCGTATACTTTGATATGGGGATGGATATTTGAGGGGTAAACCGTAAGACAATGATTATATTTTTATGTTATGTACAATAAAGAACCATCAACAACAAATAAAATCAAATTAATCGTATATTGAACATTTATTATAAAAGTAAAGATGAATAAATCAGACTCTGCAGCTGTATGAATAAAAGGTAAAGAACGGAAATAGCCCAAAAGTTGATAGAAATCTACGTTTTGTACCTAATACAACGTATGCAAAATTTGGTTGACCTAAGTGAACACATACTCAAGTTATCGTGTTTACATACACACACAGACATAATTCCAAAAATGGTATTTTCTGACATAGGGAGGTCTAAAACGTAGAGATTCTTTAACATCTCAAAGTGGAATTTTTGGAGGATTCCAAAACTTTCCCTGTACTTTGTATACAAGAAAGTCAGGGAGGTCTAAAGAAAACAGAAGTGAGTGAAATCATCTTCAGGAAGAGAATATACCTTGGACTGCTGCATATCCAAGATGATTCTACAAGCAGAAAGTCAATTCACCTGTGCAGTTTCACATACAGCCCAAGATTCTTCTGTTGTGGATATTAATAAAAATGTGACAACAGCAGGCAAGTCTGCAAATCAAATACTCATTAGCGTTTGAGTATGTTTAATTTTCATTCACAAGAAGTAGTATATTTAACAATATTTTTGTAAAAATACATGTGTTTGGAATGTTGTGGGCAAATAGTTTGACATATGGATTATACAACACTAGCTGTGTAAGCCCATGCTGTAAAAAGCCCGGGGTCCTAAAAACTATTGAAATCGTCAGAAAAAAAACTTGAAATGTAGAGATGTCACGTAATTGAAAAGAACTACTCTGGGTATCTCTTTCCTAGGAGGTTTTGTTTTGCCGACGTTCTCGCATCACTTGTGCATTAGCGGCTAAGCAAGTGACTCTTTCTTCGGAGGTTTTGTTTTGCCGACATGCTGGCCTCACTTGTGTATCCTCGGAGATGGAGCCCTTACTCCAACTCCACCTCTCACTTCTGGACAGATAGACACACACACTTCCACGCATAGATGTTTATATATAAGATGAGTAACATGAAACTTTTTCAAGGACTTTTTCATATTATTTCCGGTAGTCCAGTGTTGGTCACCAAAGACACCTGTCACAAACTTTGTTACCTCTGTTCTGAAAAAAAAACCCAAAAAACTAACATTAAAAATGTTTTCCCGGTCCACTGTACAAAATACGGTAGTCTATAAAAATATATATAAATATTTTTTGCTGGATTATTCGGTTAATTGTTGGTTGTCAAGTGTCTATGACCAATTCTTGTCATCTCTCTATTATAAAAGAAAATCTTAAGACAAGACTTTTTCCAAGAGATTTTTTCAAGTCCCGTGAGACGAGACTTTTGCCAAGAGATTCTGTCAAGTCCCATCCTCCTCTCAACCATTTACAACAATGCTCACGGTCCACTCACCTGTCATTCATGTGAATGCTTTTGTCAAACACAGTTCTTGAGCTTTCAGCTTTTATAAATGTTTATGTTTTTCTCACTTTAAGTTCCCAATAAAAGAAGACTTATTATGTCGAAATCTTGTTGATGAATTTCATCCTGAAGGGTTATCAACAAAAGAAAGGAGTACACGGGCAATCCTAGCACCAAGAAATGATGAAGTTAAACAAATTAATGTGAAAATTGTCGATTGGTTACACGGCAATGACATGTAAAATTTTAACAGGCAACAAGAAAGGTAATGTAGTACATCTTCTGCAGATAACATTAGACACAAAAGGAGATCTTGATATGCCATTCATATTAAAACGTTTACAGTTTCCCGTTAGAATAGCTTTTGCTATGCCAATTAACAAATCACAGGGACAAACATTCAAAAAAGTGAAGAGAGAAAGAAAACAATATTCACTCACGGGCAGTTATATGTTGCATTGTCATGATGTAAGTCCAAACACGGATTCAAAATTTAATGCGATATTGACGAAAAGTTAATTAGAAAAATTGTTTTTACTGAAGTTTTACAGTAAAAGTGTAAGTTTAAAAACTGTTTGCATGTTAATTTCAAAGCCAAACAGAATGAAAACGTATAATGCAACGAATACCTCTAACGCAACATGAAACATAATTTTATTTCAATTTATTACGTGTTACTGTTTTTTTTACTATGGTTAATTACTCGCTGTAATGTAAAATCATTAGTTCTATTATGCATATGAAACAATTCCCATGAAAATAACAATCTGTTTAAATTGTACATCCACTTCCCCATACGTGAGCGGCAGATCCGTGAAGTGGCTTTTGCGTAGTGCCTGCCTGGGGAATGGCGAGCAAAGCAGAGCCCCCTAGTATTTCTTAAATTTAAACTTTTGAAAAAAGTTCCATATAGAGAAGTAAAATCAATGTTGAAGTCTCCATCCTAAACTGTTGGCTATAATGGACTGTGATGGACAGCAGATCATTGTGGTGCTTTGCTAAAAAATTATGGTGTTAGGGAAACAACTAAATTATTATAATCTGCAGACAATACAATTGCAAGTTTGTTTGTAATGTAACACATAAATACTAAATGCATGAATATTAACTGCATGTATGACGGATTACAGAGCAACACTTTGAGACCTGCATACCTCTTTCAGTCATTTGTAAATAAGCTAAGAAACTTTTGCTTTCATTTTTACAATTACTTAACTGACCTGTTGTAACTTCAAGCAGCTTGAGAAGTGAGTTGGTATGGTAGAGGTTCATGCAAGCCACTGGTGAGAAGTTGTGTTTGCATGCACAACTCTGTTGTCATTTTAATAACTTAAGTTGCAGATTTGTATTCTATTTATCTCTCTATATATAAAATCCAACATCTGTCTGTCTTCTCTAATCGCACTAAGTATCATAGTTCGGTTGCAGCACCAATTTACTTGTGCGATTCCAAAAGACAGGCTGCGTGCCAAGGGGTGGTGGAGGTGGGACCTCAGAAGTAGGGAGCCAGGCGGGGCCCTCCTCACTTACGCATCAGCCTCCGTTCAAGTCACTCTACCTCTTGCCACATGTTGGAGCAAACCTGTTTGTTCAACAGACATTATCTTCTAAAGAGTAATGTTTGATGTTTTTGAGAGACAGAGATCACAGCTACATGTGCTTTAGAGGGTACCTGCTCATTGGCAGAGATATCATGGCCATGTGATCTTCTCCCCATGCAGGGGACACTCTCCTTTCAGAGCTGAATACGATCAGATACAGTGGGAACATTTCACATTGGAGCGTACCTACCTTCCACTTGGCCAGAGATACCTTGCCAACTTTTTATATTTTTGGCAAAGAGATCACAGCTACATTCTTGCCCTTGATAGCAAAACTAAAAATATTATATATCAAGAGGACCTCGGATATGGAAGCTATCAAGATAAATTCTTCTCAATACCAATTACATACATTTTTTTTATTGATTTTTAAAGTTTGTCCTGTTTCACTACTACGCAGGCGCAGCCATGGAGGACAGCTACCGGTAGTTTATAATAAATATAAATAAGTAACAGTAAATAATTCAGAAATGGAGATCACACAGAATGTTTTCCTGTTTTAAAACTGACAATTTTAAAAAGTTACCAATGCTTTTAAATAGATGGTTTTCACATTAAAAAAAAAATTGAACTGCAAGCTCAATTAAATAAAAATTAATAATGAATAAAACATTTCCTTGAAGGTCAAGTGTACCAAATTTCAAGAAAATCGGTCAGCTGCAGTCTGGGTTGTTTCAGACAAATGAACTCGATTGGGACAGTAGATGCTTTTCACATTATGTGTAAATGCGTATTAGCAAATACAGTTAGCGACCCAATTGAGCTGTAGCGTAGTTGTACCTGCTCAAACTGAAATTTGCTGAAACCACAACACGTAGTCGGCTACACTCAAGTGCCGTGTCTGCCACTGTAGCTGTTTGCCGACAAGCAGAGAAACAGATGAAGTCTCAACATAAGAAACATTTCAAAATAAGATACAGATAGAGCCAGGCTTTTAAACATTTTTTACCATGTTTCTGCTCTTTAGTAAGCTGGTTGCCCTGGGATTTTCTGTTCTCCATCTTCTGTGGCCTCCCTTATGACCTCATCCCTCTTCCTTCATCACAGTGTACTTCTTCCCTCTATCACTCTCTGCCTTTGGCCCCATGTGCCCAAACCTCCTCCTCTTGCTTCTCCACAGGACACAACTTTTCAGCCTCTTCTCAGACACAACTTCCTCAGCCCTTCTTCCCATGTTTCTCTCATCTTTTCATTTTCTTCAAATAAACTTTGTACAGTACATCCACCTAATTATTTGCATCTTTTTCATTTCTGATTGTGCTGCATATTAACTGGCCACCCCTCAGTCGCAGAGAGCTCCTTGTGCACAAAGTTTGCATAACCTTTTCCCTTTAATGTCAGAGACTATTCATGAGACATTGCAGTGGAGAATGCTGCCCAGATCCTCACCTATGCATGTCTGACATCCTTATTCAATATGTTATCTAACAGATAACCCATGCTTACTCGAAAACTGGTCCATGGCTGATGTGTACGCATCACGCAAGTTTACTGTAACAATCTAAATATTAAAATAAATAGAAACACCTGCTTACTACAAGACAATTTCACAACACTAGGGTAAGCAGACACTTAAATGATATACTGCGTAGTACATATTCAATTAATTAAATGTAACAGAACAAAATAAATATAAGTAAATGATTCTTTTAATTAATCAGTTTTATCCACAATAAAACACAACATGTACACCAGATAGGGTACAAATATCACACTATATTACAAATTTTTCTTTTCCATTGTCTGTATAAGATAATCATAAGTCATGTATAAATATTACACATCATGTGACAACAGGGGAATTGTAACACCCAATGTCAGAAAAATTATAATAATTGCATGATACAGGGAAAGAAAAGATACAGAGTACATTCAAATGAAAATGATCAATAGGAAATCATGAAAATGACCAACAGGTAATCAATACATTATAAACTTAAAAAAGAAGATCACTATAAAAGAAATGCATACCGAATAAACACCCTACTCCCTTGTAATAGACTTTTTTCTAATATTAATACACACACCCAGACCAACCAACTTAAAGTGTCCAGTTAGTCTAATTAACGTCACTCACACAGACAAATGGAACATGCATACAGACTCTGCACACACTTAGTGACTGGGCTAAGCATCCCAGCATCCTGGACTTGTGGGATAGGAAGACATTGTTAAGATGGGACGTACTGAAAGTACTAACAGGCAGAATGATTTGGAGAAATGGGGTACAGAGTAGAACTAGTGATGTTTTTAGGAAAATGTATTTGCAACTGGCAGAAGATTAGCCGATCGCATCACTTCGGATCATTTCATTGGCAGCGCAAACAAGCCAAATGGGCACTTTGTCTGAAACTTGCCTCGATTTTTACTTGCTGCATCTGTTATTCCCACTGCCAGTGTGGTGCAGTGGTGAAGACTTTAGACTTAAAACCCTGAGGTTGTGGTTTCAAATCCCGCCACTCACATGGTGTGATCCTGAGCAAGCCACTTCACCTGCCTGTGCTCCAATTGGAAAATGAAATGTAACCAATTGTATCTCAAATGTTGTACGTCACTTTGGATTAAGGTGTCGACCAAATAAATAAATGTGAATGTGTTCATAACAGTAGGCATATGCAAGAATTCCCCCACTACCTTCAAATGTATAATCTGATTAGAAAATTGATGGATTGATGCTTAAATTGACATCTGTAGATGTGCTCAATACAATCAGAGAATGAAATGAATTCAAAGGCTCCATTCCTTTTTAGGGACATTATTTCTCCTCTTACATCTTTGTCACACTTCATGTTAAATGATTGAAACTCTGATCAGTCACATCATTGTGCTCACAAAGTACGCATGAATCTATTTGTAAGCTAACTCTGTAATGGGATAAAAGTGTCAATAACAAAAATTTATTTTTGTGTGTTTTGGCTTTTGTAAATTGGCAGTAAGCACAGATGGCACAGTGGTTGAGCTACTGCTTTGAAGTAAGGAGACCAGGGTTCATATCCCGGGTCCTCCCTTTGTCTGCTTGGGTGTCCTCCCATTATCCAAAGACATGTAGGTTAGGTGAACTGGCAAATCTAAATTGGCCCAAGTGTGTATCGGATGTTGTATCTGATGGCCTGTTGATATACAATATTTTTGGTTTTGCTATCAGGGGCGAGAATGTAGCTGTGATGTCTTTGCCAAAAATATAAAAAGTTGGCAAGGTATCTCTGGCCAAGAAGAAAGTAGGTACGCTCCAATGTTAAATGTTTGCACTGTATCTGATCATGTTCAACTCTGACGGGAGAGCGTCCCTCGTGTGGGGAGAAGAGCACGTGGCCGTGATATCTCTGGCAATCAGCAGCTACCATCTAAAAACACACGTAGCTGTGATCTCTCTCTCAAAAATGTCAAACGTTACTCCTTAATAATCTCTAGATGATAATGTCTGCTGATCAAACAGGTATTGCTAGCTAAGCGGAGGCAAGGTACACTCCAACACATGGCAAGAGGTAGAGCGACTTGAACGGATGCTGGCATGTAAGTGAGGAGGGCCCCGCCTCCCACTCCCCTCGGCACACAGCCTGTGTCTTGGATTCACGCCAATAAATCGATGCCACAAGCAAACTATAATACTTAGCTTGATGAGAGAAGTCGCAAAAACAACCAGAATGTTCAAGCAAATTATAGAAAAAAACCCGATCTAAATCTATTAAGTACTTCTCTTGTGAAAAGCGGACAGACAGACAGATGT